>CM038792.1:223151133-223493633 GCA_021764765.1 Vicia sativa
CTTTCCCAAGGAGTCAAATCAAGATTTGTAGTTTATTGTGTTAACATCAAGATAGTCTTCTGGGAAATCGTCACCCCATCCGGTCGCCTTAACATCTTCAATAGGAATCTTGTAATCGTGATGTACTTCACCATGTAATCATACTTTCCACTTGGCTGCCCCAAGGTATCCCACACGATGGTAAGCTGTCGCATTGTCAATCTTCAACTTAGACATTTCTTCACACGCCGCACAGGTGGTTTCAAAATAGTATCTCACGGTTATCCATCATGCACCGAACACGCCTTCTCAACCAAGACAACCATCGCAGACGGGCACCAACGACAACTCGGCATCCCGGATCGACACCGCTTGCAACAAATTCTTCTTAATACCATCGAGGAATGGTCAAGTCATCTATGTTGAAACATAAGTATCGCCACCAACAAGATTGGAACTTTGTCATGGTTAGGCATAGGCGCATCGATCACATTCGAGTCTCAACAGAGGATCAAACTCAATCGCTTAGCTTCAATCATATCTTGAATTTGTTCTTCGTGAGCCCAACAATTGTCGTCGTGTCTCGGCTATTGGAATGTAAGCACACTTAGCATTAGGATTGTATTTGAGAGGAAGTGTTGACATTCTCGAGGAGGATCCTAGGTAATCACCGCTCAACATGTGTTGCAAGCCATGGCAATGGCATGTTGATCTTCAGAACCTGCCTTCGGGCGCTGCTCGCCACGCTGTCTCACGAGGTCAGCCGATGTAGGATTGAGATCACAACCGCCTCTACGATTGAGCGGTCGGTCTTGGCTCGGCTTTTCCGACCATACACGATTGGCTTCTTTCTTAGCACCAAAAGATCTCTTCAAAGATTTGAAGATGACTCTACATGGATCTTCCCACTCTGATACCACCAATGCGTCACTGTCAATATCACCGGTGAATCCGGATGAAGAATTTCCAATCGATGATTGAAGAACGGGCTCGCTGTTGTTCCCATGAACATATCAACCAACCCCTATTGGACAAGGGTGGTTGAACTCTCACTGCTAGATCTCTCCACTTCGAGCATACCCTTGAACTTCTCGTCACGACCCATAGACATGCTTTGTAGTCATGCGAGTGGTGTCAATTCAAAGATTGTACTCATATTGTTCAGAGAAAGCATCGCCAAGTCACCCAAGTACGGATACGGTCATTCTCTAGCCGATAGTACCATTCCAACTGAGTTCCCGACAAACCTCTTGAAAATAGTGCATCCACAACTTTCACACCGCGTGGGGATTGATCTTCTGGACATAGGACTTCAAATGCAAATTAGGGCAAGACATGCCATCATATTTGGCAAAAGTAGAACTTTGAACTTGGGAGGAATCACAACACCGTGAACAAGACTTAGATCATCAAAATTCAGCCCGGACATTTTCAAGTTTTCCACAAAGATTCGATTTGTCTCAAGTCTTGTTTGTACTTGTCATCTTCATCGAGTGTTGGCTATAATCGAATGATCCTCTCCTCCTTTCTTTGGCTCACGTCATCACCTTCATCACCCTTGGTACCCCTGTATGGACACTTCCTTCGAGAGCTCATCCGATCGACCACTTTAGGACCCCTTGAAACGCCTCACCCATGTCTGAGAGACCAACAACCTTCTTCTTCTTGTTGATGAGCTTTCATCTTCTTGGCCTTGGACCAAGTTGGTGAACATCTCTGAAACCGAGCATTCGAGCCGGAGATCTTTGAGACTGCTCAAGAGAGCTATCGCTAAAATAAATAGCGAGCAAATGAGAAAACCAATTCCAATGTACCGTGATGCAATGTTATGCTATGATATGCAATGTTTAATGCAATGCAATGTTTTCAAGGACCTAAGAGATTTAAATTTGTTAAACAAGCAATGAACAAACATTTATTAGTACTTCTCATTTATTTTTTTTCTTTTTAAGTACAAGAGATAGTTCAAAACAATAAAAGAAAACAACATCCTAAAGCTCTAAGTCTCCCATGGGCTTCCTCTTGCCGATGTAAGCTGATGTTTCGCTTCCCGTGAAGTAGCTTTGTCAACTCTAACACTTTCTTCGCTTGCATAGCATCGAGCTTCAAAGGTATCTTCTTTAAGTTGAATCAGGATCTCTTCAAGTCTTCAAAATCAGGCATGTCAGATGGAGAATAAGATAGGTACGCCACCATAGCAACAAAGTTCCATAATTATCAAACAGCGTGAATGGCATCATGAGGTTTTGAGCTCGAGCTCGCACCCATTTGAGGTAAGGTTCCCAAGGAATGGAGTTCGGTGCCCCAAAGTCTTGGTATCATCTTCTTACCATGCCCCAAGCAAGTAAACCTTCGGTAATTCTGGAGATCGTGATTGTAGTCACAACATCTTGGAGAAGCATATCATGGACCATCTCTTCGAAAAAACCAAACCGACGAGAGCTAAGAGAAGGGTTAGTAATACCTCCCTTATACCAAGTAGTGGTACATTGAATTCTCCACAACGCCAATGAATGTGAAGTCCTTTGAGAGAAAAGATTCCAACGGATATCGAATGAGAGAGTGACATCAATCTTTGAGACCATCTCAACCTTTGTTCATTTTTCAAAACTGATGGAGGAAGGTGAAATAAACCACCTTGAAAGTAACGGGACAACACATGAGAGTTCCTTGTCGCTAGTAGTACGAGTGAGAGAATGTAGGATGTCTCCAAGTAAAGTAGGCACAGGATCATGGGTAAGGAACAACTTGATGGCATTGACATCTATGAATTGATCCGAGTTAGGAATAGAACCAAACCATAAATTAGCAAGGCCAACAAATTTCAAATGCATGGAAACTCATAACTTTGAGGAATTCTCGGCTTGATTAAGAATTTGGAAAGTAAACCCTTAACTCCACTTCTAGTTTCCCAATTGGCTTCAATGTCCGAGCTTAAGATAAGGCGGATGCAATGTCTTCACTTAGGAACCTTTTCCAAACCTATGAATGGCATTTGGTCAAGAATAGGTATCCCAAGTAGCTAGAGAACTCTTCAAGGTAGGAACCAACCGATAACTGGAAATGTAAAGCAATGGTGTTTTGATCAAAGAACTCGAATAGGACATGCATCATATCTTCTTCAAAACCGAGATAACCAAATCAAGTAGATAACCATGTCTTTTGATGAATCGAGCATGGTCGGAATTTCAAACCAATTTTTTGAGTTGAGAAGGATACCCATGAAGTTGATTCGGATAGTCTTTCTAGAAGCCATAACCTACAAAACAGAGCAAAGATAAACTCTAGGTCCTTGAAATAGTTAGAAATGATATGCAATGCGAATGATGTCATGATGTCATGTTTAGCACACACAAACATTCACACAATGAGCCTAGGGTTAAGGCTTGCATGAGGTATAGGTGATACCCCACCAAAAGTTTGAGTTGGTTCATCCTGTCCATAATAGTAACCGGTTCTAGGAATCATATCACGGATCTTCTCGAGGCGCTTATTTCAATACGACGCCAAGTGGTCGATCGAAAATGTCCCAAAAGTCTAATCTCAATGAGCGAGCATCGAGTATCAACCAACCTCGGTTCATACCAAAGCCGCCATCTCACTACCTTCTAATGGCCAAGATGGGTCAATTAAGGTTCTAAAAGTTTAGTTAGCGCTGATGACACCACGCAGAAGCCAAATACTTTCTTCAACTTGGGAATGAAGAGTATCGGGCAACCAGTGTCACGCTAACGTAGCCATCATGTTGACCGCGAGTTATCGCCCAGCGTCGCGATGATCTAATGCCACTTACCTAAAAGGAAACCTGATCCGTGTAGGATCCCCCAATATAATACCCAAGCAACCTTCAAGATAAAGCATACAAGTCAAACAAAAGCAATAAAATTATCTAGAAATCCCTAAGGCAATTCTCTTTGGGTGAGTCCTCAGCAGAGTCGCCAGCCTGCGGATACGTGAACTCGACTTTGTAGGATTTTTGTATCCAAATGTGCGGATAGCAAGAGTCGCCACCGACTTTTATTTTTATCCAATTAAGGAAGGTAAAGTAATGTAAAAGACCTTCGTTAGATTCTCGAAGTTCGGGAGAATGGTTATGAAAAGGGAAGGTATTAGCACCCTTCCATCCGTAGTTATCTACGGCTCTTAGTTGCTCTAGACTTTTTAAAATTGCTTTCTCGTGTGTTTGACAAAAATGTTTTGAAAAGGCATTTCGCGACTTTGTAATGACTCATGTAGGAGTGTATACAAAGTGTTCGAAATGTTTTGTTTTGAAAAGAATTTGAACTTTGAAAAAAAGTGTGTGTGAAAAGCATTTGATAGAGGCAACTAAGAGACTTATTTACCCACTGTAATTGGTCGCTTTTGTTGTACTTCTACATTCCTTTAGAATAGCGCTAGCCATACCATTAGTTAGTAGGTAGCTCCATTCGTGGATGTAAGCGGACATTCAAGGACATCGGATGGTCATTGAAGGCAACCTGTAGGAAGTATCCTAGCATATTCGAAGAGACTATCATCATTTTCGAGGCGACAATCGAGGGTCAAGATCATGTATTCGGAGGCGACATCGCGGGTCTTATGATCTTGTATCAAGGGACTATGATGATTTGTTTGGAAGGCAACGGTGCTAGAATACCTCTACGCTCGAGGGACATGACCATTTTGAATCGAAGGCATCGAGAGAATTACCCTAAAGGGTGCGTGAGAAGTGTTGAATTCAGATATATTATCTTGAAATTAGTGTGAGCTATGTCCAATTATTATCTTGCCATACACGCCTAATTACTAGCAATTGGTAAGGGTGCGGAAAGTAAAATGCGAATGTAAAGTGCGAAGATAAACCTACGCTATTACATGGCTTTGGGCGTATACATAATTTAAACTTGCGGAAAATAAAAGCCTAATTAACTATTACAACCCATTAGCAATTACATAATTGGAAAAGAAAATGATAAAAGAAAATGTCCTAATCGAGCAACTCGTGAAAGAATAAGAAAATCGGAAATGCAATATGAATTGAACAAGAGAAAAAATGTTAGAAAATGCAAATTTTAATATGAGAAAATTAATATATGCTGGAAATAAGATAAATATATTAAAATAATTTTTGGGATTTTTGAAAAGATTTAATAATTAAAATGCAATTTATAATGATTTAAATGCAAAATTATGAATAAAATAAATATGCATGCAAAAATTATATTTTTAATTTATTAAATTAAATAAACATTTTTATGAAAATAATGTAAAAGAAAATATTTTGGTAATTTTTAATGCGAAATAAAATTATGAAAATAATTAAAATGATATGAAAATATTGAAAATAGGAAAATAGAGTTTTGTAAAAGTGAAAAGGGATTGTCCAACCAGAATCGAACCGAGACATCCCTTTCAAACCTTGAAACCACATGCTTGACCAACTGAAATGGCGGTTGCATCGCTTTGGAAACGGAGTTAGTGGATTATATCGTCGCCTCCTCCTCCTCGCCAATGACGCCTTCGCTTTTGAATATTTCAGCTAGCGCCGGCCTTTCTTCACGCTGGCCCCCGGTAAATAGAAAACAAGCACACATAATATAAATTAATTCTAAAGGCATGGTTCGATTCCCTGAAGCATTCCGGCACCTGGTATGGGTCTGAGGTCCAATTTTTCTGTATAGAGAAACCCTAAACGGCATAGAAACCCTAATCATGGCATAACACGCTTCGTGCCATGGAAATTGAAAGCACCGTAAAGTTTGCAAATACATCATCGATCATAAAACAAACACAAAACATGTTAACAATGAATCAAAGAATACGATTTTTGAAATTTCAAGAACAAACCAAATTCGGTTTCGTGATTCTTGATGTTTTGAGAGTTGTGGTCCGGATCGATTCTCGAAGCCTCAAGGAACACAATGGAATGCTTTGAATTGGTGAATCGAGCAAAACTAGGTTGCCGTTGCAGTGCACGAAATTTTGACTTTAGGTTAGGGTTTCGGAGCAATTTTTCGCTCTCTCTTGATAGGTATGCATCATATTTATACTGGATGGATTTGGAATGGTTTTGGAAAGAATCACATCATTCAATGGAAATCAAATTTTGATATTCTCATGAAATCAAATTTTCAAATTTGTCCAATTTCAATCCAATCTTGCCAAATTTGATCCAATTTCAAATTGTTGGCATTTGTGAGTTAATTGACCTTAAGGAAAGAATAAAATCAATCTTTGCTATTAATTTAATTTTATAATTTATTTTAAGATTTAATTTGCATTTAAATGAATAAATTACAAATTAAATAGAAAAATAAATCAAAATTCGTGGCTTTGGGCTTGGACACTCTAATTGCTTGAGGAACAAGTTAGGATGAAGAAAAGTAGGCCCATTTGCAAAAGATTTGATTTTTGAAGTATCTCTCTTTGGCATTCTTCCAAAATTGCCCAACTTGTAGATGGTGTAACTTGCTCAATTTTCCACATTTTTAGTGTTCTTGGACTTTTGGAAAGCTCTAAGAATCCTCTAACCAATGTCTTTGGTCTCATCAATTGGAGTTACCATGCTCAAAATATCTTCAAAACAAAAGTTGACTTTTGTTGACTTTGAAATGACCCGTAATGTTTTGAGCTATACCTCTCAAATGAAGCATTTTTGGACATTCTTGTGAGACATGAAGTTGTAGAGAATTGAATTTCCTTCAAAACAAGAGGTGGTGGAAAATTTCGAGAAAGAAAGTTATGAACCAAAGTTCATTGACTTTTCATCTAAACCCTAATTTAGAAAGTTTGACTTTGGGCAAATCTTGAGTTTTCTTGATGAATCATGATCAACCCTTGATCAAATGATGAATGTAATTCAAAATGAGGATGTTGACCAAAAATGAAGTTTTGATTATGTTGACCAGCTTGACTTTTTGTCCAATACACCGACATCCGAACAATTCTGAGGAAACTTGACTTGTGATGCTTGAAACTTGACATGGAGAATCTTTGAATCATATGAGGAGGCATGGAGGCCATTGGAGATGTTGGAAATCCACCTTGACTTGAGAGATACCAAACCCTAGTTTGGGTTGATTGTCTAGGAGAGAGTTTGTCTGATCAATTCTTGAGGAATCCTTGGGCATAGATGTATGAAATCTTTTGAGAAGATGGAGGGCAAATTTTGGGGTATGACAGAATTGTGGAAGACAATTCAAGTTTGAGTACGATTTATAAGAGACTTTGTCTGGTGTTGAGATAGTATGTTGATGTCGTGGTTAACCCAAGATTATCTGATTTGGGATTATTTATATTGAAGAATGTTGCATGTTTGTTTTGGAACAATTGTTGAGATTAAGTCTAGAAGGTTATTAAGGATTTGTTCACTACTAACATATGGATTTTGTTGTATACTAATAGTCGCGGTGAATTATTAGATTACGACTAAGATAAGTCTTGACGGTAAAGAATTTTGTGACGGGTTGGTAGCCACATATACCTTAAGATGATTGATGTTTTATAAAGGAGGATGTTCTGTTTGTGACTAGAGTCGGTCGTGAAGTGTTTTGAAATTCCATAGAAATTGATGTTATGGTTCTAAGTCCACCTCGTTGTAAGTCGAGTATGAGATGACGTTGATGGGTTGAGTCTTGATAAAGTGTTTTGGTCGTTACCTTTGAAGGATTGAGAATTACGAAGGTGGTTCAAGAAACAATGTATTGATCGTTGCGACGGTGCGAGAATGGTGATTACTTATATAGTTTGAGAATTGAATTGTTATAAGGGACGACTTCGTTGAAGTCAAGTATACGTCAGTTTCAAGTGTATATTTGGACAATATTTGAAAAGGTTAAACTATGTCGTGTATTTAGAGGACCAATGAACGTTGATCAATCGGAATGAAAAGAGTGATTCTTGAGTTGATGAAGCTGATATTGCGAGGTGTCTTGATGGGTGTACGCTTTGAACGTACCATTCCGAGTAATTGAAGTTGAGGATTAACCAAGTTGTTTTATGGTTGGCATCTTATGCATAAAAGTGACGCAAAGATGGTTTAGATAGCAAGCATTGTATCGATTAGCGAGTAAGCGAGGTTGTTGGAATTGGGCTAGTGAGTTATAGTCGCAATCGTCTGCTTAAGCCCTAGAGTGGGTGTTGTATCACAGATTCATTTGTTAGTGTACATGGTTTTACCCTAGTTCTGTTTTGGTTTGTATAACCATTTTGTTATTTTCGTTTTAGCGATGGTGACGGTTTTGTGTTGTAGGACTTTATGTTCCTATCTTTGGTGACTCGTTTCCGAGGTGTCGGTTCGAGTTTTTGGCTAATTCTATGGTTGAGACGTTAGGATAGTATCGGTCTTGTTGTTTGGTTCTCGAGTGAACCAGTGTGTTTACGGCTTGTTTAGTTGTTGGGTGTTTGTTGGTTGTCGAGTGCATTGTATGGGCTTTGCATCTCGGCATGGTTGTTCTTGTTTGAACGTTGTGGTTAGGGAGATGCCCTTGTGTTTGGTGTATTTTATATATTGTTTAATTGACGCGAGAATTGAGTGGACGGATGCGTAGGCATGTTCCGTATTGTTTGTTTTGGTTGAAATTTTCGAGGACGAAAAGTTTATAAGTGGGGGAGAGTTGTAACACCCGTTTTTAATTAATATTATATTATATTAATACTTTCAAATTACTGATCGATATTTATCTTATGACGAGAATATTCATATTAATTAGTTTATCATGACGTTGTGTTCGGTTCGAAAAATATTATTCGATCCGATATTTAATTCCCAATTATTTTAATTGATTGAATTAATTATATTAATAAATTAGGAGTGTGAGGATTAATTGGGAAGGATTGGTTTACACCTTAGTTTACTAGTAAGGATATCACAAAACCACTTTCCTCATTTTCTTTCCATCCAAACACTTTCCTTATTTTCTTTCCATTCAACATACCAAAGCCAAACAAGGGCAAGAGGAGGAGCTAGTAAGCAAACATAGTTATAAAACCACATTTCCTCATTTTCTTCCCATTTGGAAAATGAAGCCAAGAATAGAAACATGGAGGAAAAGAAAAGGGTTTTGAGAAGAAGAGCGAGAGAGCATGAGAGGAGCTTGAGGTTGGGCTTGGTAGCATCACCATGGATCATCTCCAAGCTAGAGGTAAGGGGTTTGATCTTCCTTTCCATATAGTTAGGGTTTGATAGATATGTTGTGGATTTAGGAAAAATTGGTATGTTGATTCATGGGGTTTATAGTTTGCCTTTGTTTTGGTGTTTTGTTGTTGTTGTTGAACTTCTCAATTGATGGTAGAAATATGTTTTGATGTTGATGTTGTAATGGAGGTATATATTTTGTGTTGATGATAGAGATGGTGAGTTAGTGATAAGAGATGTTGGGTGGTTGTAGTTTGAATTGGGAGAAAAATTGATAGATTGATTTTATGAGTTTTGTTGGTTGATTGTTGGGTTAGAAGAGTTGGATTTAGAGTATGGTTTGTGGGTATATTAGGTGCTAACTTGTAGAAATTAGAGTATTGAAATGGGAAGGAAAACCATGGTAGAAGAATGAGAAAAACCCAAAAAGATAGAGTTTTCACAGAAATCAACACGGGCCGTGTTGATTTGGTCGTGTTTCCCACTAGAATGGCAATTTTAGTTAGTGCGAGCAATCAACACGGTTGTGTTGTTGCACACGCGCCCGTGTTGATGCACCGCCTTGGGCATTTTTGTGTTTTCTGATGGCTTTTCAACACGGGCCGTGTTGATGCACACGGGGACCCGTGTTGATGCTCCTGTAGCCTCCAAAATTCGATTTTCGCATTTTGGGACCCGATCAGGTTCCGATTTTCCGATTCGTCGACGACGGAGCAAGTTGCTCCAATTCAATGAATTGATGTGCTGCTAAGTTTGACATGAGAACTTAGTGGTGAGGTTAGCTTTAGAAGTTGTGAGTTTTGCGAGATGAACCGAAATAGACTTAATTACGGTTTAATTGAATCGGATTGCTTTAGGATTTAAGACACGTATGGTCAATCCAATTTGCGATGTTGATGATTAGGAATAATGGCGATTATTAGGATGGCTTTTGCGACGATGATATGTGTTTAACTATTTCTTCATTTAGAAGTTTGTGAACGAATCGATAATGATGCGTGTGAATAAACATAATGTTTCATATGGCCTTTTAATTAATGAATACTTGATGATTTGGCGAAATAATATGTGCCTTTGTACATGATGATGTGATGATTATATTGATGTTGTTGATAAATGCTTCCGATTTGTGAATGCATGATTTTGATGATGATGAATTATTAGTGACGTTTTGCATAATGCAAATATGATGCGATGATATATTTATCTTGATGTGGATAAATTATAGCGATGTGGGCTTTATGCCAATTGTGATGAGCGATGATGGTGTGTTTGTGTTTGTGTTGTTTTATTGTCGAGTCTCATACATTGCATAAGTGAAGAGGGCTTTTATGCCAAGCGAAGAGGCTTTTATGCCAAGCGATGATGGCTTTTATGCCGAGCGAAGATCGGCTTTATGCCAAGTGTCCCTAATTACGGACAAAGCGATGGGTACCACATGCATAACATAGTCGAGTCTCATGGAGTCCATTATGTCTATTTTGGAGTCTTTTGGTATTGAGTTTTATTTGATGTTTGCGATGATGTTTGCGATGATGTTTGCGATGATGTTTGGGAAGTTGGGCTTTATGCCACAAGCGATGATGGGCTTTTATGCCAAAAGCGATGATGGGCTTTTATGCCAAAAGCGATTATGGGCTTTTATGCCAAAAACGAAGATGGGCTTTAGCCAATTTTGTGATGATTTGTTTATGTTGCTTATATTATTAGCATGGTTTAATGTTGTTGGTTGATGTTGTTGTTTATGATTGTCGTGTTAATTAGCGATGTATTAGCTTGTGACAATTTCGCGGTGACGGAGGTTTACGTGTTGTTGTGATGATTTGTGCCGATGAGGCTAAGGTGATTAAGTATAGATTATACACTTTAGAATGACGATAAGAGTAAGTGAGGTTTGGATATGTGTTCGAATGCACTTATTAACTTATATCCTTTACAATTCCAAAAATATATATATATATTTTATCATGCCTTTAACTATATGTTTTGGAGTATCTCACCCTTTACTTGTTTCATGTTTTATATTGGTAACGGCAGGTTATGAAGACGGAGTTTATAGTTGTTAGTCGAGTGTCGCTCGACACGTAGCACTCGGGGAATATTTATGTCTTGTTGTTGTTTTAGTTGTTATTCATTTATGTATAGGAATCATACTTTATGAAAATGTGATTGGTGAAGTAAGTTTAATAAAGGAAATGTTGATTTCCATGAATCAATTTATGTTTTCCTGCGTTATGTATCTCAAATTTACACTTTAAAGTAAACTGTTTTAAAGTGAGTTGTTTTGATGGTGTAACAAGATTTAATTTAAATTTTAAATTACTCTGATTTTTGTATATAAACTTTGGGTAGAATTGGGGTGTTACATCTATGGCTAATACTTCGAACCTATCTTTATCACCATAACTTATTTTGATATTCTCTAGATCTGATGGTGTATGTCTGGTAGCCATGACTCTTCCTCTTATCTTAATCAAATCCTCTAAGTTTTTAGCAGAGACTTTATAACCTGAAGCTAATTGTGCTAGGTCATTTGCTTCTTGATTTTCTATTCTAGGTACGTGCTGAATGTCCATGTATTCGAATTTTTTGAGTAGCCTATTAACTATGACGAAATATATCATCATATTTTCCTTTATGCATTTGTATTCCTTAGTTATCTGCTTGACTACTAACTCTGAATCACCCTTGATTTCGACTCTAGTTGCCCCCAATTCCAACAAAGCTTCAAGTCCAACAATGAGTGCTTCATATTCAGCTTCGTTGTTCGAGCAACGAGGGTCATCTAACTTATACTTGAATTTTGTTGGAATTCCTTCAGGAGAAATTATGAGAACTCCAACACCACTGCCCTCTCTATGGGTCGAACCATCAAAGTATAGCTTCCAAGGTTTCATTTCGACATAACCCATGACAGGCTGTTCGACCAATGAATGGTCCACAATGAAATCAGAAACTACTTGGCCTTTCACTGCTCTTAAAGGCATAAAAGTCAAAGCATATTCTGTCAAGGCCAATGCCCATTTACCAATTCTGCTATGCATTATTGGCTTGGAAAGCATGTGTTTAATAACATCGAAATGAGATGAAACATAAACATCAACAGGTTTTATATAATACTTGAGTTTCATACAAGAAAAGTATAACACGACACAACTTTTCTATATTACTATATCTAGTTTCTGCATCATTCAACACCCTACTTAAGTAATATATAGCTCTTTCGATGCCATTACTGTCTTCCTGTACTAACATACTACCTATAGTAAGTTCAGACGCAGATATATACAATCTCATGGGTTTTCCCCATGAAGGTGGAGACAAGATAGGAGGTTGAGATAGATATCTTTTAATCTTGTCAAAGGCCTCCTGCAGGCTTCGCTCCATTCGGGCTTGGCCTTGCTTTAAACGAAGCGTGGAGAAAGCCCTGTCTTCCCACTTAGGTTCGAAATGAATCGTCTGAGAAAATTAATCTTCCCTAGCAGAGACTGTAACTCCTTTTTTGATGTGGGGGCTTTAGTCTCCATGATGGCTTTGGTCTTGTTCTGGTTAATTTCAATTCCTTTTTTATGAACCACAAAGCCCAGGAAATCTCCTGTCTGCACAAAAAATGCACATTTAAGGGGGTTCATTTTTAAGCCATGTTTTCTCATCCTTTCGAATGATTGGCTCAAATGATGCAGATGATTTTCTGCAGATATAGATTTGATGACTATATCATCAATGTACACCTGCATAAACGTCTCAATGAAATCATGAAATATGGAGTTCATTGCTCTTTGGTAAGTTGCCCCAGCGTTTTCTAAACCAAAAGGCATCACTACCCATTCATAGGTGCCTAAGGCTCCTGGGTAACGAAATGTTGTCTTAGCAACATCTTCTTCAGCAATGAAAATTTGATTATAACCAGAGTATCCATCTAGCATACTTAGGTATTCGAATCCTGCAGCAGAATCTATTATTTCATACGGGCATAGAATATTGATTTTTGGGGGTTGCAGTATTTAGATCCCTAAAGTCTATGCATATTCTCAATGAACCATTTTTCTTAATAACAGGTACTATATTTGTTAACCATTCAACATACCTTGTGGTTCTGATGAATTTGCGGTAACAACCTCGACCTGCTTTGATCTTCGTGAGCTTCGGCGAACCTCTGAAATGCTTGATGGGCTTCTTGCCATCCTTGATTGGAAGTTTATGCTCCACTAACTCTCTTTTTAAACCAGGCAATTCATCATAGTCCCATGCAAAGCAATCTTTGTTCTGTTTGAGGACTTCGATCACTTCTTGTTTAAGGCTTGGGCTGAGTTTCGCGCTTATATAGGTGATTCTTTTTGTGTTGATATCCCCTAAATTTACTTCTTCGAGTGGGTCCTGTGCCAACATCTTAGCACTTGAATTTGTTGGATCCTTCTCGAAGCCCAAGGGTTCTGTATCATAAATGGCATCAAGCCTTTGATCCATTTCGTTCTCGTCACAGGGTGTATCTCTCGGACCATTCCCTTCGAGTTCGTTTACTTCAACTGTATGTTCTATTGCAGCCTCTGAAGCCGCTTTCAATTCGTTCTCAGCCATATAGGCCGGAATCCTTTCAAAGAAAGAGGACTCAGTCATGATCAGGGTCGTCAGATTCCCAGCCTGGTGGCCGTCTTTGTGAAGTGCCTTCGCCTCCTTCATCACCCTTAATTATTTTCCTGTCCCAATACATGCCATCATGGCGAAGGGTCATATAGTAATGTACATCTCTTGTTTCATTCAGTTCGTCACTTGGGGTACAGGGAGCTATTCTGGCCAGATACTTGTCATAATTCCTCTTGTTAACTAGATTGATTGTTGTCATGAAGTAGCTCTGGTCCGCTTCGATGTTCTCTACTATCCCATCTTCTCTCCACAGGACTAACCTCTGGTGCATCGACGAAGGGACTGCCCCCACGCCATGAATCCACTCTCTTCCAAATAGCAAGTTATAATTTGCTTTGGCTTCGATCACCATGAACATAGTGGGTCTGCGGCTGATCCGACGCTAACTCCACTTGCACTACCCCCAATGTTTGTCCCACCTTCCTTCATAGTTGGATAAAACCATGTTATGAGGTTTAACATCACCGTCTTGAATGCGTAACTTTTCAAAGATGAATTTAGGCATCGATTGATGCAGCGCCTCCATCTACTAAGAGCTTGTTCACCCGGGCTCCAGCTTTGCTCGAATGAACAGTGGCTTTAGATGATTCTTCATTGTGGGGTCTGGGTGTTCGAAGAATGCGTTCTGCTCTTCGACCGCGCCATTATCCATTACATAATAACAGACTGGTCTGTGTTTCATCAGATCAATGGTGTCTTCTTCTTCCTTCTTCGATTTCGGTCTCTGCCGAATTCGGATGGTAATATAGATACCACATTGCGTTTAGGTTCGGGAGGATTCTCCTTCCGATTCGGGTTATCTGTAAGCATATCCTCGTCTTCTTGTGGACTTGGAGTGTAATCTTTGATTCATCTATTTTGCTCTAAAAGCCTCCTACTAACCGGAGGTTTGTCTTCGAGTTGCCTGTTTGTTGTTTGTTGAACTTGATTGGTGCTTGACGCTTTTTGTTGGTTAACCGCCTTTGTCGCTAAACTTTCCTCTCGCTTTTCGATTCCTTTGCGCCTTCGCCATTCGATCTTGACATGGGATTCTTACCTTTATAATTTCCACCTCGGTTCCTCCCTCTTTCTGTGTTGAATTGTCTCCGTATACCATGGCATGACGCGATTTCGCTCATTACCTCCCATCTATCCTTCCTTTGTTGGTTTTGACTTGCGACCATCATGCTGGTACTTGGGGATTTTAAATATCACCTTCGAGCACCCTTTGGATATGGGCTATCGGGCTTTCGACCGTGACTACCATCGAAAGTCGACTCATTTGACCAACTTCCTTGTGATTCCGGCATGAGGTGAAGGGAATCGCTTTAAAGCTCCACCATGTTCGTCATATCGCTAAACATCTTGGGCAAATCAAGCACTTGGTTGCCTTTGTGACAGTACTAAAATTCAACAAACTTTCCCACTCTAGGGTAGCATCCGAACATTGGTTGTCTTGGCGTAATTTACTCCGATTCGAGCTCTTTGCTTCGTTCGAACTCCATGGCGATCGTCATTACATATAATGTTGCATCTTGAACAAAGCATCATTTCAAGATGTCCCTTATACTGACATGAGATATTGTTTTAGGCTGGTATCTGGAGCGTAACCATCTTCCATTTTGTATTTTTATTTTTCGAGATATCTTTCCATTTCCTGCATCTCAGCACAGGGTCTCCCCATGTCCACCATATTGACATCCACATCTGGTCCCTTCGTACCATCATCTCCTCATCCTGATGGTTTGATGTCTTTGATCCGGACCTTTGAACTCTCTGGAGCAGAATATTTTACCATATAATCAAATTTCCCACTGGGCTCCCCTAAGGTGTCTGTCATACCCCAAAATTTGCCCTCCATCTACTCAAGAGATTTCATACATCCATACTCAAGGATTCCTCAAGAGTTGATCAGACAAACTCTCTCCTAGACAATCAACCCAAACTAGGGTTTGGTATCTCCCAAGTCAAGATGGATTTCCAACATCTCCAATGGCCTTCATGCCTCCTCATATGCTTCAAAGATTCTCCATGTCAAGTTTCAAGCCTCACAAGTCAAGTTTCCTCAGACAATGGTTCAGATGGTTGAAAATTGGGTGTATTGGACAAAAGTCAACGTGGTCAACATACGGTCAAAACTTCGATTTTTGGTCAACATCCTCATTTTGAAGTTACATTCATCATTTGATCAAGGGTTGATCATGATTCATCAAGAAAACTCAAGATTTGCCCAAAAGTCAAACTTTCTAAATTAGGGTTTCTAGATGAAAAGTCAATGAACTTTGACTGATCATAACTTTCTCATACTTTCTCGTAAATTTTCCACCACCTCTTGTTTTGAAGGAAATTCAATTCTCTACAACTTCATGTCTCACAAGAATGTCCAAAAAATGCTTCATTTGAGAGGTATAGCTCAAAACATTACAGGTCATTTTCAAAGTCAACAAAAAGTCAACTTTTTGTTTTGAAGATATTTTGAGCATGGTAACTCCAATTGAGATGAGACCAAAGACATTGGTTAAAGGACTCTTAGAGCTTTCCAAAAAGTCCAAGAACACTCAAAAATGTGGAAAATTGAGCAAGTTACACCATCTACAAGTTGGGCAATTTTGGAAGAATGCACAAAGAGAGATACTTCAAAAAATCAAATCTTTTGCAAATGGGCCTACTTTTCTTCATCCTAACTTGTTCCTCAAGCAATTAGAGTGTCAAGCCCAAAGCCACGAATTTTTGATTTATTTTTCTATTTAATTTGTAATTTATTCATTTAAATGCAAATTAAATCTTAAAATAAATTTTAAAATTGAAATTAATGGCAAAGATTGATTTTATTCTTTCCTTAAGGTCCAATTAACTCACAAATGCCAGCAAATTCGAAATTGGAGCAAGAAAGGCAAGATTGGATTGAAATTGATCAAGCTTTGAAGATTTGATTTTCATGGAAATATCAAATTTGATTTCCATTGAATATTGATTGATTCTTTCCAAATTCAATCCCAAATCCATCCAGTATAAATGTACAATGCATACCTATCAAGAAGGAACGAAAAAATTGCTCTACAAACCCTAATCCAAACTCAAAAAAACCGTGGTTACATGACACTTGCATTCTTGTTTTTGTTTCGATTCAACCAATTCTAAGCCTGCCAATCGCTTCCTGGAGGTCCATTGATTCATCCCAGACCCTTACAGATCACAAATCCATCAAGAATCGCGAAAGAACAATCACGGTTTGCATCACTTTTATCAAAACTCGATTTCTATGATTCATGCATTGTAAATACATTTTGATTACATATTCTTGTTCGTGTTGATGTTTAGAATGTTTCTGTATAAGCCGATTTGATTTTAAGTACCAGAATCGTGATCTGCCATGGTTAGGTTTTCTGAGCTCTGAATTGGGACCAGACGATTCAGGAAAAATTGGCCAAAACCGAAGCCATATTCGTACTCAGGAGGTCGAAAGCAATCGATCTGGGTCCTCATAACAAATTTATATTATGTATTTCTAGACTTTTGATTTCGCAGGGATGTAGCTACGAAAATAATCCGTGGGTAAAGGCTATAGCGTCGCACTGAGGCCGACGCTATGTGTTCAAAAATTCAAATTGAAAAAGATGAAGTCTGGCGCGAAGGAGGAACCAATGGGAAGGTGACGCGTATAATCCACTAACTCCAGTTTCCAAACAGTGATGCGTGCTAGCTCAGATGGTAAAGGCAAGGGGATTCAAAGTTTGAACACAAGGTCTCCAGTTCGAATCCTGGTTCAGACAATCTCTCTTTACACTTTTTCAAAACTCTATTTTCATATTTTTCTTTAATTTCCAATATTTTGCATTATTTTAATTTCTTTTCATATTTTTTATTTTGCATTAAAAAATTACCAAAAACATTTTTTCTTTTTACATTATTTTCGTAAAAACCTTTATTTAATTTAATAAATTAAAAAATATAATTTTTGCATGCATATTTATTTTATTTTTATTTTAGCATTTAAATCACTTTTAATTGCATTTTAATTATTAAATCTTTTCCAAAAAATCCCAAAAAATTATTTTAATTTATTTATCTTATTTCCAGCCTATGTTAATTTTCTCATATTAAAAATTGCATTTTTTCTAACATTTCATCTTATTTCGATTTCATCATATTTTCCGATCTCTTATTCTTTCACAGGCTGCTCCGATTCGGACGTTTTCTCTTATCGTTTTATTTTTTCCAATAATGTAATTGCTCATGGGTTGTAATAGTTTAAATTAGGCTTTTACTTTCCGCACTCCTAATTATGTATCTGCCCCAAAGCCTTGTAATAGCGTAGGACATTTTCCTTTCCGCACTTTACATTCCGCATTTTACTTTCCGCACCCTTATCAATTGCTAGTAATTAGGCGTGTATGGCAAGATAATAATTGGACATAGCTCACACTAATTTCAAGATAAAATATCTGAATTTGACACACTTCTCTCACACACGCACCCCTTAGGGTAATTCTCTCTCGATGCCTTTCGATTTCAAAATGGTCATGTCCCTCAAACGTAGAGGTATTCTAGCACCGTTGCCTTCCAAACAAATCATCATAGTCCCTTCGATACAAAGATCATAAGACCCACGATGTCGCCTCCGAATACATGATCTTGACCCTCGATTGTCGCCTACGAAAATGATGATAGTCCTTCGAATGTGCTAGGATACTTCCTACAAGTTGCCTTCTATGACCATCCGATGTCCCTTCGAATGTCCCGCTTACATCCAACGAATGGAGCTACCTACTAACTAATGGTATGGTTAGCGCTATTCTAAAGGAATGTAGAAGTACAACAAAACGACCAATTCTGAGTGGGTAAATAAGTCTTTTAGTTGCTTGCTCTAAACAAATGCTTTTCACCACTTTTTCAAAATTCAAACTCTTTTCAAAACAAAACATTTCGAACACTTTGTATACACTCCTACATGAGTCATTACAAAGTCAAAGCGAAATGCCTTTTTCAAAACATTTTTGTCAAACACACAGAAAGCAATTTTAAAAAAGTGATCTAGAGCAACTAAGAGCCCGTAGATAACTACGGATGGAAAGGGGTGCTAATACCTTCCCTTTTCATAACCATTCTCCCGAACTCAGAATCTAACGAAGGTCTTTTTCATTACTTTTACCTTCCCTTAATTGGATAAAAATAAAAGTCGGTGGCGACTCTTGCTATCCGCACATTTGGATACAAAAATCCTACAAAGTCAATTCACCGTGTTCTAATGGCGACTCTGGGGACAACACCCAAAGAGAATTGCCTTAGGGATTTCTAGATAACCTTTATTGCTTTTGTTTGACTTGTATGCTTTATCTTTAAGGGTTGCTTGGGTATTATATTGTTGGGGATCCTACACCGGATCGGGTTTCCTTTTAGGTAAGTAGCATTAGATCATCGCGACCGTTAGGCGATAACTACACGGTCAACATGATGGCTACGTTAGCGTGACACTTTGGTTGCCCGATACTCTTCATTCCCAAGTTGAAGAAAGTATTTGGCTTCTGCGTGGTGTCATCAAGCGCTAACTAAACTTTTAGAACCTTAATTGACCCATCTTGGCCATTAGAAGGTAGTGAGATGGCGGCTTTGGTGTAGACCGAGGTTGGTTGATACTCGATCCTACGCTCATTGAGATCGACTTTTGGGACATTTTCGATCGACCACTTGGCGTCGTATTGAAATAAGCGCCTACGAGAAAGATCGTGATATGAGATTCCTAGAACCCGGTTACTATTATAGGACAGATGAACCAACTCAAACTTTTGGTGGGGTAATCACCTATACCTCATGCAAGCCTTAACCCTAGGCTCATTGTGTGAATTGCTTGTGTGTGCTAAACATGACATCATGACATCATTCGCATTGCATATCATTTCTAACTATTTCAAGGACCTAGGATTTATCTTTGCTGTTTTGTAGGGATTATGGCTTCTAGAAAGACTATCCGAATCAACTTCATGGGTATCCTTCTCAACTCAAAGAATTGGTTTCGAAATTCCGATCATGCTCGGTTCATCAAAAGACATGGTTATCTACTTGATTTGGTTATCTCGGTTTGAAGAAGATATGATGCATGTCCTATTCCAGTTCTTTGATCCGAAACACCATTGCTTTACATTTCCAGATTATCAGTTGGTTCCTACCTTGGAAGAGTTCTCTAAGCTACTTGGGGTACCTATTCTTGACCAAATGCCATTCACCGGTTTGGAAAAGGTTCCTAAGTTCGAAGATATTGCATCCGCCTTACATCTTAAGCGCTCAGACATTGAAGCCAATTGGGAAACTAGAAGTGGAGTTAAGGGTTTACTTGCCAAGTTCCTAATTAAGAAAGCCCGAGAATTCCTCAAAGTTATGAGTTTCCATGCATTTGAGAACATTGTTGCCTTGCTAATTTATGGTTTGGTTCTATTTCCTAACTCGGATCAATTCATAGATGTCAATGCCATCAAGTTGTTTCTTACCCGCAATCCAGTGCCTACCTTACTTGGAGACATTCTACATTCTCTCCACACTCGTACTACTAAGCAACAAGGAACTCTCATGTGTTGTGTACCGTTGCTTTCAAGGTGGTTTATTTCGCACCTTCCTCCATCAGTTTTGAAGAATGAACAAAGGTTGAGATGGTCTCAAAGATTGATGTCACTCTCTCATTCAGATATCCGTTGGAACCTTTTCTCTCAAAAGGACTTCACATTCATTGAGCGTTGTGGAGAATTCCCTAATGTACCGCTACTTGGTGTAAGGGGAGGTATTACTTACAACCTTTCTCTAGCTCTACGTCAGTTTGGTTTTGCTCGAAGAGATGGTCCATGTAACACCCCAATTTACTCAAAGTTTAAATATACAAAAAATCAGAGTAATTAAAAATTTCATAAATTAAATATTGAGGCGTCACACCATCAAAACCAAATTACTTTAAACAGTTTGTTTTAAAGTCTACATCTCGGATACATAGCATCGCCGGAAAACATAATTTGATTCATAAACATCAAAACATCTTCTCTATTAAACTTCCGTAATAAATCGTGTTTTCATAAAATATAATTCTTATACATAAAAGAATAACATCAAGAACAATAACAAGACAACACAAATATTCCCCCCGAGTGCTACGTATCAGAGCGACACCGACTCGACTAACAGCAGCTAAAACTCCATCTTCATAACCTGCACGTTACCAATATATAGGTAACGGCGAAACAAGCAAAGGGTGAGATACTCCAAAACATATAATTAAAGGCATGATAAAATATATATACATATATTTGGAATCATAAGGGGTATAAGTTAATAAGTGCATTCCAACATATATCCAAACCTCACTTACTTCGATCCTCATTCTAAAGTGTATAATCTATACTTAATCGCCTTAGCCTCATCGGCACAAATCATCACAACAACACGTAAACCTCCATCACTGTGAAATCGTCACAAGCTAATACATCGCTAATTAGCACGGCAATCATAAACAACAACATCAACCAACAATATTAAATGATGCTAATAATATAAGCAACATAAACAAATCATCACAAAATTGGCTAAAGCCCATCTTCGCTTTTGGCATAAAGCCCACCTTATGGCATAAAGCCCATCTTCGCTTATGGCATAAAGCCCAACATCACAACATCATCACAAACATCATCATATCATGTATCATCGCAATTCAATATCACCCATCAATCAACAAAAACCCACGCCAAATAACTCAAACATAAACACAACCGACTCCATGAGACACGACTATGTTATGCATGTGGTACCCATCGCTTTGTCCGTAATTAGGGACACTTGGCATAAAGCCGATCTTCGCTCGGCATAAAAGCCATCATCGCTTGGCATAAAAGCCCTCTTCGCTTGGCATAAAAGCCCTCTTCCCTGATGCAATGTATGTGACTCGACAATAAAACAACACAACACAAAAACAACATCATCGCTCATTCAAATTGGCATAAAGCCCACATCGCCATAATTCATCCAAAACATAGATAATTATATCATCGCATTATTATGCAAAACGTCACCTTTAATTCATCATCATCAAAATCATGCATTCACAAATCGGAAGCATTTATCAACAATATTAATATAATCATCACATTATCAGGTTCCAAGACATATAACTTCGCATCGCATAATCAACAAGTATTTGCTAACTAATACACCTTCACAAATCTTACGTTTATTCACACCGCATTATTATCGATTCGATCACTAACTTCTAAATACGGAGAAATGGTTAAACACCTATCATCGTCGCAAAAGCCATCCCTAATAACCGCCATTACTCCTAATCATCAACATCGCAATCGGATCGTCCATACGTATCCTAAACCCACTACAACGAAATCCGATTCAATTGAACCGTAATTAAGCCCATTCGGGTCATCTAAAAACTCACAACTTCTAACAACTAACCTCACCACTAAGTTCTACACCTCAAACTTAGCTAGTACGTCAATTTTTGTTGAATTCGGAGCAACTTGCTCCGCCGTCGAATTTACCGAAATCGGAAAATCAGAACACAATCGGGTTCTAAAGGAAAGTAAGAAAAATTCAGAATTTTGGAGGCTACAGGAGCTGCAACACGGGCACCCGTGTTGCACAACACTGCCAGTGTTGCAAGGACAGCAGAAAAATCACCCAAGACAGGGACACAACACGGGCACCCGTGTTGTACGACACTGGCCGTGTTGCGTGGCCTGCACTCACCAAAACTCCTATACATGAGGGAAACACGGCCGTGTTACCCCAACACGGCCCGTGTTGCAAGGCCTGCGTGAAAACTTCATCTTTTTGGGTTTTTCTCATTCTACTACCATGGTTTTCTTTCCCATTTCAATACTCTTAAATCTACAAGCTAGCACCTAATACATCCACAAACCATACTCCTAATCCAACTCTTCTAAACCATTCCAACAATCAACCAACAAAACCCATAAATCAACCTATCAATTTCACCCCCAAATCCAAAATACATCTATCAAAACCTAACAATATGAGATGGAGAATCAAACCCCTTACCTCTAGTTTGGATGATCCATGGTGATGCTACAAAGCTCAACCTCAAGCTTCCTCTCTTGCTCTCTTGCTCTTCTTCTTCTTCTTCTTCTTCTTCTTCTTCTTTCCAAAATCCTCTCTTCCTCTCTCTAGTTTCTATTTTGGTGTGTTTGGAAAAATGGAAAGAAAAACAAAGGAAATGGTTTTATAACTTACTAGCTTCCAATTTCTATGTTTGGTTTTGGTATTTTGGATGGAAGGAAAATGAGGAGAAATGGTTTATATGCAATCTTACTAGCAACAAGGGTGAAAACCCAATTCTCATCAAATAATCCTCACACCCCCCATCTATTCTTATAAATTAACACACTAATAGTATCTACCAATATTATTAATTCCTTTCATTCAAATAACTCCGGGGAATTAAATATCGGATTCTAACGAAACGTCGCCAAATATATTAATAGATATATTAATTAACACAAACATTCTCGTCGCAAAATAAATATCGATCGGTAATTCGAAATATTAATATAATATAATATTAATTAAAAACAGGGCGTTACAACTCTCCCCCACTTATAAACTTTTCGTCCTCGAAAATTTCAACCAAAACGAACAATACGGACATGCCTACCCATTCGTCTACTCAATCATCGCGTCAACTAAACAACATACAAAATACACCAAAACAAGGAAATATCTTTAACTACAACGTCCAAACAAGAACAACCATGCCGAGATGCAAAGCCCATACAATGCACTCGACAACCAACTAACACCCAATAACCAAACAAGTCGCAGACACACCGGTTCACTCGAGAACCAAACAAACAAGATCGATACTATTCTAACGTCTCAACCATAGAATTGGTCACACACTCGAACCGACACCTCGGAAACGAGTCACCAAAGATAGGAACATAAAGTCCTACAACACAACACCAACACCATTGCTAAGACCAAAACAACAAAATGGTTATACGAACCAAAACTGAAACAATCAGAAAAGAATAAAACCACGCGTGCTACGCAAACACGAAACACATGCCTCCACTCACGCATAAGCACAAACTCAAGTATCACACTTGCAGTTATCGCTCTCATACAAGAAGTCACAAGGTCACATCATCCTTGTAGAACACCAACGCACAACCCTTGATCAATAAAAATTACACAAACGTAACAGAACTGCGATACAACACCCACTCTAGGGCTTAAGCAGGGCGACTTGCGACTATAACTCACTAGTCAAATCCAACAACCTCGCCTACTCGCTAAACGATTCAATGCTCGATATCCAAACCATGCTGCTTCACTCCTATGCATAAGATGCCAACCGTAAAACAACTTGGTTAATCCTCAACTTTACAACCACTCAAAATGGATACGTTCAAAGCGTACACCCATCAAGACACCTCGCAACATCAGGTTCATCAACTCGAAGAATCACTCTCTCATTCTCGATTGATCAACGTCCATTGGCCCTCTGAAATACACAACATAGTTTGACCTTTTCAAATACTGTCCAAATGTTTCACTTGTGAAGCTTCGACGTATACACTTAACTTCAACGAAGTCTTCCCTTACAACAATTCAATTCCCAACGTTGAATTAAGTAATCACCCTCCTCGCATCGTCGCAACGATCAATACACTGGTTTCTTATTCGAAACACCTCCATAACTCTCAATCCTTCAAAGTGGTAACGTAGACCAAAACACTCTCTCGAGAACTCAACCCATCAACGTCGTCTCATACTCCTGACTTACAACACAGGTTGGACTTAGAATCATAACATCAATTTCTATGGAACTCAACAAGAACACCGTCGCGACCGACTTCATTCACCAATAGAACATTCTCTATATAAGACCCCAACCATCTTAAGGTATTCGTGGTTATCCAACCATCACCGAATTCTTTACCGTCAAGACTTATCTTAGTCGTAATCTAATAATCCATCGCGACTATTAGTATCCGACGAAATCCATAAGTTAATAGTGAACAAATCCCTAATAATCTTCTGAGTTCAAACTCAACAAGCGTCTCAAAACAAACATGCAACATTCTTCAAAATAATAAATCCCAAATCAGATATTCTTGGGTTATCCTCAATATCAACTTACTAAACTTAACAACAGACGAAGCCTCTTTATAGATTGCACTCAAACTTGAATTGTCTTCAACAATTCCAATCTCTTCGTTGTTAACATCTGCACCTCTAAGATTCCAGATGATCACAACAGCATCAACCTCTAACTCACAAGTCCGACAATTTTTCCTTATGTTATACAAATCGTTCCAAGGTAGTAATACACTTTTCCAAATCTATGTCGAAATACATCTTAATTCCAAACGGAATATCACAATACGCCGCACAAGGTTCTTCAGTACTAAACAAAACCAAAATCAAAGAATTCGCTAAACTTTCCACTAACTCAAACAAATTCGCCCCCCATTGCGAAGTCCCAATAGCGACTCAACTATCTCGAGTCAAAGTACCTACGATTAATACCGACTTGTAAAAAGATCTTCCATCAAACTCACAAGCTAACTATCCAAAACAAAAGAACTTCTAAACCCTGAAATACTTCCTGAGGTCTTCTACAAGATACAAAACAAATCTTCGCGGAACTGTTCATAAAATCACCGTCTAAGTCACTTACATAAACCACTCTCGTCTAACAATTCAAAATCCTACCCTTAGAATACTCAACATGCACCAATGTGACTTCACTACTGATAACACTACACTCGGATGCTTGCCACAATTTCTTAACTTGATGTGAACCAAATAATATCCATGAACACGAACTAATTCTTACAGCTACTCATGAGAGTACTGTCTGAACCTTCCAAAATCATACCTGACGCATTAGTCACACTAATGACATCAACAAATACTCGCCAGAACCATACACCATCTTGAAAGGCATCATCTAAACATCTTTAACCCTCACAGTAATCCGTAGACAGCCAGACTTCACATCGATCTCACTAAACACATAAACTCCAAATGACTGATTCATCCAAATATCAATCCTCGGAAGTAGACACTTGCCCTCAACATCCACTTCGTTCCTTGGTCTGAAAACGACACACCCACTTAAGCGACCTTCGTTCCTTCTTGAACAACACAACTGGGGCACTCCACGGCGACCCACTCGAATAAACAAACTCTGCTCAATCCGATCCTCAAGTTGACTCTTCAACTCTAACTCAGAAACAAACATCCCTTAAGGATACTTCAAATTACACTAGTTCCAAAAACTCAATCCCTCAAAACTTTACTTCGCACTACGGCGGTAAATCACTCACATCTCCACAATACGCTTCAGAAGAATCACAACAAGGAGCTCACATGCCAAAATCTTTCTCCTCACCAAAATCCAAATTCGCTCACAACTCAAGTAACCATGCACTACCTTGTGCAAACACATCAGCTTCCTACACTATTAAGTTAGCAAGACAAGTCTATCCCAACCAACACAATCCCCGACTACTATCAACAAGAGATTAAGGATGATCAGTCCCTCAATTTGTCAATAGACAGTCGACAATCATGATGGTGACATAAACCATCTCAACCAAACTACAACAGCGTCTTCAAACTTACACTTCAAGTTACTAAAGTGTAACCCTGCTTGAGGCTCCAACTCCAAACCACAAGCGCCACGAAGAAGTAAAACTTCTCCCCCACTTGTCTCTAACTCATCTCTGCAGACAAACAATTAGAAACAAGCAAGTACCGACAGTGTTTCACACACATGTCGCATACAAAAGGGTTAAACACACTAACAACTTGGTCGACAGACCGACCTGCTCTGATACCACTAATGTAACACCCCAATTTACTCAAAGTTTAAATATACAAAAATCAGAGTAATTAAAAATTTCATAAATTAAATATTGAGGCGTCACACCATCAAAACCAAATTACTTTAAACAGTTTGTTTTAAAGTCTACATCTCGGATACATAGCATCGCCGGAAAACATAATTTGATTCATAAACATCAAAACATCTTCTCTATTAAACTTCCGTAATAAATCGTGTTTTCATAAAATATAATTCTTATACATAAAAGAATAACATCAAGAACAATAACAAGACAACACAAATATTCCCCCCGAGTGCTACGTATCAGAGCGACACCGACTCGACTAACAGCAGCTAAAACTCCATCTTCATAACCTGCACGTTACCAATATATAGGTAACGGCGAAACAAGCAAAGGGTGAGATACTCCAAAACATATAATTAAAGGCATGATAAAATATATATACATATATTTGGAATCATAAGGGGTATAAGTTAATAAGTGCATTCCAACATATATCCAAACCTCACTTACTTCGATCCTCATTCTAAAGTGTATAATCTATACTTAATCGCCTTAGCCTCATCGGCACAAATCATCACAACAACACGTAAACCTCCATCACTGTGAAATCGTCACAAGCTAATACATCGCTAATTAGCACGGCAATCATAAACAACAACATCAACCAACAATATTAAATGATGCTAATAATATAAGCAACATAAACAAATCATCACAAAATTGGCTAAAGCCCATCTTCGCTTTTGGCATAAAGCCCACCTTCGCTTATGGCATAAAGCCCATCTTCGCTTATGGCATAAAGCCCAACATCACAACATCATCACAAACATCATCATATCATGTATCATCGCAATTCAATATCACCCATCAATCAACAAAAACCCACGCCAAATAACTTAAACATAAACACAACCGACTCCATGAGACACGACTATGTTATGCATGTGGTACCCATCGCTTTGTCCGTAATTAGGGACACTTGGCATAAAGCCGATCTTCGCTCGGCATAAAAGCCATCATCGCTTGGCATAAAAGCCCTCTTCGCTTGGCATAAAAGCCCTCTTCGCTGATGCAATGTATGTGACTCGACAATAAAACAACACAACACAAAAACAACATCATCGCTCATTCAAATTGGCATAAAGCCCACATCGCCATAATTCATCCAAAACATAGATAATTATATCATCGCATTATTATGCAAAACGTCACCTTTAATTCATCATCATCAAAATCATGCATTCACAAATCGGAAGCATTTATCAACAATATTAATATAATCATCACATTATCAGGTTCCAAGACATATAACTTCGCATCGCATAATCAACAAGTATTTGCTAACTAATACACCTTCACAAATCTTACGTTTATTCACACCGCATTATTATCGATTCGATCACTAACTTCTAAATACGGAGAAATGGTTAAACACCTATCATCGTCGCAAAAGCCATCCCTAATAACCGCCATTACTCCTAATCATCAACATCGCAATCGGATCGTCCATACGTATCCTAAACCCACTACAACGAAATCCGATTCAATTGAACCGTAATTAAGCCCATTCCGGGTCATCTCGCAAAAACTCACAACTTCTAACAACTAACCTCACCACTAAGTTCTACACCTCAAACTTAGCTAGTACGTCAATTTTTGTTGAATTCGGAGCAACTTGCTCCGCCGTCGAATTTACCGAAATCGGAAAATCAGAACACAATCGGGTTCTAAAGGAAAGTAAGAAAAATTCAGAATTTTGGAGGCTACAGGAGCTGCAACACGGGCACCCGTGTTGCACAACACTGCCAGTGTTGCAAGGACAGCAGAAAAATCACCCAAGACAGGGACACAACACGGGCACCCGTGTTGTACGACACTGGCCGTGTTGCGTGGCCTGCACTCACCAAAACTCCTATACATGAGGGAAACACGGCCGTGTTACCCCAACACGGCCCGTGTTGCAAGGCCTGCGTGAAAACTTCATCTTTTTGGGTTTTTCTCATTCTACTACCATGGTTTTCTTTCCCATTTCAATACTCTTAAATCTACAAGCTAGCACCTAATACATCCACAAACCATACTCCTAATCCAACTCTTCTAAACCATTCCAACAATCAACCAACAAAACCCATAAATCAACCTATCAATTTCACCCCCAAATCCAAAATACATCTATCAAAACCTAACAATATGAGATGGAGAATCAAACCCCTTACCTCTAGTTTGGATGATCCATGGTGATGCTACAAAGCTCAACCTCAAGCTTCCTCTCTTGCTCTCTTGCTCTTCTTCTTCTTCTTCTTCTTCTTTCCAAAATCCTCTCTTCCTCTCTCTAGTTTCTATTTTGGTGTGTTTGGAAAAATGGAAAGAAAAACAAAGGAAATGGTTTTATAACTTACTAGCTTCCAATTTCTATGTTTGGTTTTGGTATTTTGGATGGAAGGAAAATGAGGAGAAATGGTTTATATGCAATCTTACTAGCAACAAGGGTGAAAACCCAATTCTCATCAAATAATCCTCACACCCCCCATCTATTCTTATAAATTAACACACTAATAGTATCTACCAATATTATTAATTCCTTTCATTCAAATAACTCCGGGGAATTAAATATCGGATTCTAACGAAACGCCAAATATATTAATAGATATATTAATTAACACAAACATTCTCGTCGCAAAATAAATATCGATCGGTAATTCGAAATATTAATATAATATAATATTAATTAAAAACAGGGCGTTACAGTCCACATGATATGCTTCTCCAAGATGTTGTGTTCGACTACAATCACGATCTCCAGAATTACCGACGAAGGTTTATACATGCTTGGGGCATGGTAAAGAAGGCGATACCAAGACTTTGGGGCACCGAACTCCATTCCTTGGGAACCTTACCTCAAATGGGTGCGAGCTCGAGCTCAAAACCTCATGATGCCATTCACGCTGTTTTACCAAGAATTATGGAACTGTTGCTATAGGTGACGTACCCTATGTTGTTCTCCATCCCGACATGCCTCCGATTTTGAAGACTTGAAGAGATCCGGATCCAACTAAAGAAGAAAGGGATACCTTTGAAGCTCGATGTTACGCAAGTGAGAAGAAAGTTCTAGAGTTGACCAAGCTACTTCACGAGGAAAACATCAACGCTACATCGGCACCAAGAGGAAGCGCCCATGGGAGACTTAGAGCTTTAGGATGTTTTTGTTTTCTTTTATTGTTTTGAACTATCTCTTGTACTTAAAAAAAAAAAAAAAAGAGGAATAATAATGAGAAGTACTAATAAATGTTTGTTCATTGCTTGTTTAACAAATTTAAATCTCTTAGGTCCTTGAAAACATTGCATTGCATTTGCATAAACATCGCATAGCATATCATAACATTGCATCACAGGTACATTGGAGATTGGTTTTCTCATTTGCTCGCTATTTATTTTAGCAGAAATGGCTCTTGAGCAGTGTCAAAGATCTCCGTGCTCGTAATGCTCGGTTTAGAGATGTTTACCACTTGGTCCAAGGCCAAGAAGATCCAAGAAGCTCATCAACAAGAAGAAGAAGGTTGTTGGTCTCCTCAACATGGGTAGCGTTTCAAAGGGGTCCTAAAGTGGTCACCGTATTGAGCTCTGAAGGAAGTGTCCATACCGAGGGAGTACCAAGGGTGATGAAGGTGAGCAGCGTGAGCCAAAGAAAGGAGGAGAGGATCATTCGACTATGGCGATACTACGAGGAAGATGACAAGTACAAGCAACTTGAAGATCGCTGAATCTGTGGAAAACCCGAAAATGTCCGGCTGAATTTTGATGACACGAGTCTTGTTCTGGTGTGGTGATTCCTCCCAAGTTCAAAGTTCCTACTTTTTCCAAATATGATGGAATGTCTTGCCCTAAAGTGCATTTGAAGTCCTATGTCGGAAGATCAACCCCACCGATGAGAAAGTTGTGGATGCACTATTTTCAAGAGAGTTTGTCCGAACTCGGTTGGAATGGTACTATCGCTAGAGAATGACCGTATCCGTACTTGGGTGACTTAGGTGATGCTTTCTGAACAATATGAGTACAATCTTTGAATTGACACCCACTCGCATGCAACTACAAAGCATGTCTATGGGTCGTGACGAGAAGTTCAAGGAGTATGCTCGAAGTGAGAGATCTAGCGGTGAGTTCAACCACCCTTGTCCAATAGGGAGTTGGTTGATATGTTCATGGGAACATTGACAGCCCATTCTTCAATCATCGATTGGAAATTCTTCATCCGGATTCACCGAGTTGATTGATTGACGCATTGGTGGTATCAAGAGTGGGAAGATTCATGTAGAGACATCTTGAATCTGCGAAGAGATCCTTTGGTGCTAAGAAAGAAGCTAATGTGTATGGTCGAAAAACCGAGCCAAGACCGACCGTGCTCAATCGTGGGGTTGTAATCTCAATCCTACATCGACAACCTCGGTGAGACAGTAGCGTAGCGAGCGCGCCACGAAGGCGGTTCTGAAGATCAACATGCCATTGTCGCAAGCCTTGCAACACATGTTGAGCAGAGTGATTACCTTGAGGATCCTCCACAAAATGTCAACACTTCCTCTCCAAAGTACAATCCTAATGCTAAGTGTGCTTACCATTCCAACACCCGGGCACGACACGACAATTGTTGGGCTCGAAAAACAAGATTCAGGATATGATCGAAGCTAAGCATTAAGTTTACCCTCTGTTGAGACTCGAATGTGATCAACGCGCCTATGCCTAACCATGACAAGAGTTCCAATGTTGTTGGTGGCGATACTTATGTTTTCAACATAGATGACTTGACCATTCCTCGATGGTATTAAGAAGAATTTGTTGCCGGTGTCAATCCGGGATGCGAGAGAGTTGTCGTTGGTGCTCGTCGCACTGATGGTTGTGCTTGGTTGAGAAGGCGTGTTCGATGCATGATGGATAACCGTGAGATACTATTTACGAAACCACATGCGAAGTTGTGTGAAGAAATGTCTAAGTTAAGATTGACAATGCGAATGGCTGTATCATCGTGTGGGATACCTTGGGGCAGCCAAGTGGAAAATATGATTACATGGTGAAGTACACGTCACGATAGTTACAAGATTCCTATTGAAGATGTTAAGGCGCGGATGGGGTGATTTCCCGAAGACTATCTTGATGTTAACACTATAAGGATTTCCTCTGATTCCGTGCCTAGAGTGGCACCTCTCATTATCACTTCTCCAAGGCCGGTTCCATATTCCTCGACAAGGCTATCCCTTGGAATTATGGGTGATGTTTACTATCATGGTGTCAAGCAAGATCCTCGACAATTGAAGATCTTCTTTGAAGTTTCTATTCGACATTGACAACATCACGGATCCGAAGGTGACCGAACCGGAAGGGTATTCTCTCGGATATCTCTCCTCCAAAGACAACTGCGACTCCAGCTCGCATTCCAGCTACTCAATCAATATCCCGGCTAGAGGAAAGAACGGTAACTCATCACCTCACTAGAAGTACCAAAGGAAGTTCGACACCTCAAACAAGAAATGGAGGAAATTCGAAAATTATCAAGAAGAGTGACTACAATGTTGTGGAGCAGTTGGGACAGACTCGTCCAAGATCTCCATGCTTGCTGCTCTTATGCTCCGAGGCTCATGCTAATGCCTTGGTGAAGTTTCAAGAATGCTCATGTGCCGCAAGACACTACTTGATCAATTCGAAGTTTGTATTGCCTGCCAACAACGGCCTAGGTTTCTCGATCTTGATTTGACTCCTGGAAAGAAACACAACAAAGCCTTGCACATCTCTGGAATGCAAGGGCACTACATTATCTCATGTTTTGGTGGATACGGTTCGCTCGAATATCCTTAGATCGCTTTTGATCGACTTGATGTCGAAGGGTTGGTTCGAGACCGGTGACATTATTGTAAGAGCTTTTGATGGTTCTAAGCGCGGTACTTGGAGAGCTCACTCTGTTAAAGTCGGTTCCCGACTTTTGATTCCACCTTCTTTGTCATGGACATCCGTCCACTTATTCTTGCCTACTTGGGCCCTTGGATACATGGGCATACCTCTACCTTGCATCGAACTGAAGTACCGTGAAAGGAAGGTTGTTACGGTGTGTGGTGAAGAAGAGTATATGGTCACCATCTCAGTCATTCCGTTATCTCGAGATGGAGGGTGAATTCTTGAGACTCCGTCAAGCTTTTGAAACAATACCCAGTCATGCTGTTGACTCCCGTCCTCTGAGTTACACAAGCTCCACCTAGAATGGCCTCATGAAAGATGCTCAAGCTCTTGTTGAACAAGGAGGTAGTGCTATTTGGGGACAGCTCCTAATCTTCCTTTCAAATTTACAAGGCGGTTTAGGCTTCACCATCAAGGGTCAAGATGATACGCGCGACGTGCGGCCCTTCCTTTCCGCATCGCCAGTGGAATCCATGCTATAGAAGGCGACGACAACGGCGACATCGCAAGTGGATCTCCCAACTCCGGATCATGGGCTCGACAATTGGAAGAAGACGTCATACCAATCTCCTTTAGGGAGTAATTGCTCTTGTTTTGTTTTGCTTTTCTATTTCTTTATGTTTGAACAATAAACTTTGAAAGCCTAGTGCCTTGGGGCATCATGGCTCGTTACGAGGTTATTATCGTCGTTTGCGTATTTTCATTCAATAAATTCGTTGGACTTTTGCATTCATTTGTTTGTTTTCTTTTACTTTATCACCCTTCAAAAGCTATGTGTTCTTACACACACCCACGTGATACATGCGAATCACTCCGAATCTCGTTAATAACACTATGCTAGTGCTAAATATGACTTCGATAATCCGATCTACCAAGCGAAAGTGAGGAAGATTGTGAAGTGCCGGAGAACTTGCGGCTACTGAGAAGAAGCGAGTTATCTGACCACACAAGAGCAAGTTGAGGTTGTGAATTTGGGTACTGACAAAGACAGAAAAGAGATCAAGATAGGAGCGAGTCTTGAGAACAATGTTAAAGAGAGATTGGTTCAGATGCTACGAGATTATGTTGAGGTTTTTGCTTGGTCATACGAAGACATGCCGGGTTTAGACATTGATATTGTGGTACATCGATTGCCGACAAAAGAAGGTTTTCTCCCAGTGAAACAGAAGGTTCGTCGCATGCGTCCTGAGATGTCAGAGAAAATCAAAGCCGAAGTTATGAAGCAGTTCAACGCTGGTTTCTTGGCTGTCACCTCCTATCCCCAGTGGGTTGCAAATGTGGTACCCGTGCCTAAGAAGGACGGTAAGGTACGAATGTGTGTGGATTACAGAGATCTGAACAAAGCGAGTCCGAAAGACGATTTCCCACTTCCTCATATTGATGTTTTGGTTGACAATACCACTCAGCATAAGGTTTTCTCCTTCATGGATGGTTTCTCCGGTTACAATCAAATCAAAATGGCTCCTGAAGACATGGAAAGACTACTTCGTTACGGTGGGGCACTTTCTACAAGGTTATGCCGTTCGGATGAAGAACGGCGCCACTATCGCGTGCTATGGTAACATTATTTCATGACATGATTCATCACGAGATAGAGGTCTACGTCGACGATATGATAGCTCGATCACGCATCAAGAAGACATCTTGATCATCTACAGAAATTGTTTGATAGGTTGAAGAAGTCTGGTGAGACTTAATCCCAACAAGTGCACCTTTGGAGTCGGATCCGGAAAACTCCTAGGGTTTGTAGTCGATGGAAGAGGTATTGAGGTTGATCCGCCAAGGTTAAAGCTATTCAAGAGATGCCACTCCCAGAGAAGGAAGTCGAGGTTTCTTGGGCCGATTAAACTACATTGCAGTTCATTGCACATCTAGCGCTACTTGAGCCAATCTTCAAGTTGCTAAAGAAAGATCGTAGTGGAATGGAGCAGCGATTGCGGATCGCTTTGACAAAATCAAGGAATACCTGAATCCTCCTATCCGATGCCGAAGGAAGACCTCTTATCATGTACTTGGTGTTAGAAAACTCAATGGGGTGTGTGTTGGGGCAACATGGCGAGTCAGTCGAAAAGAGCATGCAATATACTACCTTAGCAAAAGTTTACCGCGTGAAACAAGATACTCAGACTTGAGAAAACTTGCAACGCTTTGGCTTGGGCTTTCGCCGACTAAGACGGTATATGTTGACTCACACTACCTTGTTGATTTCTAAGATGGATCCGATAAAATACATCTTTGAGAAACCAGCTCTCTCGGAAGAATAGCAAGATGGCAAATGATCTTGACCGAATATGACATCCAAGACACTTCTCGAAAGCGATCAAAGGAAGTGTAGTAGCCGATCATTTGGCTCATCGCCGTAGATGACTATCGATCTATGCGTTCGAATTTCGACGAAGATGTTTTACTAGTTACTGATTACGAAGAACCGTGCCAGACGAAGGACTGAACAAGGATCCCGATGGACTATGGTCTTTGATGGAGCCTCAAACGACTTGGCAATGGCATTGGCGCCATCATTACGTCCCTGCAGCGGACATACTCCTTTCACCGCCAGATTATGTTTGATTGCACTAACAACATGGCCGAGTACAAGCGTGCATCATGGGTATCAAAGGCTATTGACTTAAGAATCAAGTTCTTACAAGTGTATGGAGACTCGGCTTTAGTGATTAGTCGATTAAGGCGAGTGGGATACGAAGCATCCGAATCTCATTCCATATCGAGAGCATGTTCGAGTTTGATTCCTTACTTGAAGAGATTACTTTTGATCACATTCCACGAGAAGAGAATCGGTTGGCGACGCATTGGCTACTATGTCGTCTATGTTCAAGGTTAGATGGGACAACGAGGCTCCCGGATCATCATGGAGAGGTTCGACGAACCAACGTATTGTTGTGAGCTTGCGAAGAGAAACCTTGGTACTTTGACGTGAAAAGGTATCTTGAGACTCGGGAATATCCAGGGCATCATTAATGATAAGAAGTTCATGAGAAGATTTGCATCCAAATTCTTCCTCGAGAACGACATCTTATACAAGCGCAACCACGACTTGTGCTTACTCATTGTGTAGACGGAAAACGAATACGTATCATGGAAGAGTTACGAAGGCTAATTTGGTACCCACTCCGTGGACACACTATGGCTAAGAAGATTTTGAGAACAGTTACTATTGGTCCACCATGGAAGGCGATTGTCACCGCTATGCTCGATCTTGTCACAAATGCGGTTATGCCGACAAAGTGCACGTACCTCCGGTACCTCTGAATGTTTTAACTTCTCCGTGGCCTTCGCAATGTGGGGCATTGACATGATTGGAGAGATTAAGCCTGACTTCCAATGGACATCGTTTCATCCTTGTGGCAATTGACTATTTCACCAAATGGGTAGAAGCGACCTCGTTGCATGTTACCAAGAATGTAGTGGCTCGATTCATCAAGCATAATCTTATCGGTATGGCACTCCGAAAGGATTATCACGGATAACGGTTCCAATCTCAACAACAAGATGATCACCGAACTACGCGCTCAAGATCAAACATCACAACTCTTCTCCATATCGGCCTAAGATGAATGGCGCGATGGAAGCCGCCAATAAGAACATTAAGAAGATTATAGAAGATGGCGATTCTTGGCATGAGATGTTACCATTTGCTCTTCATGGTTATCGCTTACTGTGCGAACATCCACGAGCAAACCCTTCTCTCTTGTATACGGTATGGAAGCGTCTTACCCATCGAGGTTCGGATACCCTCAACCGAGTCCTCCAGAGGCGAGTTAGCGAAGACGATTGGGTCCGACTCGCTTGACAGATTAATTTGGTTGATGAGAAGCGACTCGCATCCATCGCCATGGACAGATTTATCGAAACGAATGATCGAGCATTTAACAAGAAGGTCAAGCACCGAGTCTACCAAGTCGGTGATCTAGTAGTCAAGCGCATCATTCTTCCACAAGGTGATCCAGGGCAAATGGACTCCCACCTATGAGGGACCATTTGTAGTCAAGACGATATTTTCGGCGGAGCTATGATACTTAGCACCATGGATGATGAAGACTTCCCACAATGAGCAGACATAGTCAAAAATACTACGTAAAAGAGACCCGCTAGGTCGGCCTAGGCAAAAATAAGGGCATCTGGCGAACCAAAGGTTCGGGCAAAAATTAAGGATATATACAAAACATGTACACCGCAAGTCGAAAACACGAAAAGGCGGCTTGGGCAAGAAAGGTATCGGTGGTGAAAACCGAAAGGCGGTCTAGGCAAAAGTTAGGGATTTAAGCGTCGACTATGTCTCTTCTAGATCATACGCTTCAGACTACAAGATTCAAGATTCAAATGGCGAAGATCACTACTCACTTTCACCGACAGCAAGGAGATGAGATAGTGAAATATATGAGTACTAGCATAGTTGGAACTTAACGAGATTGTTTCGCATAGCTTTTACCTTTCTTATGTACAAACTACTTGGCCATCGCCACCTTTCAAATAAATAACTTCTTTCTCTTTACAATTTACATTGTTGTTATTTGCAATAAGTCCAACGTTTGCTTTGAATGACTATACGCATTTGACAATAAGAATCTGATCACAAACATACGAAAAGTGAATATGCAAAAGTACTTACTACAGGTTCCGGAAATGGGATGACGAAAGTCAACGAATAGTTCCCCACGAGCCTAAAGGTGTCACCAACACACCTTCCCGGAGTATAAGGAATCCACAGCAATTCCACTCAATCGAACAACGTTACATCGCCTCTAGCGGTAACACTTCATCCCCGCGGATATTTCTCAATCCTCCCTTCTCCCGGCGGTATCCGGACTCAAAACTTGGTCAGATAGTGCATCGGAGGAAGCATACACCTTTATTCCCCCCGGAGATTACAACGGACTCTAGACTCTTCAAGCCGGTCTCTCGGCAACCATCAAATGCTCTCTGAGATCTACACTCGGAATCCCCAGAGGCGTCTCTTAAATTTCCTCGGCGGGATCTACATACAAGGTCCTCACAGATCGCCTCCCGGACTCTCCTCGCAGGTCTATATGAGATCTCCGACAACGAGCCTCTCAAATCTCTACCTTCCTCAACAACGTCTAGGCCCAAGACTTGGTCGATAGTGCATCGGAGGAATCCAAGATATCTTTCTTCTCCTTCAAAAGGGGTTCTCACCTCAATTCCCAGGCGGTTAGAAATCTTCAAGCAGAATATCCGCATCTTCTTCAAGATGGATATGTTTTGAAATATCACAACATTCATCATTCATACATTTCTCATAAAGTCATAATTCATGCATATGTCATTCATATACACCGTCATGCATCATACTTTGCATAAGACTAACAAATATTCTATCAAAGTTTTTCTTGATTTCTCCAAAAGCAGTATGATCATTTCGACGCAAACAGGTCGAGATTAAGCCCGAGCCGACGGAAAACTATCCGAAAGACCGCCTCCGACGGTGGTCGAGATTAAGCCCCGAACCGCGGAAAACTATCCAAAGGCCACCTCTGGTTATCCTCCGATAATGCAATGGATCAACACCGATGCACAAGGGAAGCTATCCACATTCGGCCAACTACAATCTCTCCCAGAGTAATCAGCGCGAAGATTTATTCTGATTATCAGCAGCAACTACAGAGTCTAGCGTACGACTCAGTTGCCTTGGATGGCATCTTAAGCCCATCTCCGACTATTTGTCAACATCTCTTCACTATCAGAATGCTGCATATATGGTTAAAAATCAATACAGACCAATAACTTCATTTAAAGTGAACACGAAGTCTAACGTCGACTCCTTCGGATGGCATCTTAAGCCCATCTCCTCTCCATTCCAGAACATCTACAGTCTAACGTCGACTCACCCTCCGATCGACCTTTCTAGATGGCATCTTAAGCCCATCTGTCAGCTCTCCTATTAACAACCTCGAGTCTAGCGTACGACTCGTTCCCCAGTGAAGTCTCCAACTTCTCCAAATGGCATCTGTAAGCCCATTCCCGCATCATCCACCAACGGCGAGTGCAAATTTTCAGGTGTACTCGGTGTTCAATCATCTTCACCTCCGGTCACGAAGACAAGCATGTCAATCTAACCCTTCCAAGTACAAGAAGATTGAACAGGGGCTGTCATACCCCAAAATTTGCCCTCCATCTACTCAAGAGATTTCATACATCCATACTCAAGTTCCTCGAGAGTTGATCGACAAACTCTCTCTAGACAATCAACCCAAACTAGGGTTTGGTATCTCCCAAGTCAAGATGGATTTCCAACATCTCCAATGGCCTTCATGCCTCCTCATATGCTTCAAAGATTCTCCATGTCAAGTTTCAAGCCTCACAAGTCAAGTTTCCTCGGATAATGGTTCGGATGGTTGAAAATGGGTGTGGACAAAAAGTCAGCGTGGTCAACATACAGTCAAAACTTCGATTTTTGGTCAACATCCTCATTTTGAAGTTACATTCATCATTTGATCAAGGGTTGATCATGATTCATCAAGAAAATTCAAGATTTGCCCAAAAGTCAAACTTTCTAAATTAGGGTTTCTAGATGAAAAGTCAATGAACTTTGATGATCATAACTTTCTCATACTTTCTCGAAATTTTCCACCACCTCTTGTTTTGAAGGAAATTCAATTCTCTACAACTTCATGTCTCACAAGAATGTCCAAAAATGCTTCATTTGAGAGGTATAGCTCAAAACATTAGGTCATTTTCAAAGTCAACAAAAGTCAACTTTTGTTTTGAAGATATTTTGAGCATGGTAACTCAATTGAGATGAGACCAAATACATTGGTTAGAGGACTCTTAGAGCTTTCAAAAGTCCAAGAACACTCAAAATGTGGAAAATTGAGCAAGTTACACCATCTACAAGTTGGGCAATTTTGGAAGAATGCACAAAGAGATACTTCAAAAATCAAATCTTTTGCAAATGGGCCTACTTTTCTTCATCCTAACTTGTTCCTCAAGCAATTAGGAGTGTCCAAGCCCAAAGCCACGAATTTTTGATTTATTTTTCTATTTAATTTGTAATTTATTCATTTAAATGCAAATTAAATCTTAAAATAAATTATAAAATTGAAATTAATGGCAAAGATTGATTTTATTCTTTCCTTAAGGTCCAATTAACTCACAAATGCCATCAAATTCGAAATTGGAGCAAGAAAGGCAAGATTGGATTGAAATTGATCAAGCTTTGAAGATTTGATTTTCATGGAAATATCAAATTTGATTTCCATTGAATATTGATTGATTCTTTCCAAATTCAATCCCAAATCCATCCAGTATAAATGTACAATGCATACCTATCAAGAAGGAACGAAAAAATTGCTCTACAAACCCTAATCCAAACTCAAAAAAACCGTGGTTACATGACACTTGCATTCTTGTTTTTGTTTCGATTCAACCAATTCTAAGCCTGCCAATCGCTTCCTGGAGGTCCATTGATTCATCCCAGACCCTTACAGATCACAAATCCATCAAGAATCGCGAAAGAACAATCACGGTTTGCATCACTTTTATCAAAACTCGATTTCTATGATTCATGCATTGTAAATACATTTTGATTACATATTCTTGTTCGTGTTGATGTTTAGAATGTTTCTGTATAAGCCGATTTGATTTTAAGTACCAGAATCGTGATCTGCCATGGTTAGGTTTTCTGAGCTCTGAATTGGGACCAGACGATTCAGGAAAAATTGGCCAAAACCGAAGCCATATTCGTACTCAGGAGGTCGAAAGCAATCGATCTGGGTCCTCATAACAAATTTATATTATGTATTTCTAGACTTTTGATTTCGCAGGGATGTAGCTACGAAAATAATCCGTGGGTAAAGGCTATAGCGTCGCACTGAGGCCGACGCTATGTGTTCAAAAATTCAAATTGAAAAAGATGAAGTCTGGCGCGAAGGAGGAACCAATGGGAAGGTGACGCGTATAATCCACTAACTCCAGTTTCCAAACAGTGATGCGTGCTAGCTCAGATGGTAAAGGCAAGGGGATTCAAAGTTTGAACACAAGGTCTCCAGTTCGAATCCTGGTTCAGACAATCTCTCTTTACACTTTTTCAAAACTCTATTTTCATATTTTTCTTTAATTTCCAATATTTTGCATTATTTTAATTTCTTTTCATATTTTTTATTTTGCATTAAAAAATTACCAAAAACATTTTTTCTTTTTACATTATTTTCGTAAAAACCTTTATTTAATTTAATAAATTAAAAAATATAATTTTTGCATGCATATTTATTTTATTTTTATTTTAGCATTTAAATCACTTTTAATTGCATTTTAATTATTAAATCTTTTCCAAAAAATCCCAAAAAATTATTTTAATTTATTTATCTTATTTCCAGCCTATGTTAATTTTCTCATATTAAAAATTGCATTTTTTCTAACATTTCATCTTATTTCGATTTCATCATATTTTCCGATCTCTTATTCTTTCACAGGCTGCTCCGATTCGGACGTTTTCTCTTATCGTTTTATTTTTTCCAATAATGTAATTGCTCATGGGTTGTAATAGTTTAAATTAGGCTTTTACTTTCCGCACTCCTAATTATGTATCTGCCCCAAAGCCTTGTAATAGCGTAGGACATTTTCCTTTCCGCACTTTACATTCCGCATTTTACTTTCCGCACCCTTATCAATTGCTAGTAATTAGGCGTGTATGGCAAGATAATAATTGGACATAGCTCACACTAATTTCAAGATAAAATATCTGAATTTGACACACTTCTCTCACACACGCACCCCTTAGGGTAATTCTCTCTCGATGCCTTTCGATTTCAAAATGGTCATGTCCCTCAAACGTAGAGGTATTCTAGCACCGTTGCCTTCCAAACAAATCATCATAGTCCCTTCGATACAAAGATCATAAGACCCACGATGTCGCCTCCGAATACATGATCTTGACCTCGATTGTCGCCTACGAAAATGATGATAGTCCCTTCGAATGTGCTAGGATACTTCCTACAAGTTGCCTTCTATGACCATCCGATGTCCCTTCGAATGTCCGCTTACATCCAACGAATGGAGCTACCTACTAACTAATGGTATGGTTAGCGCTATTCTAAAGGAATGTAGAAGTACAACAAAGCGACCAATTCGAGTGGGTAAATAAGTCTTTAGTTGCTTGCTCTAAACAAATGCTTTTCACACACACACTTTTTCAAAATTCAAACTCTTTTCAAAACAAAACATTTCCGAACACTTTGTATACACTCCTACATGAGTCATTACAAAGTCAAAGCGAAATGCCTTTTTCAAAACATTTTTGTCAAACACACGAAGCAATTTTAAAAAGTGATCTAGAGCAACTAAGAGCCCGTAGATAACTACGGATGGAAAGGGTGCTAATACCTTCCCTTTTCATAACCATTCTCCGAACTCGAATCTAACGAAGGTCTTTTTTACTTTTACCTTCCCTTAATTGGATAAAAATAAAAGTCGGTGGCGACTCTTGCTATCCGCACATTTGGATACAAAAATCCTACAAAGTCAGTTCACCGTGTTACAGTGTCCCAGCTCTCTTTCTGAGGAACGTTACCATCTTTATCTTCCCCTTCTGTACCATCATATCCCCATCCTGATGGTTTGATATCTTCGATTCGGACTTTCGAACTATCTGGGGCAGAATATTTTACCAGATAGTCGAACTTCCCACTAAGTTCACCCAAGGTATCCCATGTCTCTTTTTGAGGGGAAGCTTGTTTTGTAATCTAAACCTTTTCCAGTTTGAGCCTCAGGCCTTTAGTAGCTTTGTGTCAATTTACTTCGGCTTTCCGACCCTCGAGCTGGATTCCTTCGAAACAATTGGAGTTGGTTCGAAAGCTCATCGTTCATGGGCGTCTTCGATGACTCCATTGTTGACTTCGACCAACACCCAACTCTCATTCTTTCCTCTTTCAAGGTAGTGGCCCTTGGTGCTTCCACCATATTAATGTCTCCCATGCTCGAAGGCTCGGGTAGTTGGTGTGCAATATCCAAAGGGTCTTCATCCACCTTCATCTTTGGTTTATCGGCAAACTTTAGTCGCCTTCTTTAATTGCATTTTGAATCAAGTCCACGAAAAGAAAACTTGTGAGGTTTTGTGGCCTAGGAAACTATGATATTTACAAAATCCTCTTTTCTTTCTTTGATCTAACGGAGGCATTTTGACATTTGGTGGCACAATTAATTGGCCATCTTTGACTAGTAAGTCGAAAATTTCATCACATTTGTTATATCGGTATACACCTTCTTTGGAAATTTATCATTTTTTCATTTTCAACAATTTCTTTCCCTTTTGTAGGGACTAGGAGTTTACAAGCGTAAGGTGGAGCCTGTTTCAATTCAGCGAGATCTATTTCGATCTCCTCGAATTCGGGGTAGTCTTCACCTTCCTCCATTTCGACATAGGAGACTCTTTCCTTCTTATTACTCTTAGAAGCCCTGGCCTTCTCGGCCTTTAGCCTTTCGACCTGTCGAACCCTATCTGCTAACTGGGCCATGTCCCTCAAGTATTGAGTATCTAATTTCTTTCGAATAGAATAGTCTAAACCACCAGCGGCCATTTCGACTAACTCATGCTCAGGGACTACTGTGAAACATCTAGATTTCAAGAGTCTGAACCTATTTAAGTATTCATCTATAGGTTCAGTGAACTTCCTTTTAACACTTGCTAATTCCTTTAGGCTTATCTTAGATTGTCCCATATAGAACTGTTCATGGAACAGCCTTTCTAAGAGGGTCCAGGTGTCTATGGATCCGGGAGGCAAAGTAGTGAACCATGTGAAAGCATTCTTAGTAAGGGAACTTGGGAAATATTTGATCCTAAGGTTTTCGTTATTTGCTATGTCTCCTACCTCAGTTAGGTACCTAGATATGTGTTCGACTGTTGACTCGTTTGTATCCCCAGCAAACTTTGTAAATTTAGGGATCTTGTATCCCCTTGGCAAATCAGTATGGATTACATAGTCTGCTATGGGGGAAGCGTAATTTGGCCTTCTAATTCCTGTATTAATATCGTTTTGGGCCATGATCCTTTCTATCATGGTGGTTAGGTTATTTTCCGCCAAGATATTGTCATGTCGAACCCTATGAACCACTGCATCAGCATCTTGGTTTCGACCTACCAGGACAACCTCTCTAGGTTGTTCTTCTCGAAACGCTGGGACCTCTAGTCTGTGGACCCTTGCCCCTGGCTCAATAATTCCCCTTTGTGGTTCTTCTCGAATCACTGGGACCTCAAATCTTTCGACCCTTGCTGGTGGTTCTATCAATTCCCTTTGTGGTTCTTCTCTAATCAATGGGACATCTACCCTTTGTGCTCTTGCCCCCAACTTAACCCCCTCTCTGACTGGCCTATAAGGTGGGTCATCAGCAATCTGTTCTATGATAGGTGCGTTCGCTCGAACCAATGCACGGTTACGCCTCGCCTTTCAGGTGGAGCGAAGAAATCTGCTATTCGACTCATATTGTCAGCGTTCTCTTTGTTTGTCACAGTAACGTTTTGAACTATTGGGGCAAAGATTTCTTGCATAGTTTGTGCTAATACTCCTATCATGTTATGGTTACTATCATCCATTAGCGCCTAAAAGCCATTTGATTTTACGTGGTTAAGATGGGCACCATAACCTCTGACCCTTGGTTATTTGTCATAAATTGATTAGCCCAGAACGACCTAAGTGTGGTGGCGTTCGACGTCGAAGTTTGTAATCCTGCCGTAAGGATGTTGGCATTCCATCTTGGGAATTTCGGGTCTAGTCTTGTCGAAACTAAATGGTCTAGTTAGTGGTGGGGTAGCGAAATGGGTTTGTGCCCGACGGTGGGATGAATCCCCGGATACTGATGGTTCTGTACTACCTAGGATCGAATTGTTTGTTGACATGCCACTTGTTCTATTCGCGCCATCTTGTTAGTAGAAGATGCAATAGATTGTGCGTTGAAGGATCGCTGGACGTCGGTCGAAACAGATGCATTAGTGCTGTTCCGTGTGGGCGTTTTGTTCTTGGGTTATTTGGATCGACATCCCGCTATTTCGATTTCTTACGGGTAAGGGTTGGTTCTTTGTTAGTTATTCTACCACTCCTAAGGTTCATATACTAATGAACTTTGTTTACTCAGAAAGAACCTTTTAACAATAACTAAGTTTTTAATCGTTAATTTTAATTAGCAACAACCAATCTCGGTCCCACTGGGCGTGCCAATTTGTTCACAGTGATTTCTGGTGAAACAACCGCTAGTCCTCCAAACTATCAAACAAGCGTTATGATTGTTGTTTAATCCCTTTGGTAACTTGCAGGATCGACTAGATTGATCCTATGGGGTTATTGGTCGTTGGCGTAAGTTTACAATGATGGTTCATATTCAAGACTCGCTTCTGAATATTTTATATCTATATTTCAAGTGTGTTTGGTTATGATGTCCAATAAGTTGATAACGAAATTAAGTAAAACAATATAAAACTAATTCGAACAAGTACGATATAAAGACTTTGAATTGCAAAAAGTATATAAAATGCAGGAATGTTTAAAGGGTTTCTTGAATGTAAAAGACTTTCAAAATAAAGCATGAAACGAAAAGACAAGTATTTAACAGCAAGTATATAAAAGTTTTCTGGAAAATAAGAACATGAATGTAAAAGTTTCAAAAAAGTAAAAGACTTCAAAACGAAAAGAAAACGTTTAGATGCATGGAAGATTAAATGACTTTGAATATAAAAGATTTAAATGACATTTATGCGAGATAAAAGGTAAACGGAAAAGTAAAGATACATTCTTGAAAGATAAAAGTGGTGCAATCATCGTACATCATTCGTGCATTCGTTTCCCTATCCATGTGGTATTTTGAATATTCTTGAATTTTAGTACAATAGATATGACACACGAAATCCTAACACTAAGACTTCTATTTATACTATTCGACCATAGCGGTTCGACTTATGAGAGCTTGCCACGTTTCGGACATGCGAATATTATGCCTCTCTAGCCTCCACGTCTTGAACCTTTTCCGGTACAATTTTCGAACGCGTTCATTCATCCCGCTCATATTTTGAATTTCAAATATCTAAACTACCTTTCGATTCGAGTGCCTAACACCACGCTTCCACCATTTCGAAGCTCCTTCACAATTGCTACTCGAAGCCCCAGGTTTTAATATTGTATTCGAAGAGCTGATTCCTTCATTCCAAACCATGACATTTCCTTCATTCTAGTGAACACTGTTACTGTTTCGTTTCGAATTCAATGCTCCCTTTTCGAACCATAAATATCAAAATCTTCAGCCAACACCTACTACTACTTCATACACTACTACGTTTCTAAAACCTAAACCTTATAATCTAATAAAAAATCAGAAATTTGAATAGTGAAGAGCGAAGAAAACTTACAAAATTGGTTGAGTTTGAACTTTGGAGGAGTTGAAATGTGTTGGTGGAAATGATGAGAGTGACTTGGAGTGGCTTGAAATGTATTTGCAGTAGTTAGGGCTTAGAGTAGTTTGGTAAGATTTTGAGTAAAGATTGAAATGAATGGGTAAGGGGAAAATTCTGAGTTTTTTAAAATTATACGCAGGCTTCGCAAGTTAACTTGCGAATTCTCCAAATAAGGTCAATTCGCAAGTTAATTTCAGAATTCACCTTATTTTTTAAAAAATAAGGTGAATTTGCAAGTTAACTTGCGAATTCACCTTTTTTTTTAAAACGTGGATTATTTCGTAAGTTATCTTACGAATTCACCTTATTTAGGGAATTTGTAAGTTAACTTACGAAACTTGAAGGTATTTTTGTATTTTAACTAGGAGCGAAGGAGAACCCCACTAGACGGAGAAAGAAATTCCCTTCCTTTTATACCCTTGACATGATGTATATATGTGGCTAAATGAAAGATATTTTACATTACACGGGTTTTTATCTTTTTTCGTGTGCAATCCTCTCAATATCAACATATATTCATACTTCTTTATCGGTTAGGAATTTGACGGAGAATTGAGATAGGAAACAAATAGAGAAACATGTGATAAAATGCCTCCAATGTTTCTCATGATATAAAGATTTTAATGAACTTGACGAGTAAAGATTTTTCGGATTCTAAACATAAGACTTGTACTGATGAGGAAGAAAACGTGACAACAACTACTGTGAGTGAATATCTTTTTATAGACGTGATTTTTAAGGCAAAAGAAGAAAATTTTGTCAAAGAGATCACTTATTTAATTTATTGATTTTTTTTTTCTCTGTGCATTTTTCCTTTTCTCAGCATTGGGTCAAACCTAGACCCCACTTTAGTCAAATACCATTGTCATATTTATGTCCTATTTTCCCAAGTCTTCTAGGTAGTATGTAAAACTTAGTCACCAAGAAATTTACACGAAAACATAGAGAACCTACATGGTCCTTTCCTTTCCATCTTGTGAAACACTCTAATTGTTGTCCTTATAAATACCACATCATTTGAGTCCATACACCATTCACTTATACTTTTACACATTTCAAAATATTAGAGATGGGAATTGGAATTGGTGAAATATGGTCACAAGTAGGTTCAATCATGGCTAGCATAATGTTTGTATATGCCATGATCGATAAATTCTTCCCACCTCATCTTCGTGGATATTTTCTGAAATACACAAACAAATTCTCAACCCTTTTCTATCCCTATATCCAAATCAAATTCCATGAACTATCCGGAGAGAAACTCAAACACAGCGAGACTTACAAAATCATCCAAACATATCTCAGCTCAAACTCTTCTCAAGGCGCTACAAAACTTTATGCCGAAGTTGTCAAAGATAGCCAAACCCCGCTTGTTCTAAGCATGGACGACAATCAAGAGATTGTTGACGAGTTCAATGGAATCAAAGTTTGGTGGTCTGCGAATCACACGCCTTCAAAATCACAATCGTTTTCTTACTATCCAGTTTCGGACGAGAAAAGATTCTTAACATTAACCTTCCATAAAAGAAATCGCGATGTTATAACTACGTCGTATATTAAACATGTGTTGGAAAGAGGAAAGACTATTACAATGAAGAATAGGCAGTTGAAGCTTCACACCAACAATCCAAGCAATGATTGGTGGAACTCTAGAATCTCGAAGTGGAGTCACACTATATTCGAGCACCCTGCGAGATTTGAAACACTTGCTATGGAGCCGAAGAAGAAAGAAGAGATCATAAACGATCTTGTTAAGTTCAAAGAAGGGAAAGAGTATTATGCAAAAATCGGGAAAGCATGGAAGCGTGGTTATCTACTTTTCGGTCCACCCGGAACTGGAAAATCTACCATGATATCTGCTATTGCGAATTTCATGAACTACGATGTTTATGATCTTGAGTTAACAACTATTAAGGATAACAATGAGTTGAAGAGACTATTGATTGAGACGTCGAGTAAATCAATTATAGTTATCGAAGATATTGATTGTTCTCTTGACCTCACTGGACAAAGGAAGGAGAAAAAGGAGAAAGATGAGAATGATGAAAAAATGGATCCTATTAAGAAGGCTGAGAAAGAAGAGGGAAAGAAAAGTAAGGTGACTTTATCAGGTTTGTTGAATTTTATAGATGGAATTTGGTCGGCGTGTGGATCGGAGAGGATTATCATATTTACTACGAATTTTGTGGATAAACTTGATCCTGCTCTCATTAGGAGGGGGAGGATGGATAAGCACATAGAGATGTCATATTGTGGATATGAAGCTTTCAAGGTGCTTGCAAGGAATTACTTAGATGTTGAGTCTCATGATGAGTTGTTTCCTGTTATTGAAAAGTTGTTGGGAGAGACTAATATGACACCTGCTGATGTTGCTGAAAATTTGATGCCAAAGTCTATTACTGAAGATTATGAGTCTTGTTTGAAGAATTTGATTCAATCTCTTGAGATTGAAAAGAAAAAGGTTGAGGATGAGGCTGAGAAAGATAAACAAGAATTGAGTGAAGAGAAAGAAAAGGTTAAGGCTGATGAAAAATCAGAAGAAAAAGAAGTGAAGGAGAATGGTTTCGGTCATTAGTTTAGATAAGATTGATTTTAGTGGTCCAAGTAATATTTTTAAGCATTTAATAAAAGCATAGCTATGTATTATATGTTTGAATATATGTGTATTAAAATTCCAAAAACATTGTGTTACAAGAATATCTCATGTTGAATAAAACTTAATATTCATACCTTCATTAACCTTCTTGGTGTATCTTAAGTATAACTATTGCATACCCTCTTTCAAATTCTTCTTACTAATAAAATCAAAATCATTGTCCATAACAAAGATTAATATAATATTTAATTATACATTTCTTATTAAGTATTATGCCATACATTAACATAAGCAACATATCTATCATCAAAGAGTTTTATTATTACATATCAATATCAATTATTAAAGAGTCTCTTAAGAATCAAATGCTAATTTGACTCTACTCCAAACTTTCACTATCATGTGTCAAGATTTTAAATTAAAAAAAAAAAACTGTAGAAAACACCTATCAAGCATTGATACAAATTAACACCTGATAAACACATTGACGGTGTTAATAAATTTTAAATAAAAAAAATACCATATGTATTGATTTTGCATTGACACACATCAGACATCTGAAACATCATAGTGAGATTTTGGAACATCAGCAGCAACACCACCCCAACCATTAGGACAAAATGTGATTACATATTCTAAGGATCCACAACTCACAAGAGGAGTAGGAGTATCAAAAGCATAACTAAAATAATTAGGGCAAGCATCCTTAAATATTTTTGAGTAAACATTGGGCCTACACTTCTCAGGGCTTCCATAACCATTCCTACAACAAAAGATATCAAGATCAAAAGCCAAACAAGCACTTTTGCAAGCCACAACTTCTCCATTAGAATTCAAAACCTCAAGCTCATGTTGACACCAACTTTTAACATCCTTCAAACAACCTTGAATGTTACACTTGGAATTTACGTTCTTATTTGGAACAACGACAGAGACCGGAATATTGTAACCATCAACAAGACTAACATCATAGAAGTTTGGTTTTCCTTTATCACCTTGAAGTGTGATTTCAACTAATGTAACTGGAGGAGTTCCTATGAGTCCATTGCATGCTAGTTTTCCATCACAATCTCCTGTTTCACAAGATGGTTTCCAAGTATTTGAAGCAAAATTACAACCTGTTCTTGCCCAAATTCTACCACTCCATGACCATGGTGCTAGAACTTTCTTTGTTTGGCTTGAAGGAAGATAGAATCCACCTTCTGCTATAATTGGTTGACCAGTGTTTGGTGCTGTTGCTGGCCATATTGGAAAAGGACATTTGTTGTGTATATAGAATGCTACTTGATGTCCCTCTATATTACCTGCAAATGATTAAATAGAAACTAAAGTAAATGACAATAAACACGATCGATCTTTGTTAATGCAATTCGATTAAAGATTTTTGTTAACGCAATTTGGATAATCAACACTAACAATATGAAATATGAAAGAAATATGAAAGGTATATAGAAATAGTGGATACTTACCATAAAAATTGTTAAGTGTGATTATGAAGAAAATTAAAGGGGTTATAGATTCTATTCGCTGCATTTTTTAATCTTAACAAAATTTGGTAGTAAATGTTTAACATCTAGTATGTATATTGTAGTATATATATGAGGATTAAAGAATAAATTATAGTTTGTTCTTCAATTGCACCCCAAGATTCTAAGATGATGATATGTGATCTTTAAGTAAAAGGAAAAATGTAACTACTAATGATTTTTAGCTTAAAGCATTGTCTTCACTTGAAGGAGATCAATAAACAATTAAGGAACATTAAGAGGTTTACACGTGCACACTAGAGTGATAATGATGGAAATGTTGCTTGTTGCTATTTATTAAGTGCTTATTATTTGAAGACTCAAACATAAATTATTTGTAGAAATTTTACTTTACATAAGTTGTTTAAACTAACAAAATGCATAAACTTTAGACTATGTTTATACTTGTAATTTCTCTATATTTTAAGAGTGTTGATATCTTTACACCAAAAATAAATAAATTATCTCTACGCCGTCTAATTATACAACATGTGCATCGTGTGTTTTGTGTTAGAAAGGAAAAAATAGTATTAATTAAATATTTTAAAAAAGCAAAATCGTATTTTATATAGTGTAGGTGTCAATTTTTAGTGTAGAAATATCAATTCTCATATTTTAAAGTGGAGTATTTGTGCTAAGTTGCATTTTGAATTAAAATGTGTTTTACTATTGATTATTGATCATAATTATTCATGGACATTTTTTTAAAGGAAAAGATTCTAATTAATTGGAGAAAATATTAGGTATTAAAAAAAACAACCGTTGAACATATGGACTACTTTGTTGCGCTTGTATATAGTTTTAGATCGTGTTTGATGTATTTTCATAATGTACTACCTCTGTTTTAAAATAATTATCGTTTAAGATTTTTGCACCGAGATCAATAAATATAATTAGTAAGAAATTTGTGTTATTGCACGGGTCCCGTCGGATACCAAATTATTCTTTGTAAAATTTGAATTCATTCTCCAATCAGTTAATATTATTATAGTTATAAATATAAGTTAATAATATACACACATTTTTAAGCAATGATTTTTTGTACTTATAATAAATCATACATTCGATTCTCTAACTTCAATTATATAAAACAATGACAATATAAATTCTTAAAAGATTGACATTAAAATGAATAGTTTACGGCTACTTTCTCATAGATACGTTCACATCTACCCGTGAATTCAGATGAGTTAACAAACCAGTTGAATGCAAATGAGTTAATTCTTAAAAAAATTACATCCTACAATGTATGAGTTTGTTTCAATTTTAAAACCTTCTTATTTATAAATTTTTCATAGTTTATTAATTTTTGGAAGCACCCCGTCAAAAATTAATAAACTATGTAAATATGTAATTTATTCTAACTATACAAAATATAAATTACTTCCAATATATGTAGCATATTCTCATTTATACATAGTTTGAAAAGAGTTTGAACTTTGAAAAAAAAGTGTGTGGTGTGAAAAGTATTTTGATAGAGCAAGCAACTAAAAGTCTTATTACCTACTCAGAATGGTCGTTTTCATGTTGTTTTACGTTCCTTTAGAATAGTGCTATCCGTACCATTAGTTGGTAGGTAACCCTATTTGTTGGATGTAGAAGGGACATTCGAAGGGACATCGGATGGTCATAGAAGGCAACTTGTAGAAAGTATCCTAGCACATCCGAAGGGACTATCATTATTTTTCATAGGCGACAATCGAGGGTCAAGATCATGTATTCGTAGGCGACATCGTGGGTCTATGATCTTTGTATCGAAGGGACTATGATGATTTGTTTTGAAGGCAACAGTGCTAGAATACGTCTACGTTCGAGGGACTTGACCATTTGAATTCGTAAAGGCAACGAGAGAGAATTACCCTAAGGGGTGCATGTGTGAAAAGAGTGTGTCAAATTCAAATATATGTTATCTTGAAATTATGAGTGATCTATGTCCAATTTTATCTTGCCATACACGCGTAATTACTAGCAGTTTATAGGGTGCAGAAAGTAAATTGCGGAAATGTAACGTGCGGAAAGTAAATATCCTACGCTATTACATGGCTTTGGGGCAGATACATAATAAGAGTGCGGAAAATAAAAGTCTTAATTAAACTATTACATCCCATGAGCAGTTACATAATTGAAAAAGAAAAGCAAGAAAAAATCGTCCGAAACGGCATAACTTGTGAACAGATACAAAATTGGAAAATACGAGAAAATTGCATAAGGGGAAAATGTTAGTAAAAAGCATGATTTTTGAATGGAGAAAAAGGTTTTATGTTAGTAATGACATTAATACGATAAGATAAATTTTTGGTAATTTTCCGAATCGATTTGGTAATTTAAAAACAATTAAAAGCCATTTAAATGATTAATTAGTAATTAAATTAAATATGCATGCAAAAATAATAATTTTAATTTTAAAATTAAAATAAACATTTTTCTGATGTGTATGCAAAAAAAAAATATTTTTGGTGTTTTTTAGATGCATGATAAAAATATTTGAAGATAAATTAAAATAACATGAAAATATTAAAGAAAATAGAAAATAGAAAAAAATATAAGTGAGTTTTCAAACTTGTAAAAATAATTGCCATGGCTGGGAATCGAACCGGTGACCCTTGCTTCACAACGCGCTGCCATGACCAACTGAGCTAGAGCGTCCACATGTTTAGAAAATGAAACGAATACGTTTTAAGCAAAAACGCTTCCTGGGAATTCAAATCACGCGCGAAGAACACCTTCTTCTTCGTTTGAATTTCTGGAAACTTAGCGTCGGCTAAGTTCGACGCTATGGCCCCAAATCGTGTTTTCTCAATTCTGGATGTTTTTGAGAGATGTAAAGGTCTGAATCGACTCCATGGACTCCAAGGAATGCAAAGGAATGCTTAAAACCAATTGAATCGAGTTGGAACTATGGCTGCAAGTTGCTTGAAAGGCACGGTTTTTTTGACTTAGGTTAGGGTTCCTCCAAGCAATTTTTCTGTTCTTGTTCATGTTGTATGCATTGTACATTTATAGTAGATGGATTTTGGGCTGATTTGAGGAACAAATAATGATCAATCAATGCAAAAATTATTTGATTTTGTACAAAATCAAATCTTCCTTATTTGATCCAATTTCTTCAATTTCTTGCCAAATCAATTTTGCATTTAATTTTGATTTTATACCTTATTTTTTAATTTAATTTGTTTTTAAATAAATAAAATCCAAATTAAATAGAAAAATAAAGACATAATTCGTGGCATTGGGCTTGAAGGTTCCAAATAAGATAAGGAACAAGTTTAAACCAAGAAAAACTAGGCCCATTTGCAAAATTTTGGATTTTTACAAGTATTTCTCTTTGTGCACTTCTTCAAAAATGCCCAACTTGTACAAGGTGTATTTTGCTTAATTTTCCATATTTTTTAGTGTTCTTAGACTTTTTAGAAAGCTCTAAGTGTCCTCTAAACAACCTCTTTGGTTTCATCTCAATTGGAGTTTCCATGCTCAATAAATATTCAAAACAAAAAGTTGACTTTTGTTGACTTTGAAAAGGACCTGTAATATTTTGATCCATACCTTCCAAATGAAGCATTTTTTGAACATTCTTGTGAGACATGAAGTTGTAGAGAATTGAATTTCCTTCAAAATGAGAGGTGGTGGAAAAATTTCTGAGAAAGTATGAAAAAGTTATGCTCAGTCAAAGTTCAGTTGACTTTTCACTAAAAAACCCTAATTTGGAAAGTTTGACTTTTGTGCAAATCTTGAGTTTTCTTGATGAATCATGATCAACCCTTGATCAAATGATGAATGTAACTTCAAAATGAGGATGTTGACCAAAAATCATGAAGTTTGACTGTATGTTGACCACAATTAACATTTTGTCCAATACAACTGATTTTCAACCATCTGAGCAATTGTCTGAGGAAATTTGACTTGTGAGGCTTGAAACTTGACATGGAGAATCTTTGAAGCATATGAGGAGGCATGATGATCATTGGAGATGTTGAAAATCCATCTGGATCTGAGAATTACCAAACCCTAGTTTGGGTTATTGTCTAGGAGAGGGTTTGTCTGATCAACCCTTGAGAAGTCCTTGAGTATAGATGTATGAAATGTCTTGAGGAATAGGAGGGAAAATTTTGGGGTATGACAGACGGGAGCTAATCTCTTTTTGCTTAGCGGCACTATTGAGCCCCCTAACATTCCAGGATATAATCATGGATCCCCTGGAGGGGGCACCTTAGTGTCATTCCAAACACTTAAGGTACTGAATCCATTGTTACTAAAAATATGCTTTAAACTATCCACCTGATTTCTGCCAGATACTCTATTACCTTTCAGCACTTCAGTCCAATTGCCTACTTCTTCTACTGTGTTTGTCTGTATTCCTTGTTTATCAGGTCTGCTAGGAGTGGCCTCAATAGTCTTCTTTGATCCTACTGATACCACAATGTTCTCAGCCCTGTTTTCACTACTTTCTGTGCTCAGCCCTGTTTTCACTACTTTCTGTGGTATTCTCACCATTCTTCTGAGTGTCTTCTGATACTTTCGTGTTCACCACAGAAGCTTTACTAGCTACTTTACTATTCTCACCTATTTCCTTATCAATCTTTGGTTGCCACATTTTAACAGTTGGTTTCTTTTCTGAACTGCATACATGTCCCACCTTCTAGCACTTTTCACAGTACTGGGGTTTCCATTCATATTCAACTCTCTGCACTCTATCACAACCATCAAAATTAATCACAATTTCCTCTTGCAACTTCTGAGTCACATCTACTTCTACCAGAATACGAGCATAAGTGACTCTGACTTTCTCTACAGTGCATTCATCTGTGAATAAGGGGTTCCCTATCACATTACCTATTTTGCCAAGGCTCGACACGCCCCACATGTGTGTTGGGTGTTTCGGAAATTTGACCCAAATTGGAACTGTACGCAACATATCTCTCTCCATGGAGAAATCTGGTCGCCACTCCAATAACACCATAGGCATGTTTCTGATTGAGTAAGGCCCCTTCAGAAGAACTTCCTCACGATCTTTGTAAGAGTTGAATTTCAAAATGAAGAAACCTTCATCATTATAGAACATATCCGAAAGCTTGAAAAAATTTCATTCCTTAATCATGAAATTCTTCACTTCGTTCATACTCAAATCTCCACCAATAGCATACATGATTAGAGAGGTCTCCCAATATTGAATTTCCGATTCCACATCTTCTGGAACAATCTTCACAACCGGTTTTCCTTCCACAATTGTTGGCGCTACGAATGCAAGCACCTTACCATTTGCTGTCCTCCGATTGCCTTTGATAACATCTACCCAGAGCTTTGTTGCACCATTATTCTCTTGATCCACTTTATTCGCAGATTTTCCATCGCACTTAGGGTTTCTACAAACCCTTGAATTTGAGGTTTCTCCTTCGCCATCGTAATTCACATCCACCTTCTTCTTTCCCACCTCTCTCGGTTCCTCCACATCCTCTACTGCTACCTCTACCGCAACCGTTTGTCTCACTTGGATAGGAATCTCTGCCGCCGTGGTGACCTTGTTAGGTGGTCGCCCACAACGTTTCTTCAATGTCGATCCTCTCACGATTCGACCCAAAGATTAGATATGAATCATCTTCACATTTATTTTTATTAATATTTCTTAGAAAAATATTTTTTAAAAAAGATTTATTAAGAAGAAATTTAATTTTTAAATGAAATATATTTAAAAATATATAAAATTTTATCGATTTAAATAGTTCACTTTATTTATTTAATTTAAAATAAATCATTATTCATTATAGAATATTTATTTTTAAATAAATTTATTTTATCATTTTGAAATAAATCATAATCCATGTATAACTTATATGATTTTTAATATGTTTTTAATCATAAATCATAAATTGATATCAACAATATTATGCGGATGTCGTTTCAAAATATAAAATTGGATTGGGTAAATCATAAATTGGTACCAAGAATGGTATGTAAGGAATTTTTTATTTCTCTTTTTAGAAATTTATTATAAATTGGTATAAAAAATATTTATCTCTTATCATTAATTTTTAATAAAGAAAATTAATATACAATTATAACCAATCAAAAGAAAATGTTATAATTGAGTTTTTTATAACCAATTAAAAAAAAATATCTCATACATACTAACAATTTATAAAAAAGTAGAATCCAGATAAACATATTAAATTATAACCTTTTTAATTTATTTTATGTTATTTTATTTTTTTAGCTATTATTTATCAAATCATGTTTAAACTTTAGAATGCAAATCATGTAAAGAAATTATATTAAAAAAAATTCTTTATAACTTTTAATATTATAAAATTAAGAAATAAATAATAATTATGAAGAATCATTTAATTTTTAATTTAATAATAATTATTTCATTCAATAATAAAATTTCGTAAAACCTACGTTAAATACATAAAAGATTTTCCATCTTTCCATGCAACCTTTCAGATTAGTATAGAAATATCAATTCTCATATTTTAAAGTGGAGTATTTGTGCTAAGTTGCAATTTGAATTAAAATGTGTTTTACTATTGATTATTGATCATAATTATTCATGGACATTTTTTAAAAGTAAAAGATTCTAATTAATTGGAGAAAATATTATGTGTTAAAACCGTTGAACATATGGACTAATTTGTTGTGTTTCTATATAGTTTTAGATCGTGCTTGATGTATTTTCATAATATACTATCTTAGTTTTAAAATAATTATCATTTAAGGTTTTTGCATCGAAATCTATTAATCTATTAATATAATAATATTGTCTTAAGAGATTACAATATGTTGTACACATAGATTAATAAATATAATAATGTCTTAAAGCATTATATTTTATTAAATTAATTTTATTAATGTGTTGTACAAAGAGATCAATAAATCAATAAATATAATAATATTGTCTTAGGATATTATATTTTACTAAATTAACTTTATTAATATGTTGGAAGTAATATACAGAATAATAATTAAAATATACGATTAAAAATAATAATAATCATTTTTACACGACATTTATTTTAAAATAAATTTTATTTGATAAAATGACAGTCATTTAAAAAAACAGTGATAAGGGTTATTTTGTTAGTTACTAAAATGTCTAAAATGTTGTGTAAAATATTATTTTGAAAATGGTAGTTTGAGCAATCTTTTAGTATGTTAGATAGTAGATAATTTATACACATATGGTTGTGAAATGAAGAAAGAAAAAAATTAACATTTAAAAATAATTGTAATAATTTGATATTGACCCGTAAGATAACAAAATTAGTTGTGTGAATGATATGTATAGTATTATTCAATTTCATAAAATATGTTTTTTATTTTATTAAAATTTAATAATTAATTAATTAATATTTTCAGTGATATTAAACAAATAAAAAAGATAAAATATGTTCTAAAATGTAAGTTTAAAATGAGATATTGAATTTTAAAATAATCAATTATATTAAAATTCAAATGTATAAAATAATCATATAAAATAAAAAAGAAGAGATAGACAAAAGAGAAAGTAGTGTAAGAATAGAATTAAAGTTTTTTAATTTGGACCAATGAGAAGTTGACAATTTGTGCATGAAATCAAAAAAGTTGAAAAAATTAAGGGTTAATTTGTTAGTTAATAAAATATCAAAAATGTAGTGTAAAATATTTTTTTGAAAATGGTAGTTTAGATAGTTTGGACAATCTTTTAGTATATGTTAGATAGTAGACTAGTCAGAAACTCGTGCTCTCGTACAAGTAAATTTATTTTAATATTGACGAAATAATTTTTTAATATATATATTGAGAGAGGAGAGATCAAATTACACTCAAAGAATTACACCATGAGTTACACTCGCTCAAAAACGTGGCTTTAGATTAATAGTTTTTAAAATCAACCGTTGCATTGAAACGTACCATTATATATCATACCTATAAAGTTTGAGACTAATCTACGATGAGTTATTATGTCAATGAACTACATCAAAATTAACGTTATATGAAAGTTCATTTTGACATTAATTTATTTTTGAATATCTTGATCGTATAATAAACTATTATAGATTAATAGTTTAATCTAAAACTTCATAGATATGATCTATATGATGGTATGTTTCAATCAAACTATTAATTCGCGTGTGTGTGCCTGCGTGTGTAACTCATGGTGTAATTCTTCGAGTCATACCATTTTCGTATACTAAGATTGACGATATAGCGAGAACACTGAAATCATTCTGTAAGAGGTTATTGCGATGCTTATTGAATTGTCAACAATCCTCTATTCAAATCTGCTAGAAAGAATTATTAAGGCTTTGGACAATGAATAGCTATTCTTTTTCTCACATCTCGATTTCTGCCTCCTATGGGAAGATAAGAGACTTTGCTGCTCTCCCACCTTCAACTAACGTAATCGCTTAGCTAACTAGAAAAGCATCCTCTAACAAGCACACGACTGTATATTTAGATACCCTCAAAGCAAAGGTAAAAATTGGGCTAGCGAACAAGTAAACGAGAGACGTAAATGAACAAAGTTGGCATCTTCGAGCTAAACAAGCAAATAAACTACTTCTCTTTGCTACGAGGTGAGCCAATTAAGCAAGGAAGTAATAAAAAGACTCTCAAGTGTTCTCATATTCTCCTATTTGACTCTCACTTAAGATTCACAAAAAAAGATAAATAAAAGAAACTTCAAGGGGCTTCAAATCTATTCTTTCTTGCCCCTCATTCCCTTAAGTGGGATATGCCCTATGCAAGCTCGGAATTTGAACTTAAAGGATTGCTCTTGAGACAATTGTCATTGCCTTTATATTTGGCACAAAACACATTGGTCCAGCTGTTACTTTGTTCCACGACTGAAATGTTCAGCTCATTAGATACTAAGACTTTTTTCCTTATAATTCTAAGTGGAATTAAATTTTCAGCTATCCTTCCATCTGCCCTTTATCAAGCTACAAGCTAGAATAAAAAAAACAGTCCTCATATGAATGAGGAAGTCGAAAGACTGAGAACCTTTCATAACAACTTCCCTTCCCGAAGAATAGAATCCCAATACCTCTTAAGCCCACTTGACTGCCAGCCTTCCCCAAGGATACTTCCTTGAACAAGAATTCTAAGAAAAGTAATTATATTAGGGTTTTTTGAATAGATTGGGTGGTTCAGTTCGGGTATTTGTGAATAGAACTAAGTTTCTCATTATATTCCAATAAAGATTAATTATCCTTCACAGAAGCTAGTTGATGTTTGAGTTAAGAAAATTGTCAACTTGCTTGGTTTTCCTAATTTTGTTTCAAATGGAGATTTCAGGTTCATGTCAAGGGTTTGTAAGAGCTTGGAATCCTTGGAAACTAAGTTGAGATTAAATTAAGTTTATCATCCACAAACAGGAAGTCACAAAGAGGGTTATATGGTATTTTGAGAATTTAAAGAGGGCTTGTGTTTTTGGAGCAACAAGGAAACTGGATATTTAGTTGCACTAATCAAAAAATAGTGCAAGTTAATGCGTTATTGTGTGACATTATTATAAAAGACAATGGTCTTGAATAATATGATTATGTATTTGATATAGTTATTCGTGAATCACTAATTATTTTTAGATTGCATGTATTCACCTTCTATCCATTATTCAAGATCTACTATACAAATTAACCGTAATTCAAAGTAATTGTATTCAAACTCAATTTAGATGCCAGGAGTGTAGAAAATGGAGCTTAGAATGAACTCGGGACAAAACATAATGAATGGCTGGGTGACGTCAGCTATATAATAGTCATAACAGAATGCGGTGGTAAAAAATCCCAAATCATATGTTTTAAAACAAAATTGTAAAACGCAAAATATAAAAAATGTATGTCTCATGGCCAGTCCCAAATGGTAAAGGCAGCGACGCCGCTCCACAAGGCAATGGAATATGAGACAACACCAGCGGAGATACCACCTATCAAGGTGGCGCCGTCAACACAGGAAGCGTCGATATATGACGGTTACTAGAAATTATGCAAACACTTTTCAGTTTGCTCTCAAATAGTACTGAGATTCATCGGAAATCCCCCGTCAACAAATCATTACCAAAACTAAACCAAATTAAAAATCAATTCACAATTTTCTGCTCAGTTAATAGAATTGTCATTCTCATTGATATAAAATCTCTGAAGTCTGACATGTGAATTTGTTCTTAAATCATCATAGCAGAAAAGATAATCTGAAACAATTTAAATTACTGAAAAAGCTCTCATTATAATGAAATTTCTGTTCATACTTTGAATCAGAATAGCGTATACTGCAATAAAGCAGAATATCATAGAGCAAACTCATGATGTAAAGTTTAATAAAATTTATAACAAAAAAAAAACAATTTAATGAAATTGTTTGAAACAGAGATCAGAAATTGGAAAAGGTTGTCTGTCACGGTGAATCAGAAACACGGACCAATGTAAACGTCATCATGTCTCTTATAAAAGAAGAACATAAAAAAAAAACACTAAAGTGAATCATCAGAGACTTAAATACTAGGAATCATGGAACGAATCCATCATATTGTTGCAGTTATTTTCTCATCATATGATTGAATCAACAAATCTACAAAACAAATAATGAAAATCTCTAAGATGAAAACGAAAAAACAAATCTGACAAATGAAACAATATATAACCCAAGAAAAACTGTTAAAAATTTGAAAACCTAGAAGCTGTTAGATTTCTGAGGAGGAGATGTTTGTTGTGTCAATTTATAAACATGGTTGGTGGTTTCTAGAAAACGGCAAACCCTAATATTGAAAGGAAGGTTGCTAATGAACCGCCGGGTTATGATAAATTGGGCCTTTGAATATTTCATACCTTGTGGGAAATTGCTATTAAAACCACCATAAAGTTATACGTTTTCAAACTTTCTACTAGCACCACCATCTACTAATCACTCTAATATCACCTTCACCACTCACCTTCTTATACTACCACCTAAATTTTTTTCCAATCATACTTTAAATATTTGAATGAAAAGAGCTTTAAGATCATAACATCTCATTACTAATTCTTTGCAATTCATATATATTCTTAATTTCAAACATATACTGAGAATTATAATTTGCAAAATTGGTTTACGATGAAGTCTTGGATTCTAAGAATATGTTATTCTAAATGTTTTGAGATTGAATTTTGCTAGGTGCTAAGATGTGTTGGGTCAATCAATCCAAAACTTTGTTGTGGCTTAAAATGGAGCACACATGACTGGACGGTAGAATTAATTCGTTGAAAAGTTAGATATTAAACTTTCAAAAAAAATTAAGTTACAAAAATCATATTTTCATATGTACTCTTATGAAATATTATGATCTAGACTCTTATAATATCAACAACCTCAATTCACTCGCCTTCGACCACATAAGGTGTATAAAGAGACATAAATAAGGTTAGGCAATGTGCAATAGATGTTAAACGTTAAGGCTTACTCAACATGTCCTTTAACATCCTCACTAATGATTCCTCATCATGTTTCATAGTGGAGCAGAGGCGTGTAAAGCATAAAGATGACAAATCCTAATTGGGAGATGTTCATGGGAGCCTTTCAAAATAAGCTCAAAGTCGAACACTTCAATAACTCTCTTGCCCAAGAGTTTGCAGACCCATTGGAGACAATAAGGAGGGTAGAATGTAATGTAAAAGACACGGAAAATAATGTGGCAAAGAGAGTCAGAGACGTGAAGGAACACAACTCATATAGTTAACACAAAAAAAATTGTTATTCAAATTCTAGATCCACTTGTGCCTAATGAAAACTTTAATAATAAGATGAATTGGATGAGTTCAGTTCAGCTTTGGACAACTCAAACAAAATCGGTAATTTTCAAATTTTCATTATGATAATAAATAGTTGTGATAATTTTGATTTTGATTGAATTATTGTGATAATAGTTGGTTTGTTTTTCTGTAGAAGAATAAAGATGGTTATACATAATCAACATTTCATCTCAAGCAAATGTCTCGTGGTAGTCTATAACTTTTTCGAAGATGTCAAATCATGTTTACAATGTTCGACACATAAATTTTTTTGAATGCTTGCCAATATGGTCAAGCTGACGACTTCGGGTTCGATTTTCTCATGGCTATCGACTCCGTATCAGAAAAAGTTAAACTACAAAGTTGTTCTCGACGGTCTACAACCTTGTCGAATAAATCAAATTTATTTGGGCTTCAGATCGAGAGTTATAAGGCGGTAAAGTCATGGAAAAATGTTCATTAAATTTTTACCAACATTGCCGGCATTTTAGCAGTTACTTTCTCTTAACTTCGGGGAAATTTTTGAGCTTGCTAAGGGCATCGAGAAACTTTCAACATGAAAGTTGTTCACAAAAATTTGTTCTCCAACTTTGATCTGTGTACTTTTTCCCAAAGAGCTTTATATTTCGATTTATCGAGTACGAAAGGGGGTACAAGAGTCAAGCACATATGAGATTCTTACTTTCCATAATTGGCCAAACAATGTGTAACTCTGCATGTATCGTGGTAAATTTGCTACGAATAATGATTGGATTTCGAAATAAACGGGCTGGCAAAAACGGATAACGGAAATGTAACAAACCGGCTCGCTCTTTTTTTCACCATTCACAAAATCTCGTTCACTGCTTATTTCTCACAACATTTTTCTTGACAACCACTACTCTCCTCCTCCGCCATACTTCACTCTCTCATTTTCTTCGCACCTTCCATCACCTTAACCACCATCATTCTTCACCATAACAACCTCCCTAACAACCTTCAACCTCTCCTTTCTCTCTTCTCTTCTATAACTAATTTCTCACCCTCACCGCCATAAACCACCGTAACTAACTTCCTTTTGCATCATCAATCGTTGATTCATCAAACCAAGCCGGATCTTCTCTTTGAAGCTTCTCAATTTCTCGCCATCGCACCAATTCTCACATCGTTCTTTCATCTTCAATGAGGATTCTTGGTAGCTTCTTCGCTCTAGCTTGATCGGAAGCTTTAGCTATAATTTTCTCTCCGGACCTCTGTTAATCTTTTGAAGCAAGCTTTGGCTCGAAGATACGCTTTGTTCATCCAAAGATTTTGAGCTTTCTATGAGTTTATTTCTCAGATTATTCATGGCTTCTCGAATCTTCGTCTTCGCCCTCTGAATATCGCGCACCAGAAGTAGAGTTTTCTGAAGCTTTTATTTGCTCACGATCGTCAACAAGTAAGTCCTTTGAATTCATTCCTTATCGTGTTAAAAACTCCATGCATAAGGTTATGTTTGCGTCTGAAACTATGTGAAAGGTTGTTTGCGCTCAGAAAGTTACGTAGGTGGTGAATAATTTTCCAGATCTAGAATGTATGAATGATTTTTCATGATGATTCCGTTTAAGTAAATGATTTTGAAGGTTGTGTTTATGATCTACGCTTCGATATGATTTGCTTGATACTAAAATCGCAAGTTTCAGCCAAGGTTGAGAGATTCAGGCGAAGAAGTCGCCTGAGAAGATGATGCATAACCGATTCGGCAAGATCTGTTGTTTGTATATTGCAAGCCCTAAACGTGCCGCCACCCCATACGATCATGCCAAAACCATAACGACCATTCATAATTCATATTAGTTGGTCTCATCTCCCATTGTTTTAGAAATAATAGGTGTTAGTGCTGTTGAAACTCAGAAACTGTTATAGCAATTAGAAAGGAGAACTTATTAAATGATAGCAAACTGAGGCTATATATAGCTTCAATACAACGTGACTGAGAGAATAAATAGCAACATCTAACAGCCCTATAATGCAGTGGAAATAATCAAAACACTAACTAAACTCCTAAAGAATAGGTCCTCCTAAATACTAGGACTTATTAAACAAACCGACAAACAATTAACAACTAATTCTATCATTCCTCCCTTAAACTAATGCATCTTAGTTTTCTACTGTAACTTCAGTCACTCCAAGCATGCTGCGAAGCTTCTCAAACTGCTCTAATTTCAGTGGCTTTGTCATAATGTCGGCAATTTGTTCTTGAGTGTTGCAGTAGCTCAATTTAATGACTCCATCATTCACCAAGTCTCTAAGGAAGTGAAATCTTACATCAATGTGCTTACTCTTGCCATGAAACACCGGATTCTTCGATAACTGTATGGTGGAGCTGTTATCACACATGATCACCGTACTAGTCTTCTCTTCAATTCCAAGTTTCTCCAATATCCTCCTGAGCCAAACGCACTGACAACCGCACATCGTCGCAGCTATATATTCTGCCTCTGTAGTAGACAGAGCAACCACCGGTTGTTTCTTTGATGACCACGAAACAGCTCCAGCTCCCAACATGAATACGAATCCAGATGTACTTCTTCGATCATCCAAGTCACCGGCATAATCACTATCTGTAAATGCCAAAAGTTTCAAGCTGCTATCCCTTTTTTTGTAGAAAATTCCATGATCTGTTGTACCTTTTAAGTACCTCAGAATTCTCTTTGCTGCGAGCCAATGTGACATAGTAGGACTTGTCATGAACCTGTTTATCAAGCTAACACCATACATTAAGTCAGGCCTAGTCGCAGTCAAATACATGAGGCTTCCAACCATTTGCTTGTATAGAGTTTCATCAACTCCAACTTCATCCTCATCTTTGTACAGTTTTGTACCTGGCACTATTGGGTTCTTGACCGCATTGCTATTTTCCATACCAAACCTTGCTAATACTTCCCATGCATACCTTCTCTGGCATATGAATATTCCATTCGAACACTGTTTGACTTCTATCCCCAAGAAATATTTCATTTTTCCAAAATCAGACATATCAAATTCTGACATCATTGAAGCTTTAAACTCGTCACACATGCTTCTATCATTCCCGGTAAAAATCAAATCATCAACATATAGGCTAACTATCAAAATTTTACCTCCTTTTATCTTGGTGAACAAGGTGTGCTCATTTGGACATCTTTCAAACCCTTCATGCACAAAGTAGACTTCAATTCTGCTATACCACGCTCGCGGTGCCTGTTTTAGTCCGTAAAGTGCTCTCCTCAACTTGTAGACTTTCTCTTCTTCTCCCTTTTTAATGAATCCCTCTGGCTGTTGCACAAACACTTCCTCCTTGAGTTCACCATTAAGAAAGGCACTCTTTACATCGAGTTGAAAGACCTCCCAACTGAACTGAGCAGCCACTGACAGTATCACACGAATGGTGTCAAGCCTCACCACCGGAGCAAATACTTCAGTGTAATTTATTCCATGACGTTGCGCATACCCTTTTGCAACCAATCTTGCTTTGAATTTCTCTATTTCTCCAACTTCATTACGCTTAGTCTTGAACACCCACTTAACTCCGATAGGCTTGACTCCTTTAGGTAATACTGTAAGCTCCCAAGTGTGATTCTTTTCTATGGCCTCAATTTCTGCTGACATTGCCTCCCTTCATTTCTTGCTTTTATTTGCTTCTTCAAATGTAACAGGATCAGTGATTGCCAACATTACATTGAGATTCTCTTCCTCTGAAAATCCTTCCCCTGTTTCATAAGCTTCCATCCAACCTGGTGCTCTTCTTTCTCGTGCTCCCCTCCCTTCAAGTGATTCTCCAGTTGTGTCAAGCACTTCAGGTGTACTTGGATTTTCCTCATTTGAGTTGCTGCTTGAATTTCTCGTTTCACCACTTTCTTCTTCAATCTGATCATCACTTTCATCTTCAATGATACCATCACCATATTCTAATATATCCCTTTGATCTCCTTGTGTGTTCTGCCCCAATCCCAACTTTCTTCTTCTTCAAAAATTACATCTCTACTGATGATGATTTTCTTCGAAACCGGATCACATAATCTCCAAGCTTTTGATTCTTCACTGACACCTAAAAAAATACATTTTTTGCTCTTATCATCCAACTTGCTCCTTTTTTGATCTGGCACATGGACATGTGCTACACAACCGAAGATTCGAAAATACTCCACCACTGGTTTCTTACCACTCCATGCCTCTTCCGGTGTTGTATTCTGAACTACTGCTGTTGGACATCGATTTTGAATATGCACACACCATCGCACAGCATCTGGCCAGAAAGTTTTGGGAACCTTTTTCTCACTTAGCATGGATCGGACAGCATTCATAATTGTCATGTTCTTCCTCTCGGCAACGCCGTTCTGCTGGGGGGTATAGGTTGCTGTCAATTGCCTACTGATGCCTTGTGATCGACAAAATTCTTCAAACTCATTTGAGTTGAACTCACCACCCCTGTCTGTCCTCAAACATATTATGTATACGCCTGTCTCCTTTTCAACACAAGCCTTGAAGTTTTTGAATGTGACAAAAGCTTCTGATTTTTCATGCAAGAAATAGACCCAAGTTTTACGAGTAAAGTCATCGATAAAACTTAAAATGTACCTCTTGTTGCTGCTAGAAGTTGCGTGATAGGACCATATATCCGAATGGATTAGTGAGCGGTTTTGATGCCTCCATAAGCTTTTCTTGGGTATGGGCTCTTGACAAACATGTGGTGCATATCTTCTCGGATTTTCCAAAGGTAAACCAATTACCATCTTGTTGATAGACAACATTCTCAACCCTTGTGATTTAAGTGCCCAAACCGGCGGTGCCACATGTGAGCTTCTTTTTCACCACTCCTTGGTCTTTAAGCACATAGAGCTCTTTGTTTCCATGGAGGCTAACACAAGAACATTCAGTTTCCACTCATATCACTTTGCATAATCAAACCTCTCTTAGGGTGAAACACTTTGCAAGTCCCATTTTGAATCAAGATTGCTATTCCCTTTTCTTGAAGTTGTCCCAAGCTTAATAAATTGTTTTTAAGCTCAGGAATATAGTAAACATCAGAAATCACCTGGGTTATGCCATTCACTTCCACTCTTATGCTTCCTTTTCCAACCACCGCCATTGTTGTGTCATTCCCGAGTTTTACTGTTCGTCCAAACTCTTCTTCCAGATCAAGGAACCATTCTCTATTCCCGGTCATGTGATTACTGCATCCTGAGTCGAGGAACCACACCTTGTCCCTCTTTGTTTCATGATGCTCTACATATGACATCAACAAAAGCTCCTCTTCTTCTTCTAACTCGGCATAATTTGCTTTCTTTTCCCAATCAGGACATTCATATTGAAAGTGTCCCAACTTATGACATTTGAAACACTCAATGGCTGCTTTTCTTAGAGGTTGTCTTTCTCTACCTTGACCACGTCCTCCTCTAAATGCGCCTCGACCTCTTCCTCTGCCTGCTCTGTCTTCATGAGCCACTTTCAACAGATGTTCCTCCTGATGATAGCCCTGCATCCTCTGTTCTTGAACCAAGAGGCTCCCGTGCAATTCATCGATGCTTAACGTACTTAAATCATTTGACTCCTCTATTAAACAAACAACATAATTGAATTTAGGAGTCAAAGATCTAAGTACCTTACTGACCACTGTACTCTGCTCTATTGTCTCGCCATTCGACTTCATTTTGTTTACTATAGACAAGGTCCGACCCAGGTAACTGTCTACCTTTTCTCCTTCTTTCATGGCGAGAAGTTCAAACTCTCTTCTTAGTGCCTGAAGTTGAGCCCTTTTCACCTAAGTGGATCCTTGATACTTCTGCTTCATTGAATTCCAGATTGCCTTCGACGTCCCTTTGTCGAGAATTGTCTCTAGAATTTGTCTATCTATTGCCTGGAATAGATAGTTTTTTACCTTCAAATCTTTGAGTTTGGCTTCCTCCACCATCTTCCTCTGTGCCTCATTTGCTGACGACGTCCCAATTGCCGGTGCCGGTATTCCTTCCTCCACCAGACTCCACATCTCCTTACTTCTCAGAAAGTTCTCCATCGTCATCGCCCAAAAATCGTAATGGCCGTCGAATTTTGGGATGGAGGGTTGCAGAAACCTCTCTGATGTTGACATTCTGCTCTCTCTCTCTTTCTGTTTCACTCACACCTTTTCACACAACCAGACCCTTTACAGAGCTCTGATGCCAATTGTTGAAACTCAGAAACTGTTATAGCAATTGGAAAGGAGATCTTATTAAATGATAGCAAACTGAGGCTATATATAGCTTCAATACAACATGACTGAGAGAATAAATAGCAACAGCATCTAACAGCCCTATAATGCATGGAAATAATCAAAACACTAACTAAACTCCTAAAGAATATGTCCTCCTAAATACTAGGACTTATTAAACAAACTGACAAACAATTAACAACTAATTCTATCAAGTGCGTCATTGGTTAAAGAAATTATTATCTTTTTATTTCACTTAATTTTTTTTGACCAATTGACAGGTACATGTACCACATAAAAATAATGTGACACATAAAAATTGGAACGTGACATGAGCAAAAAAAAAGGGAATTGTGATTTCTCTTTTTTTAAAATAAAAAAAAAAACTATGGACCATAGTGATTGAATGCAAATTGGGCCTTAAGGTGTTCAATTTTGCACTCCTTTCCTTTTAGGCCCAAACGCTGGTTTAATTGATTAGGCAATACATTTAGATGTCAGTTTTGCACCACTTGCTTTGTACATCAATAATTTCTATACATAGTCAATTTTGCTTTCGATTTCGATTCTATCAACTCATAAAAAATACAAATAAATAAGTTTCTAACATTTTAATCTTTTAGGATATTTTTGATATTTTTTGTGAATTTTTAATAATAAATTTTTGTTACTTTTTAGTCGATTTTCGATAATATGGTTAGGAACAATTTTTCCATGATACCATGCACATTTCGATGCGATTTTTCTTGTACGTTTTGTTTGAGATCATTTAATATTAGTTAGTTACTGACTTGTAAAGTCTTATACCTAGGTTAATATACTAGTTGCTTAATTCTCAAGTTTCGATTATGTTGTGTTGTTTAAAAGCATGTTTCTCCTTTGTCATTTGAATTGACTAGTTGTAGGAGTATGATACAGTGTGTTTCTTAGAAACTTTAAGACATTTTTGCCAACTTAATTGTAGATAAACGTAAACCTCATCTTAGGGTTGTAAATAGAACCTCAAAGCTAACTTTTAGTAGTTTAACTCTTAAGAACTAGTTTGGTAATCGTATAGTTTTTCTACGTTCTTTTTGCATGTTTGTTTGCAATCTTGTCCTCTACCTTAGGGAGATGTTTAGGTAAGCATTAACATGCGTAGTTTCTTCCCACATTAGTAAGTTGTACTTTATGCCTCGATTTCTTTGTGAATAATCGCTTTTGAGCTTTGTGTTTCCGATAAGCACCCCACCTTGTTATTTCTGACACTTTATTTCATGTGTGAGGTACATTGAGCTTTCGTACTTGATTCAGATGTGCAAGATGTGTATCTTTTGCTTGCACACATGTGTGTGAATTCTATTGTCTGCATTGTTAGCATTCTTCTTTCGTACAGGTTATGTGATTGACTTAGATACGCAAGATGTGTATCTTTTGCTTGCACACATGTGTGTGCATTCTATTGTTTGCATTATTAGCGTTATCCTTTCATGCAGGTGTTCTATTTGATTTAGATGTGCATGATGTGTATCTCCTGGCTTGCACACATATGTGTGCATTCTACTGTCTGCATTGTTAGCGTTCTCCTTTCATGTAGGTTTTATAACGGATTTAGATGCGCATCATGCATGTCTTCTGGCTTACAGACATGTGTGTGCATTCTATTGTCTGCATTATTAGCGTTCTCCTTTCATGCAAGTGTTTTGATTTGGATATGCAAATGTGTATCTTCGTGCTTGCACACATGTGTGTGCATTCTATTGTCTGTATTGTTAGCGTTCTCCTTTTGTACAAGTGTTCCATTTAGTTTAGATGCGCATAATGCATATCTCCTTGCTTGCACACGTGTGTGTCCATTCTATTGTTTGCATTGTTAGCGTTCTCCTTTCATGAAGGTTTTATGATGGATTTAGATGTGCATCATGCGTGTCTTATGGCTTGTACACGTGTGTGTGCATTCTATTGTCTGCATTGTTAGCATTCTCCTTTCATGCAGGTGTTCCATTTGGTTTAGATGCACGTGATGCGTATCTCCTTCCTTGCACACATTTATGTGCATTCTACTGTCTACATAGTTAGTGTTCTTCTTTCATGTAGGTTTTATGATGGATTTAGATGTGCATCATGCGTGTCTTCTGGCTTGCACACATGTGTGTGCAATCTATTGTTTCCACTGTTAGTGTTCTCCTTTCGTGCAGGTGTTCCATTTGGTTTATATGCGCATAATTTGTATCTCCTTGCTTGCACACATGTGTGTGAATTTTATTGTCTGCATTGTTAGCGTTCTCCTTTCATGCAGGTTTTATGATGGATTTAGATGCGCATCATGCGTGTATTCTAGCTTGCACACATGTGTGTGCATTATATTGTCTGCACTATTAGCATTCTCCTTTCGTGCAAGTGTTCCATTTGGTTCAGATGCGCATGATGTGTATCTCCTTGCTTACACACATGTGTGTGCATTCTATTGTCTGCATTGCTAGCATTCTCCTTTCATGCAGGTTTTAGGGTGGATTAAGACGCACATTATGCATGACTTCTGAATTGCACACATGTGTGTGCGCATTATATTGTATGCACTTTTAGCGTTCTCCTTTCGTGCAGGTGTTCCATTTGGTTTAGATACGTATCTCCTTGCTTGAGCATATGTGTGTGCATTCTATTGTCTACATTGTTAGCGTTCTCCTCTCATGCAGGTTTATGATGGATTTAGATGTGAATCATGCGTGTCTTCTGGCTTGTATACATGTGTGTGCATTCTATTGTCTGCACTGTTAGCATTCTCTTTTCGTGTAGGTGTTCCATTTGGTTTAGATGCGCATGATGCGTATTTCCTTGCTTACACACATATGTGTATGCATTCTATTGTCTGCATTGTTAGAGCTCTCATTTCATGCGGGTTTTATGATGGATTTAGATGTGCATCATGCGTGTCTTCTAGCTTTCACACATGTGTGTGCTTTCTATTGTCTACACTGTTAGCGTTCTCCTTTCGTGCAGGTGTTCCATTTGGTTTAGATGTGCATGATGCGTATCTCCTTTCTTGCACACATGTGTGTGCATTCTATTGTCTGCATTGTTAGCGTTCTCCTTTCATGCAAGTTTTATGATGGATTTAAATGTGCATCATGCGTGTCTTTTGGCTTGCACACATGTGTGTACATTCTATTGTCTGCACTATTAGCATTCTCATTTCGTACAGGTGTTCCATTTGGTTTAGATGTGCATGATGCGTATCTCCTAGCTTGCACACATGTGTGTGCATTCTATTGGCTGCATTGTTAGCGTTCTCCTTTCATGCAGCTTTATGTGTATCTTGCTTGCACACATGTGTGTGCATTCTATTGCCTGGACTGTAACTTCGTGCAGGTTTAGTTGCCTGGGATGTGCGACATACACATTCTGATCATGCTTTGATGCCTTCGTGCATTACTCACCGGTTTCTTTTATTGCTTGATGGTAGTACTTTAAGTTTTTTGGAGTATTTCTAGCTTGCTTTAGCTTTGCGGATTGTTATCTGTTTGGTATTTGCTATACCTTTTTTTATTGCATTATTTTACCGCTTTTCTAAAGAGCATGAGAAGTAGGGATTTACCACTTTCTTTTTCCATGAGAAGTAGGAATAGAGATGCATGATGGGGCTTCCGTAGTTGGAGCATGTTCAAAAAACCCTCTGGTTTATTTAAAGACCCGTTTAGGGCGATTCTGTTTGCTACCTGTGTTTGGTTTGTCTAAAGTCCTCTTCCGTGCATAGGGAGGCGCTTTCGGTCGTTTGTTTACTTTTATGCTTGTATAGGTCAAGAGTGGTTAGGCAAACCACTAAGCGGTACCACCAAGCAAACTACCATGTTGATGATATCTACAGGTGTTGTATGTGATGATGGTATGATGGGAACGCGAAAAAGGTTACCAATCAACCCCCGCACAGTTCTAGTCTGTGTCAGCTCAGCACACGCATTGTGTTGCTTCATTATCGAGTCAATAATAAAAGTGGAAAGAGTTCCCTATTTTGACTTTCCATGCCTTCTATTGGGGTTCACATTTATTGCTTTGATACCCGCACTCATATGTTCTTCACATTTGATAATTCATATCATGTTGTGATACACTTTCTTGGGAATTGAATGGCCGGCTCCTGGTTGACTCTGGTATGCTCGTTACCGTCACAGGCTATAGGATTTCCTTCTTTTTTTGTGCATGTGTGAATCATTTGTTTGTGCATTGCATTGTGTATGTGCTTCTGCCAAAGCACTTGTTTGCTTAATCCCTTCCCATCTCTTGGTCGTCCAACTAAGGTGGATGTTAGGATAGTTTCCCTAGGTTTGCTCGGCTAGGATAATCTCCGAGCTTAGACTCCTTTATCCTCCACCATAGGGCCATGTTTGCATGATAACATTAGAGTAGAACTAGTTAGTCTCCTTTGTTTTCTAGTTTCTTTTGCATCCTTGCATGTAATAAAACTAAAACTTGTTTTCTTTTCTTTTGAAAATTAAAACAATTAATAATGGTTCAAAACTCCTTTTTAAAGGTAAAAGCAACAAACCTCACTTCAAACCTTTTGTCTCCGGACTTTCTTTTCTTTTAAAACCTTTTCATAAAGAGTGTTCCCTTTCAAGTCCAAAAAAATTGCTAAATGTGCGAGATGTTGAGCATAAGACTTCTTATAGCTGCAACACCAAGCATGAGTTGCGATTGTAAGGATGCAGAATCGAACTTCCCATAAAAACAATTATAATCCACCAAAACATATGAGTCGAACTACGACGCTCTGACTTTCCCATTGCACGGGGAAATACGTAGGCATTTGGTCACGAGGTTGTGATCGAGCAAAACTTTGTAAATACTTATTTCTTTTTCCCGTGTTTTATTTATTTTCCTTCTTTCACATGCGTTGTAGCGATTAAGCGATAGATAGATATAACACACCTTTTAGATAGAAAGTAAAAGTGGACACCGTAGAGTACTACGGGCGCGTGGTGTGCTAATACATTCCCCTCGCGTAACAGACTCCCTTACCCGATCTCTTGATCGTAAGACCATGATTTCTCCCCCTTAGGTTTACTCGATGTTTTCCTTTCTTCTCGCGGGGTAAAAAATATTCGATGGCGACTTTATTGATATTTCTATTCGATGATGTTCAGCCAGGTAGTTTCAGTATTATGACAAATTGAACTAAATGATTTTGTCTCTAAAAAAATCTATAAAATCATGACGTGTATGTTTGGATTGACGGTGAACATAATTGATTCTAGTAGAATTGAGTTTGGTAGAATTAAGTTTAATATAATTGAGTTTAATAGAATTGATTTATGTTTGAATACTAGTATGTTTGGACTGGCTTTGGAACACTTAGAATCAATTTTAGAGGTATAGAATTGATTCTGAGAGATTTTAAGGTCTTTGGTTTATTAAAAGCAAAATTGAGGGTCCGTTTGTTTTGTTTTTTAAAAATAATTTTTATAGTGTAATCTTATTTAGTGTAAAAAAAATCAATTTTTTTTATGAAAGCTCAAAATAAAATTTTTGTTTGAATAATTATTTTTAAAATATTATTTTAGATGATTCATCATTTTAACGGAAAAATATTTTGACATCAAAGTTTCAAAAAATCACTTAATTTTGAAGCTATTTCAAATAGCCTTTCATAAAAATCATTTTTAAAATATTTTTTTTTTAAAAAAAATTGTGATTTTGACTATGTTATGATCTTCAATAATGTATATTTATGTTATAGGATGTCAAAATTATTCTCACAATTTAGAAAAAACAAATATAAAAAAAACTTGTAATATTTTGAAATACAGTTTCATAAAATCCATTTTCGAAAATAAAAAGAAAAAATCCATTTTTTTAAAGCTGAAACAAACTGACCACGATTCTGCCTCCAAAATTGATTCTACCTGAAGTTAGAAAGTGTAGCTTCTGCCTTCAGAATTGATTCTGAATTATTTTTATACTGAAATTTATTGTTCAACTCACTTTTATGTAAACGTATCCAAACATAAATCAATTATACTAAACTCAATTCTACTAGATTCAATTCTACCAAACTCAGTCATGCTATAATCAATTTTATCCACCGTCAATCCAAACACACCTACATTTATGTAAAAGTAAGTTGAATAATAAATCATTCAGGATCAATTTTGGAGGAAGAAACTACAAATTTTAGCTTCAAGTAGAATCAATTATAGAGACAAAATCAATTCTACTTTTAACAAGTCAATCACTCAGAATCAATTCTACATATCTAGAATTAATTTTGGATCTGGTAGAAGTGGAACCAAAAACACACGACATCTAAAAATTATCAAAAATACAATAAACTAATTCAGTATTTTGAAGTCTATTAAAAAAATTCATTTTTGAGTAAAGTTAAAGGAGTGATCATTGAGATTTAATTTTTATTATTTTTAAAGTTTATTTTCTAAAATATGTTTTTATTTTATAGTTCGTTAGATTCTGTTTGGTAAAGCTAGTAGCTGATAACTTGTAGTTGATAGCTGATAACTGATATCAAATAGTTAATAGTTGGTAGCTGATAAATTAGTTTGAGTGTTTGATAAATTAGTTGTTATACTAATTAATAAATATAAAATAACATAAAAGAACACTCTTATTTAATAATTTCGTAATTTTAATATATTTTTATTAAAATAATAGAATATAAATGGAAGAAAGAAAAAGTCATAGGTTAAGAACTACAAACTCAAAAATTACTTCAAATAACTTTTAAAAAAAAAATATAAATTAATAAAAAAAATTATAAATTAAAAGCTAAATCACAATTCTTAAACAATTTTTATTTTTAGTAATATAAACCGAAAAACTAAAATCTTTTTTTCCAAGTGTTACCAAATAGATACTTAGTTTTAAAAAAAATAGATGACTTATCAAATTGTTAGTCGAATGAGTTACCTCTCCAATTCTAATTCGATTGGTCTAATCAATTGATGTGAATTGATTTTTTGAAAACTAATTGCAAGTTTGATGGAAAAATTAATTTGGCAAATACGATTCCTCTAGTATAGTAACATGCTATAATGTTATTTGTAGGGTTCATTGAAAGTGATGTATTTGTTGTCTTGATTGACTTTTGGTTTGCCGTGTCTTTTGTAATGTTCTTCATTTCTTGTCCAACTTGTGCTTACTATACTGATATTTTCAAGACCGTACGATTTTCTTGTTTAAAAGAGAAAATTTTAAGACCTTACCATTTTTTTAGACTTGAAAACTTTTATTTCCTCATTTACGATACTATAAGGGGATATGTATAGTACAATAGTAGTGGGGATAAGTATAAGAAGGATGTGGGGATATCTATAACAAGGATGTCAACGGGTCGGAACGGGTGTGAGTTTCACACTATTTAAATTTGCATATAAAATTAAATTTAAATTTGAATTCAAACTCAAAAGTTATTCGGATGACAAAATAACATCCACATTCATGTCTGTTAGGTTCAGCTTTTTCATTCAAACTCGAACCCGCATCAAAAACACAAAAAATACAACAACAATATTGAAATTTGAAACACATGAATTTCATCAAGGTCTCTCAAAAAAATTAAGAAATTAAATTACAACTTTTCATCAAGTTTGATAACATTATAATTAAAATTAAAGTCTTTAACTATGAGAGAGTTGTAACACCCTAAAATCTAGATTTAATTATTTAATTGATTATTTGTGAATTATTGATTATTATATGTGTGGTATGTTGTGGGATAGTATAGACTAAGGTGTTAATTAGAAGAATGTAGATTTAAATAAATTGGTTTATTATTTAGATTTAAATATTAATTAAATATTATATTATGGTGGAAAGGAGGATAAGGGCATGGTGGTAATATATGATGATAAGTGAGGGTATAGAGGAAATAACATAGAAAGGGTACAAGGGTTAAAAAGAGAAAATAGAGGAATTGAGATCAAACTAATGATCATAAAATTTGTGAGAACACGAAGAAAGGTCAGGGCTTACAGAGAATCAAGAGGAGAACTATGTCGAAACCCAAAGGAAGAGAATCATTAGCTAGAAATTTAGGTAAGGGGTGTAATCTCAATATATTGTGATTGATAGGAGATTAAGGTAGATGTAGGGTTTTGTTTGTGTGATGATTTTATGAAAAATGTGACGAAATTGTTGATTGATGATGTTTGTTGATCGTAAAAATAACAAGTGTACTATATTTATTGATGTAGTAATAATGGGATTTACGCCAAGTATCGATCTCGAGGATTGCGTAGGAAATACTGAGTTAGATGATTTATTCAATTGAACAAAAATAATAGTTTAGAGTTTGGTGAGAATAAATCCTTGCAAAATGTAAGTTGACACAATATAAAAATTGCCTTTTTGTTTGATTAAAATATGCTAGGGTGAGTGTATAATTTGTCATGTAATAACCTTCACTTTTTGAGCTATTCAACAAGTTCATTAGCCTCAATTACCGATTCTCAATAGTATCTTTTCCTAATTCCTTAGTGAAAAAACCTTTAACTTTCTTTCCTAATTTCAATTTCCCTTTAAATTAGTAGAGAGGTTAATCATTCAATTATCAAGAATTATTCTGGTTATCATAGGATTACCCTAGTCCTAGGTGAAATTCTCAATAATATCATTATTTAGAAAATCTTAACATGACCATCCGACTCTAATGTGTTAAAATAGTGAAATCCTATGGTCCCATAGGGTCAAACTATGAATTACTCTAAATAATCAAATTGATGCATAAAGAACTAAAATGTTGATTAAAACAAAGAGATTAGTATTATTAACATAACAAATTAGGGACACCCCCTAGCATTGGTGAGGGGGGTTCGCCTCTCATAGAATTCAAAAGTAGCATAATTAAAATATTAGATAAAGACATTACAATAGATTGAGTCTTCGATGTTCAATTGCTCTCGCGCATGAAGAATTCTCCGTTCCCAAAACTGTTGAATCTCTGTTATTCTATCGTGAATTATTCTCCCCTTCAAAAGTCCTTCTCCTTTAGTTCAAAACAGGTTTTTATAATGTTAGGCCATCCCTCAACAGTGTCAAATATCCAAAATACCCTTAATGATCCAAAAACACTTAAAACTTTAAAAATTATAATTTGGAGCGTCTTGGCCAACACGGGCCGTGTCACCTGACACAGGAACCAGTGTCGGCCTCTGTCCATCGCTCCAAAGACCACCTTTCGCCCAGACTTCCTGACACGGACCGTGTTAGCTAACGCGGGCACCTGTGCCAGCCCTTGCTTCTTCTCCCAAACTGCCTATGTGCACAATTTCCTGGCACGGGTCGTGTCCTGTGACACGGGTGGCCATGTCAGGACCTCTGTAGCCTCCAATATTAGTATTTTTGCACTTCTTTTGCCCCTATTTGTCTTGTTTTATTCCTCTGACCCTGACAACACTCAAACACACAACCAAAGCATAAAATACAGAAACAAGACCTCAAATGCTCAATAATTAAAAGAAAAGTCAACTGAAATACATGTTAACTATTCATGTAAAAACCACTGGTCAAACTCCCCCAAACTTAAATTGTTGCTTGACCTCAAGCGACTATACAAGAGCTCATGAAAATTAAAGCAACCCGGTACGCATATGTGAAACTTCAGTTCACATTACTCAGAAAGTAGTGCGCTCAGCATTCACATGATGCAAAGATACCTCCCCAACTATGCTTCGTACTTAAGTTTTGTTTTTTCGATTTTCCTCATTTTTCATCCGTACACTCAAATTAAGGCACTTAGAATTATGATAATCATCACATGCACATGACTAGCCAAGAACTTCACTTGTTCGGGCACCAAACGAGCAGCATTTGCTATCCTTTATGAATGATAAAATTTTCAAACCTTGCGGTTATATATTGTCCTTCATTTGGACGACGTTTGGGGATCAACCCCCTTTGGGCTGAATAACCTGATGAGGGCTACCCAACTTAGCAGGGCGGTTGCCGTTTACCTCTTTTTCATTATTTGGTGCCATTTTTATTTGCTTCTCAACCAATTATACCTGCATGTGAATCTGAATTATGCCAGACTATATAGATAAACTACTCAAGGAGTAATTTGCAGACTTCACGCACTATGGTACAAATCTACACGTTGGACTCTTACCACTATCACATTAGTCTGAACTTCCTACCCTCAAATAATTATCCCTGCATCTCACAATATTATTCCTAATTTCATTGAAAGATAAGCTCTTGAGCAAAACAAAAATTTCAATCAAAATTTGAGAATTTCGGGAGAATTTCTACTTGTGGCCTTACGCAACAATTAACATCTACCTAAAAAGTAAATAAACACAAACAATGCAATAAAACCTCCCCCAAACTTGAACTAAACATTGATCTCAATGTTTCAGACCAAACTCGAGAGAGGTGATTCACAGAGGGTAATGTTGCACACTTTGATGTTGCCTCCTCGCTTTCACCAGTAGGCTCCCTCTTTATTAACTGCAAACAAAACAACAAAAAGAAAAAACTAAGTTATGAAAAGCGTGGGTTGCCTCCTAGGAAACGCTTCGTTTAATGTCGCATGGCTCGATAGTTCTTCCCTTACGGGGGATACTTCCTCTTCCACCCCTTGTTCCTTGTACCATCAGCAACCCAAAACTCATCAAGATCAAAAGCATTAACCACTACGTAGTTCCCGTTGTTTCCAACTTCCATCTTCTCACCTTTGTATACCTTCTTCTTTCTCTTCTTGCCTTCTTTATTGAACTTTGGAATTTAGATTGATGTCACCTGAGAGATTCTGCCTGAGACTCCTTCGGGGATTGATTTTGAAATTTTACTCTCTCCTTCTACTTTGATCATACCAACTGAAAATTTATTTTTTTCACCTGCAGCTTACTTCTTGACTCCAAATGTAACACCCCATTTCTACCCAGTAATTATAAGGAAATCAGAGTGCAAAATTTTCAACAAACAAATGAGATGCCACATTTTCAACTTAGAACAACTTCATATGACCTTAATTAATTCAGATACATAACACTGGTTCAGATAAATTGATAACAGCCTGATTTATTCTTTTGAAAAAAAATAACTTTTATTGATAAGCGACTTCACATAATTCAACTTATAATGACATAACCTCATGCCCAGCTCAAAACAACTTTAATGTAATGATTCTTTAATAACAACAACTTAAGATTCAACTACTAAAACAATAACAACAATTAAACAACAATCATTCATCCCCCCGAGTGCTACGTATCAGAGAAACTAAAGCGACTTGGACTAACAACAATTAATTCTTCATTCTCGAATACATGCACGTTACCAGTATAAAGACAACAATGAAAAAAATGGTGAGATATCTACCAATATAATCGAATTGATGATAAATAATATATTAGAATGTAGATTATATAATTCACCGCTTCACATAATCCAAACAAAAGTTATAACGACAACACCAACAACGATTACAACAACAAATATACTAACAAATAGCAACAACAACAACTATAACAATAATTATAATAACTATTACACATCTTATCACAATACATGTCACATCAAACCGTTAACATAAATTCACTCAAAGTCATCAACAATATAATAACAACCACATCGTCAAAGCAACACAACACTTATCGCAACAAAATCATCAACAACAAACCCATTTATAATGTGACTCTTAACAATGCACATGCATATGGTACCAGTGGAGTAAAACTCCTAACGTAATCATTTTCCAATTTACCAAGACACAAGGCATAAGCCTTCAACGTAATCATTCTGCCCCTAACGGCCAACATGTTTTGCCAATCCAGGCCAACATAATATGCAAATGTATGTATGCGACCATAACCACAATATCAACTCAATCAACGATGGAAACTCAACGACACACAACAACAACGTAATCCCAATTCAACACTGCCCTTAGGCCTACAGCGTAATCAACATATCAACATAATCCCAATTAAACACCAGCCTTAGGCCTACAACGTAATCAACATATCAATGTAATCCCAATTCAACACTGGCCATAGGCCTACAATGTAATTAACACATCAACGTAATCAATGTAATTAACAATAACTGATGACTGGCTAAAAAGCCTACAACTTGATATCAACATGTCAACAGTAATTCAACACTGGCCATAAGTCTATAACTTAGTATCTCAACAGTAACACAATACTGGCTATAAGCCTACAACTTATTTATATCAATACTATTATTATAAGTCTTATTAATACCACTTGCTAACAACATATTCTACCTTCATCCACTTAATAACCTACTACTAGTTACTACATTAATCTCCTAGTAACTTATTCTACAATTCAACTTATAATCATTCATATTGTTATTATCTAATTCTAGTGAACTGCTTATCAGTTAGAATTACTAGTATTTCGATTCTGCACTGCTGTCAACAACCATTCTGCTACTATTCATTCATTTTCAAATTAGTATATTAATTCTAGTCACTAAAGTATACTACTAGGTGTTTATATCTACTAGTCCACAACATTGTTAACTAACTGACTTCTACCATTTCAATGCTATCACAATACCCCAGCTAACCAAAACTCCGCCCTGTTATCTTCAACCATTTTGCTCTTGTCAGTATTCATATAATCTACATAATCCAACTAAACCAACTTAATTTAATTGAACACCATACAACCATATTATCACTTTATTAATAAACTTTCTACCAATTTTAATCACTTATCTTAGTTGATTCTAATTGCATACTACTTCAATTACCATAACCAATTTCCCTACTATTAATAATCATTATTTACTCAAGGGCATCCTACTATTACTTGAGTCGATCAACCAATCACCATTGACAGACCAACGAATCAGAAAATATTCTCTGAAATGACTCAGTACGCGCCGCGATCTAAGATTGGCGCCGCGAGAATGACAGAAAGACTCAGTTCGCACCGCGTCCACACGGTGCCGCGAACTGAATGGAACAGAAAGGGATTTCTGCGCTGAGAGCTTCTCTCTAGCACCATCATCACTAAGTTTTTACATCCAATTCCATCATAGACCAAAACAAATTAACACAGTATAATAGCAACAAAAAGAATCAATCCCAAGCAACATATATCAATTTATACAACCAACTTCATGGGCAACAACCAAACATTTAAAATCAAACCACAACAATCAAAACACCAAAATAAAGGTAAATCTATAAACCCAATCCCACATATCATCCATCATGTATCCCATTATAGAGTCAGAACCCCACCCTTACCTCTTTGGATTGATGGCAGCTCTAAACCTTGATCAGATTTCTGGAACCTTGGCTCTAGCAACTTTCTTTGTTCTTGCCTCCTTCTCCAAAATCCTATTACTTTTGCATAACAACTACTACTTCTTATTCTTCTAATTAATAATATAATAATAAAATCCTCATATTATCTTATTGGGCCTAATATTTGCACCTCCAATTTGCTATTTACCATCACATAACTAAGCTCATAACTCTTTTATCTTTTACTTATTCCATCAATTTCATAATAATAATAATAATAATATTCCCAATATTCTATTATTATTTCCATAAGTTAAACCAACACACTCAATCGAAATAATACCACAATGCAACTTATTTCCATATATTATAATTCATCAATTTCAAGAAATAATTCCGAAATAATTTAATTAAATAATTAAATTCGGGGCGTTACAACTCTCTCCCACTTAGAATATTTTTGTACTCGAAAATTCATTCGACACCACCATTCTCAACTTCGCTTCCAACTTTGATCCTTAGTTGCTTTTGGCAACACACTGATTACTACTTCTCCGACATTGCAACAACTCATCACGGTTTAAACCCAATGTCTATCATTCGACATCTCTACGACATACTTCTTTAATAACTTATCAACTACTTCCACAGAATATCAACATCCATCACCACACATATATGTAAGTCAACCATCAAAATATCAACAACCACATTCACATTGTCCTATCACTCTTATAGTGACATCAATGTAGCCAGCATAATAATTGCATCATATTATGAAATTTTTGGTAACCAACAACAACATTACGACAACGGAAACACAATCACTATCACTTCACTTAACAACTTAACTCAACGAAAAAACGCACAACTCACCATCAACCAACAACCATAGTAACATCCTAATAGAATTCAGCAAAATTTACGAGACAACATAGTACTCTGGCACATCACGTTTCAGCTGCACAACTCTGATTATCCATCTTCCTTCACTTGTGCACTATCAAGATAGCAAGATACGTCTATACCATCCAACACAATTTCGTCCACTATCAACAAGAGTGGACTCAATTTGTCAATAGATAGCCGACAATCATAATGGATTATAAACCATCATTACTAACTATAATAATGTCCTTTTCCAACTTGTACTCAAGCGCCATACTCCAATAATTTCCAAAGTGGTTTACAGATACCCTTACAACTTCCCTCTCACTCGATCTTGTCGATGAGTCACTAACATTCAACACTTACAAGTTCCACATAACACTCACTTAATTTCACATGAAGGTTCAGTATTCTCAAACTCGAGAATTTCTACTACACCAGTACATTCACTTCGTCTCGTCCCGGTTAAAATTTCAACAACGTCGTTCCACATCGTCTTGGCGATAAAACCTCTCCAATTCTTCTTTTACTCATGCCACTACCTTGGCGTCATAACCACGACTTTAATTCCTCTTAAAAGCATCGTCCTCTAAAGGACATCTTCATTCTAATCACTAAGGGGTAACAATCAACTTCTGAATTTTTTTGCAAAAATTACGCAGTTCGCCCTGCGTCCTCCCTTTGGCGCCGCGAACTGGACAAAACAGAAAAGGTTTACTGCGTGACAACATTCTCCCAACACAGTTAACGTCAGATTTTCCATTCGACTCAATCTCAGATCAAAACCCAACTATCATAGCTTATGACAACAATTACTACAACCAGTCATCCGTATGATATTACCACAAAGTTATTCAACTTAATATCACGACAAAATCACTCAACCTTGTATAACAACTTATTTATCATCACAAGAATCCCACGACACTGTCTACAACAATCTTTTACTATATCGTCGTTCCAATATCGACATCCTATGCAAGGCTACAATAATTAACAACTTTGTAGTCCACCAGCAACGCTAACACAATAAATTACTAAATTCCATGTTATAACAATTATCCTTTTCCAAGACACTCTAATTTGCTAGACAACCAGAATCTTAAATCCATATTACCTTCGAATTCGAGGAATACTAAAGCTCCAACAACACTTGCACTACAACCATCAGCAACATACAAAACTAAGATCTCACAACCGAACACATTCGAGAATCAAAGCTTCTCCCCCACTTAGCTTCAACTCAATTCATGCAGACAACATATCAAAAACACAACAAATACCGACAATGTTTCATACACTTATCGCATACAAAGGAATAAACAACATTAGACAACACTGGCCGGACAGACCGACCTGCTCTGATACCACTAATGTAACACTGCATTTCTACCTGATAATTATAAGGAAATCAGAGTGCAAAATTTTCAACAAACAAATGAGATGCGACATTTTCAACTTAGAACAACTTCATATGAACTTAATTAATTCAGATACATAATACTGGTTCGGATAAACTGATAACAACCTGATTTATTCTTTTGAAAACAAAATAACTTTTATTAATAAGCGGCTTCGCATAATTCAACTTATAATGACATAACCTCATGTCCAGCTCAAAACAACTTTAATGTAACGATTCTTTAATAACAACAACTTAAGATTCAACTAATAAAACAATAACAATAGTTAAACAACAATCATCCATCCCCCCGAGTGCTACGTATCATAGCAATTAAATCGACTTGGACTAACAACAATTAATTCTTCATTCTCGAATACCTGTACGTTACCAGTATAAAGGCAACTACGAAACAAATAAAAAGGGTGAGATATCTACCAATATAATCGAATTCATGATAAATAATAAATTAGAATGTAGATCATATAATTCACCGTTTCACGTAATCCAAACAACAGTTATAACGACAACACCAACAACGATTACAGCAACAAATATACTAACAATTAACAACGACAACAATTATAACAATAATTATAATAACTATTACACATCTTACCACAGTACCTGTCACATCAAACTGTTAGCATAAATTCACTCAAAGTCATCAACAACGTAATAACAACCACATCGTCAATGCAACACAACACTTAACACAACAAAATCATCAATAACAAACCCATTTATAATATGATTCTTAACAATGCACATGCATGTGGTACCAGTGGAGTGAAACTCCCAACGTAATCATTTTCCAGTTTACCGAGGCACAAGGCATAAGCCTTCAACGTAATTATTATGCCCCTAATGGCCAACGTGTTTTGCCAATCCATACCAACATAATATGCAAATGTATGTATGCGACCACAACCACAACATCAACTCAATCAACGATAGAAACTCAACGACAACACACAACAACAATGTAATCCCACTTCAAACTGGCCTTAGGCCTACAACGTAATCAACATATCAACTCCCAATTCAACATTGGCCTTAGGCCTACAACGTAATCAACATATCAACGTAATCCTAATTCAACAATGGCCATAGGCCTATAATGTAATCAACATATCAATGTAATCAATGTAATTAACAACAACTGATCACTGGCTAAAAAGCCTACAACTTGATATCAACATGTCAACAATAATTCAACACTGTCCATAAACCTATAACTTAGTATCTCAACAACAACACAACATTGGCTATAGGCCTACAACTTATTTATACCAATACTATTATTATAAGTCTTATTAATACCACTTGCTACCAACATATACTACCTTCATCCACTTAATAACCCACTACTAGTTACTACATTAATCTCCTAGTAACTTATTCTACAATTCAACTTATAATCATTCAGATTGTTTTCATCTAATTCTAGTCAACTGCTTATCGATTAGAATTACTAGTATTTCGATTTTTCACTGCTGTCAACAACCATTCTGCTACTGTTCATTCATTTTCAAATTAGTATATCAATTATAGTCATTAAAGTATATTACTAGGTGTTTGTATCTACTAGTCCACAATACTGCAACTAACCGACTTCTACCATTTCAATGCTACCATAATACCCCGACTAACCAAAACTCTGCTTGTTATCTTCAACCTTTTTCTTTTGTCAGTATTCATATAATCTACATAATCCAACTAAACCAACTTAATTTAATTGAACACCATACAACCATATTATCACTTTATTAATAAACTTTCTACCAATTTTAATCACTTATCTTAGTTGATTCTAATGGCATACTACTTCAATTACCATAACCAATTTCCCTACTATTAATAATCATTATTTACTCAAGGGCATCCTATTATTACTTGAGCCAATCAACCAATCACCATGGACAGAACAACAAATCAGAAAATATTCTCAGGAACGACTCAATACGCGCCGCGATCTAAGATTGGCGCCGCGAGAATGACAGAAAGACTCAGTTCGCACCACGTCCACACGTTGGTGCCGCGAACTGAACGGAACAAAAAGGGATTTTTGTGCTGTCAGCTTTTCTCCAACACCATCATCACTGAGTTTTTACATCCAATTCCATCATAGACCAAAACGAATCAACATAGTATAATAGCAACAAAAGAAATCAATCCCAAGCAACATATATCAATTTATGCAACCAATTTCATGGGCAACAATCAAAAATTTGGAATCAAACTACAACAATCGAAACACCAAAATAGAGGCAAATCTATAAACTCCATCCCACATATCATCCATCATGTATCTCATTATAGAGTCAGAACCCCACCCTTACCTCTTTGGATTGATGGCAGCTCTAAACCTTGATCGGATTTTTGGAACCTTGGCTCTAACAACTTTCTTTGTTCTTGCCTCCTTCTCCAAAATCATATTCCTTTTGCATAAGAACTACTTCTTCTTATTCTTCTAATTAATAATATAATAATAAAATCCTCATATTATCTTATTTAACCTAATATTTGCACCTCCAATTTTCTATTTACCATCACATAACTAAACCCATAACTCTTTTATCTTTTACTTATTCCATCAATTTCATAATAATAATAATAATATTTCTAATATTTTATTATTATTTCCATAACTTAAATTAACACACTCAATCGAAATAATACCACAATGCAACTTATCTCCATATATTATAATTCATCAATTTCAACAAATAATTCTGAAATAATTTAATTAAGTAATTAAATTCGGGGCGTTACACCAAACACCTTCATGGTTATCTCCTCATCAAAATATTTTAAGGTCAGATGAACTGTCTCGATATCAAAACTTCACCTGCTAGTCAACAGAAAAGGTCGACCAAGAATGATCGAAGTCTCTTCATCTTGAGGTATGTCCATGATTTGGAAATCCACTGGAAAGAAAAAATTTCAATCTTGACCAACACATTTTCATCTATCCCATATGACTTCTTGATGGTGTGATCCACAAACTTTAATTTTGTTCCACTCCCGCTTAACTTTTCAGTATCGAGCTTCTTAAAGATTGATAATGGCATTAAACTCACACTAGAGCCAGAATCAATTAGAACCCTTTTGAATTTTCTGTCTTTTATTGTGCAAGGTATTGCAACATGTCATACCCCAAAATTTTCCCTCCTACTCCTCAAGACATTCCATACATCCATACTCAAGGATTCCTCAAGGGTTGATCAGACAAACCCTCTCCTAGACAATCAACCCAAACTAGGGTTTGGCAATTCTCATATCAAAATGGAAGACTAACATTCGAAGATGGAGAGGAAAAAGTGGAATTTATCCTTACACAATTCTTACAAGCACCAGCCATGAATGACACATGTTATCTAATCGACGTTATAGACGAGTGCGTAAGAGAGATGAAAGCTGAACAAACCACATACTCTGAAATAATGAAACTTCAAACCCCTCTGATATTCGAAGACGACAATTGGCGTGAACCATATCAAGATGATAGTCTAAGCGAAAGTCTGGCACTCACACCTGATCATATGCCATGTCCGAAGAAACCTGGTTTAGAATTGAAAACTTTACCTAGCAATCTACGATACGAATTCCTAGATACCGAACGTACTCGACCTGTTATAGTGAACTCCAGTTTAGGAACGCTCGAAACTCAGAAGCTTTTAGACATCCTAAGGAAGTACCCTACCGCAGTAGGTTATAACATATCCGATTTAAAAGGAATATGTCCTTCAATTTGTATGCACCGTATTCTGCTAGAAGAAGATTGCAAAACCTCTCGAGAACCTCAAAGGAGAATTAATCCAATCCTTAGCACTGTAGTCAGAGATGAAATTAAAAAGCTATTGGAAGCTGGAATCATATACCCAATCTCCGACAGTAAATGGGTTAGCCTAGTACATGTCGTACCGAAGAAAGGAGGTGTCACTGTTGTGAAAAACGCAAAAGGAGAATCGATAACACAAAGAGTGGTTAATGGACATAGAGTGTGCATCGACTACAGAAAACTAAACAAAGCTACTCGAAAAGACCATTTTCCTTTACCCTTCATTGATCAAATGTTAGAACGATTAGCAAAACACTCCTACTTCTGCTATTTAGATGGTTATTCCGGATTTTTCCAAATTCGAATTCACCCTGATGATCAGGAGAAGACTACATCCACGTTTCCCTACGGAACATTCGCGTACAGACGAATGCCTTTCGGATTGTGCAATGCCCCAGCAACCTTCCAACGATGTATGATGTCGATCTTCGCAGATTTCATCGATAACATCATGGAAGTGTTTATGGACGACTTCTCTATATGCGGGCAAAGTTTTGAAGGATACTTATCTAATCTAGAAGATGTTTTAGAAAGATGTGTGAAAGTAAACCTCGTGCTTAACTGGGAAAAATGCCATTTCATGGTCAGAGAAGGAATCGTGCTAGGACATGTTATTTCCAATAAAGGAATTGAAGTTGATAAAGCTAAGATAGAAGTGATTAAAGAACTCCAACCACCTAAGATCGTTCGAGAAATACGAAGTTTTCTAGGACACACCAGTTTCTACAGCAGCCGATTTATCAAAGATTTTTCGAAAATTACGAAACCACTTACCGGTCTATTAATGAAGGATGCTGAGTTCATATTCGATGATGATTGTCTCAGAGCTTTTGAAACTCTTAAGTCAGCACTTATCTCCGCACCAATCATGCAACCCCCGGATTGGAGGTTACCTTTCGAAATCATGTGCGATGCAAGTGATTACGCCATAGGCGCAGTTCTTGGACAAAGAAAGGACAAGAAACTTCATGCCATTTATTACGCCAGCAGAACGCTAGACTCAACCCAAATGAACTATGCCACAACTGAGAAATAGTTGTTAGCAGTGGTCTTCGCGCTTGACAAATTACGTTCCTACCTCGTAGGAGCAAAAATCATCATTTATACGGACCACGCTGCTATCAGATATTTACTAACCAAGAAAGATGCAAAACCCAGACTCCTCAGATGGATCTTACTTTTGCAAGAATTCGATCTGGAGATCAAGGATAAGAAAGGAATCGAAAACGTCGTAGCGGACCATTTATCAAGATTAGAGGGTATAAAACCCGAACAAGTGCCAATTAACGACGATTTTCCATATGAACATCTGATAGCACAAATGATAAGCAACTTAGCTCAACTGGACTCAAACAAACCAGAAGTTGAGGAAGTCGTGGAAGCAATCAATATGACCATGGGACTGCCATGGTATGCTGACATAGTCAACTATTTAGCTGCTAGTGCGCTTCCACCGGACTTAACTTACCAACAGAAAAAGAAATTCTTCCATGATCTCAAATACTACTATTGGGACGAACCACTTTTATTTAAAAGAGGACCTGATGAAATTTTTCGCCGATGTATACCTGAAGAAGAGATAGAAGATGTTATTTCTCACTGTCATTCATCTCCCTATGGAGGACATGCTAGCACTTCTAAAACCTGTGCCAAGATTCTACAAGTCGGTCTCTTTTGGCCTAATCTTTGGAAGGATGTCCACATCGCTGTTAAAAACTGTGATCGCTGCCAACGCACCAGTAATATCTCAAGACGCGATGAAATGCCTCAGAAAGGAATATTAGAAGTCGAAGTCTTTGATGTTTGGTGAATTGACTTCATGGGACCCTTCCCATCTTCTTTCGAAAACAAGTATATACTCGTAGCTGTCGATTATGTTTCAAAATGGATCGAGGCTATTGCCTCTCCTACAAATGACACACGAGTCGTAATTAAGCTCTTTAAGAATACCATCTTTCCACGATTTGGTGTACCTAGACTTGTCATTAGTGACGGTGGCTCTCATTTCATTTAGAAGATATTCGAAAAATTATCCAAATATGGAGTCAAGCACTGTGTCGCAACACCTTATCATCCACAAACTAGCGGACAAGTCGAAGTTTCGAACAGAGAAATTAAACAAATCTTAGAGAAAACGGTCGCAATATCTAGGAAAGATTGGTCATATAAGCTTAACGAAGCTTTATGGGCCTATGGAACAGCCTACAAGACTCCTATCGGAACTACACCCTTCAAGCTTGTGTACGGAAAATCCTGTCATCTCCCGATAGAATTAGAGCACAAGGCTTATTGGGCAATCAAAACGCTCAATATAAACTACACTGCTGCTAGAGAGAAACGAATCCTCGACTTACATGAACTGGAAGAATTAAGATTAGACGCTTATGAAAACGCTAAAATATACAAAGAAAGAACCAAAAAGTGGCACGATAAGCGTTTATCCCGGAAAGAATTCAGTGTGGGAGACGTCGTACTCCTATTCAACTCTAGACTTAGGCTCTTCCCTGGAAAACTTAAATCCAGATGGTCTGGTCCTTTCAAAGTTACAAAAGTGTTCCCTAGTGGCGTAATAGAAATTAAGGATCGAAATAGTGCCCCGTTTATAGTAAACGGACAACGTTTAAAACAATATCATCATATTGAAAATAGGGATTATACGAATAGTCTCAAACTTGTAGAACTACCCACTATTTCTTCCGACTGATCTTTCACTAGGCACTTCGTCAGGCTTATGACGTTAAAAACAGCGCTTCATGGGAGGCAACCCATTTATTTGTTTTTGTTTCTGTTTACTATTTTCTCTTTAGTTTCAGTTTTATTTCTTTTACCGCTTTATTTTCTTTTTCAAACTTTTATAAAACTGCTGCTGATTTCAAAACAAATTTTATTTGCCACAGGATTTCTGAAATAGTCTTTTTCTCTCTTACTTTCTCCTCTGATATGTTTCCCCGTTTACTCTTTTGCTACGGAACCTCCACAAAACTTTATGAAAACCACTTTTAGAGGTAGAAACCAAAGAAGGAGATTTGAGGCTTTGTCTCAAAGGGACATCGGTTTGACTTTGTATCATGATGAACCAACTATGGACACCTTAGGTATAAGGGATAGTGTCCTTTATCTGTTTAACCAATTAGGATGGGAGAAAGCCCACCTTAAGTCTAGGTTTATCACATACCGAGAGCTTACCCTTGAATTCTTGAGTTCCCTGGTTTATATACCTGAGCATGGTGTCGGAGCCCGAAAAGGAATCATAGCCTTCAGACTTTTCGGTATCGAGTTCACCTATAACCATAGAGATTTAGCTGATTTACTAGGATTCCCTAGCGGACCTTTTGCTTTTTCCACCACTCAGGTGGATTTAATGGATTTTGAGCTGGACTACTTTTGGGGTTCCTTAACCGGAAACTATCACCCTGAGCCGGATAGCATGGATAACAATGAGATACATAACCCCGCTATCCGCTATTTCCATAAGATTCTAGCCCACACTTTATTTGGAAAAGAACGGAACCAAACTGCGGTATCCAAGGACGAGGTATTTTTGCTATACTGTATGAACCAAGGACGACCCGTTAATGTTGTCCCATTCTTGATGAAAACCTTTTCTCACATTAGTGAGGACCCTAATTAACCTGTCATTGTGGGAGGTTTAGTTACCATGATTGCAAATGCCCTCGGACTTCGTTACCAATTGAATAATTGTGCACCTTACGGGTCGATTCGGCCTATGAATATTGACTTCTGTTTTGACCTCCGGATAATAGGAAATCTAGGTCCTGCACGCTTTGAATACCTGATAAGGAATGAAGTTATCACTCTATTTACCCTTCCCAACCATGCTAAAGTAAGTGTCCACAACCGAGAGAACTGGCTATATGAATTAAATCCTCCTGACCATCCTTCAACACCGGAAACACCACAATCCTATTTTGTTGTTGATAACATCATGTCTGATGAAACGGATCCTGAAACCCCTCCTGGTTATCATGATTTTACCAATATGGCTGAAGCACCTGAAGCCCCTGACACAACCCAAGGAGAGGACACTACAAAGTTGAACACAATTTTAACCACTTTGGATACCTATAAGACTGACATTGATGGAATCAAGGATGAATTGAAGAGTATGCGTCTGGATATTGTTGGTTTGACTGACATTACTGTGGAACAATTTTATAACATCACCAAGGCTTTAGAAGAATTAAAAGCAAAGTTTGGATGAAGTAGCAGTATTTAGTTTTAGCATTTTTCCATTCTGTCTTTGTTTCTAGGTAGTTTCCCATTCTGGTAGAATACTTAATTTCATTTTTAGTTTTGCAAATTTTCTTTCATGTCAAAAGAACAAGTCCTCTATTTACTATATATTCCACTGCTTATTTTAAATTGCAAATTACATTCAGTACTTTATTTATGCTACATTTTGGTTTTCTATTATTCGGATTATGTGATGACTTGATTATTGGAGTATGTGCTAAACTGATTAATATCATGTTTAAATTGGACTGCTGTTGGTATGCTTAATATGCTGTGGTTTTTGATATTGTTTCATTCTGAGCAAATGTCTTTCTGTTCTGCTGAATTTTGGAAATTTTGATGCTCTTACGACCGTAATATGCCCCTGACGCTCGTAACACGCAATTCAGCGCATTACGTCCGTCACCCAAGCGTTACGACTGTAACGCGGGTTATATTAGTTTCCTTTGTACAGGCAGCGCTTTTTCTTCTTCTTCTCCAACCTTTACCTCTTCTTCTCCCACGACCACTCAACCGTCCAAATTCCTCCATTAATCCCCATTTACTCTATTTAACTCCCCATCATTCCCATTCATTTTTCAACTTCCCAAAATTTTCCCTCACTATATATTCCTCACACCATCCGTATCTCTCCTCCATTCCAACCCACACCCCACTCACATTCTAACTCTTGCATGCAAATGGAAAATATCAACCAGCAAATCCCAGGCATAAACCTTTGTGAAGGAGACCAAGGCGAAACCCAACGTACCAAGTTCCTGAAGTTTCAACGTCAAGGTCTTCATCCCAATAGGTACGTCGACATTGACTGCCTGAGAGATTTAGGATTGCTTGAAGGTGTCCAACATCTTCTCCAAAATGTAAACCTTTGGACCCTGTGCAGTCAACCTCAGCCCACATATGAAAATCTCACTCTTGAGTTCCTGAGTTCCTTTTGCTACATTACTCCCAATGGTCCAACTAATCAGCTCTCTGGTGTGGCAAAGTTTCGCATTTTCGGCACTGAGTACGAGTTCTCTCAAGCTGCATTCGCACGACTCCTCGATTTCTGTACTGATGAAGGTGCCCACCTTCGTGTGCTTGACAACTTCGGCGAGGAATCCTTCAATCTGTGGCACAGCTTGACCAACATTCGTGCCAGCTCTTACGATCACCTCAATGCCACCCACATCCATAATCCTGCCATTCGCTACTTCCACCGAATTCTTTGTAACACCATTTTTGCAAGAGACAATAACCATAAGCTCAACTCCAAAGAGCTCTTTTTCATGCACTGTGCGTTTACCGGCCAGAAGATTAATGTCGCTCCATTCCTCTTGGCCCATATTCATTCTATTTGCACCAGAGGCGACAAACCTTTCTATTTCGGAGGGATTGTCACTTTTATTGCTTTGGCCTTGAACCATGGTGACACCCTCGCTCATTTACCTTCCCGAGCACCGGCTTTGCTCACCTTGGACCACTGCAAGTCTGCTCATCTTATCCATGAGCGGGATGACGGCAGATTCCACCCGGTGATACGGAACATTGTTTATTCTAACATTGTTTTGCCCTGTAGGGACCGTGTAGATCCGCAAAACCAAGCCAATTGGATTTTTGACCTTGCAGCCCCCGAGGGCCATGCTCCTGTTCATGACGAACCACCTGTTGCTCCCGCGGACGAGATGCAAGAAGAGCTGGATCGAGCTGCACCTATCCCTGACATTCCAGAGTCATCCTCCGCTCTGCCCTCTCTCACTTTTGAAGACATTCTCCGAGCCATTCATAAGCAAAATCAAATGAATGTTGCGATGGAAAGGAGACATCAGGAGCGATACGATAGCTTATTCGCACAAAACGCTCAAATCCTGAGTGGTCAGCGCACCATGAACGAGAAGCTGGATGAGACCCTATGTGAGCTGAATGCATTGAGGATGGATGTTACCTCCCTTGGCCCACAGAGTACTGATTCCGAGGCCACGCCCTCCAAAAGATCCCGCACCCGAAGCCGAGGCCGTGGTCATTAGTAGTTTCTATTTCCTTTTTCCTTTTGCATTTTATTGTTTTCCTGATGTATTTCGAATTTGTTAGTGTTTTAGGTTGGCAGTATTTTTGGTAAAACTAGGCTATAACAATGTCTTGATAAATATCATGACATTCAGAGATTGAAGATAAATCCTACTTGCTAAGGATGTTAAAGAACAGCTCAGAACTGGAAGCTAAAGCTGTGCTGGAAATTCTGCAGAAAACAATCTGATGTCATAACAGATGTTATGACATTCAAATCTCGAATCTTTTCCTGAGACTTTTCAGGAAGTTTGTTGAGCTGCTAAAATTGTGTTTTTCTGTTATTAGAAAGCATGCTCACTTGGCTGCTAGGTTAATCTTAATTAAACCTAAATTGGTTGTTGAAAAGACCATGTTTTTAGGATTAAATTAAGTGAACCCTAGCTATCTTTATGGAAGCCCAAAACTGAAGTTTCAAGACTGCTTCTATAAAAGGAATTCAACCCTTATACTGCTGCTGCGCCTGTGGTACTGTTAGGAAATTTAGCAGTTGTTATTTTGTGTAATTCTAGTTTCTCTTGTGAGCCAAGCAACTATCAATTGATAAGTGCATTGGACTAGGATTTATTTGTAAGGGTAGTTTATCACTCAAAGCTTTGAAGCACGAGTGTTTGTCTCTTGATTGAAAGCTTTGAAGCGAGATCAAGATAGTTTATTGAAGTGTGTCTTCACAATTCAATTAGTCAATAGGTTGATATCACTTTGTGATTGAGGGGAGTGAGTAGGAACTCGGATCTAAGTAGGACTTAGGTTGAAGTTGCATTGGGTAGGTTTTAAGTGAAGGAGATAAACTGGTTGGTTTATTCCTGAATTAATTCTACTAATAGTGAATTTCCTCCCTGGCTTGGTAGCCCCAAGATGTAGGTGTATTTAGACACCGAACTGGGTAAACAACTTATTGTGTTCTTTCTACATTTATTGTGTGAATTGTTGAGTGTCGTGTGTGACATGTCTCTGCCAAGAATTTCAATTGGTATCAGGCGGGTGAGATCTAGGGATAATAGTTTTAATGGATAAGGAAGGAGGATTTCGAGGACCACCCATTGGATGGGTCCAATTATGATTACCGGAAGCCTCGTATGGTTGCCTTCTTAAGATCAGTGGACATTAAGGCTTGGAGAGCTGCTGACAAAGGATGGAAACATCCCACCAAGCTTGAGAAAGATGGGACTACTGTCTTAAAACCTGAGGAGGAATGGAGCAAAGAGAAAGAGGAGCTAGCTCTAGGGAACTCTAAAGCATTGAATGCCCTATTCAATGGTATTGACAGAAACATCTTCAGACTGGTCCATCAATGTGAGCTGGCCAAGGATGTTTGAGACACTCTCAAAACTACTCATGAGGGGACATCCAAGGTGAAGATGTCAAGACTTCAGATGCTCACTACCAAATTTGAGAATTTGAAGATGACACACAATAAGTTATGACACACTATCTGACACTCTGTTAACAATTTACACAGTAAATATAAATAATAGTAAAGAACACAATAAGTTGTTTACCGTTGGTGTCTAACTACACCTACATGGGGCTACCAAGCCGGGAGGAAATTCACTATTAGTAGAATTAATTCAGAATAAACCACCGTTTATCTCCTTAACTTAAACCTACCCAATGCAACTTCAACCTAAGTACTAACAGCTCTACTACTGACTCCTATTGACAATTGAATTGTGTCAATAAACTATCTTGATCTCGCTTTAAAGCTTTCAATCAAGAGACAAACACGTGCTTTAAAGCTTTGAGTGCTACCTATCCTAGTCCAATGCACTTATCAATTGATAGTTGCTTGGCTCACAAGAGAAACTAGAATTACAAATACCAATTTTAAACAAACTGTTATCTCTTCAATACATTCAAAGGGCGACGGTTGTAATGGTTGAATTCCTTTATAGATTACGAAACATTTTGGCTTCCATAAAGATAGCTAGAGTTCACTTAATTTAATCCTAAAAACATGGTCTTTTCAACAACCAATTTAGGTTTAATTAAGATTAACCTAGCAGCCACGTGAGCATGCTTTCTAATAAAAACTCAACAAACTTCAAAAGAACAACAGTGCGAGCAATGTCTATGTCCGCATATGACATCGGCTTTTCTGAAATTCCGACAACTTTAGCTTCGATTCTAACAACATAGCGGGTTTATCTTCGAATGTCATGACATCCATCATGACGTGCTAAAGCCTAGTTTTACCAAAATTAATGCCAACTTAAAAACACTAACAAACTCCCCCTTTGGCACATTTGTGGCTAAAACTACTTAGGTCTCCTAGGGTTGTGAACAAGACTGTTCAGGAGAAGGTTACTACAACTGCTCATAGGTCTCCTAGGGTTGTGAACAAGCGTGGAAAATCAAAGAGAAGGCTAAAACTTCCAAAGGGAAGAGTAAGATGAAGAGTACATGTGGTACCTCTAAGGCAAAGAGCACCTCAATTGTGAAGAAAAGGAAAGCACCGAGCCCTCGTAATGTGATGATTCGATTTTGATGTTAGAATGTCTCTGACATTCATTCAAGAAAGAGGTTGTCTCTTGGGAAAATGCCCATAGTCCCTGAAGTGGCAATTGACAACATTTCCTTCCACCACCCTGAGAATGCTAACAGGTGGAAATATGTGAGTTTGAAGAAAATTGCACTTGAAAGGGAACTGAATAAAGATGCTCTTGATTGCAAGGATGTGATTGATCTGATCAAAGAAGCTGGGTTGATGAGAACTGTGGTGAAGTTCTCAAATTGTTATGAAGGTTTGGTGAAGGAGTTCATTGTGAACCTGTCAAGTGGATGTGCTGATGGAAGATCAACAGATTTTAAGATTGTGTTTGTCAGGGGAAGAAAAGTGAAGTTTTCCCCAAGTGTAATCAACAAGTATTTGGGGAGATCAGATGATGCTCAACCTGAGCTTGAAGAAAATGATAATCAAGTGTGTCAAACAATTACTGCCAAGCAAGTAAAACATTGGCCTTTGAAGGGAAAGCTTACTGCTAGCAAATTGAGTGTCAAATTTGCTATTCTGCACAAGATAGGTGCAGCCAACTGGGTTCCCACAAACCACAAGTCAACCATCTCCATTGGTCTGGGGAGGTTCATTTTTGCTGTTGGAACAAAAGCAAAGTTTGATTATGGAATCTACATTTTTGATCAGGTCCTAAAACATGCTGACAGTTATGCTATAAAAGGACCAATAACATTTCCCTCCCTTTTGTGTGGTATTATAACTGATCAATACCCTGATATTCTGGGAAATAGAGATACAGTGTGTAAAAGAGCTCCTGCCCTTGGCTTCCACTACAAACTATTTCAAGGGAAGCATGTTCCTGACATTGTCATGACATCGGTTGAGACATCACATGTCAAGGCAAATTCTCAGAAGGCAGATGTCATTGCTGTGCTAAAAGAGACCTGTAGGGAACTTGAAGCAAAGAAGCAGACCATTGAAGAACTGATCTCTACACTTGAAAAGGAGGAAGACACAGAGGTCGAGGAAGAAAGGCTTGATGGTGCTAATTCTGCTGCTCATATAGATGAAGATGTTGATGCTGACCAAGCAGCTGCTGGTGAAGAAGGCTCTGAAGATGTTTCCTTCCACAGTGCTTCTTCTGGAGAAGAAAGCACTTGAGTTGTATCCCTGTGCCCCTGTTGCTTCTGTCTTTATTCTGTCAATTTGTTCTTGTTTTTGTTCTGTTTTTTTTCCAAATGTTTGTGTATTCTGGATGATTGTAATCCTTTTATTGACAGGTTTGTAATGCCTTGACAGAAATGTACCCCTAAACAATGCTGGTACTTAATTATATGTTGATTGTTTGGGGCAATTGTATTGTTTCCTTTGGCCCTTTATGGCTAAAAAAGGGGGGGGGGGAGAACTACTGTGTGACAGTAGTATTGAGAATTTTGGGAAACTGTATGGTTTTTTTTTTTAATTTTGTATGTGGGCAATTGTGGGAAAGTATGGGATTTCTGTATGGGTAGAATTTATCTTATCTCTAGGTTCTAGTTTATTTAAGCTTAGAACTAGGTTGTCTTCTGCTGCATAGGTACTCTGATATGTTAAGTAGTTTTAGCCAAAAATGTGCCAAAGAGGGAGTTTGTTAGTGTTTTAGGTTGGCAGTATTTTTGGTAAAACTAGGCTATAGCAATGTCTTGATAAATATCATGACATTCAGAGATTGAAGATAAATCCTACTTGCTAAGGATGTTAAAGAACAACTCAGAACTGGAAGCTAAAGCTGTGCTGGAAATTCTGCAGAAAACAGTCTGATGTCATAACAGATGTTATGACATTCAGTGTGACATTCTGTTCTGCAGAATCTGTTTTTCCTGAGACTTTTCAGGAAGTTTGTTGAGCTGCTAAAATTGTGTTTTTCTGTTATTAGAAAGCATGCTCACTTGGCTGCTAGGTTAATCTTAATTAAACCTAAATTGGTTGTTGAAAAGACCATGTTTTTAGGATTAAATTAAGTGAACCCTAGCTATCTTTATGGAAGCCCAAAACTGAAGTTTCAAGACTGCTTCTATAAAAGGAATTCAACCCTTATACTGCTGCTGCGCCTGTGGTACTGTTAGGAAATTTAGCAGTTGTTATTTTGTGTAATTCTAGTTTCTCTTGTGAGCCAAGCAACTATCAATTGATAAGTGCATTGGACTAGGATTTATTTGTAAGGGTAGTTTATCACTCAAAGCTTTGAAGCACGAGTGTTTGTCTCTTGATTGAAAGCTTTGAAGCGAGATCAAGATAGTTTATTGAAGTGTGTCTTCACAATTCAATTATTAAATAGGTTGATATCACTGCTGTGATTGAGGGGGAGTGAGTAGGAACTCAGATCTAAGTAGGACTTAGGTTGAAGTTGCATTGGGTAGGTTTTAAGTGAAGGAGATAAACTGGTTGGTTTATTCCTGAATTAATTCTACTAATAGTGAATTTCCTCCCTGGCTTGGTAGCCCCCAGATGTAGGTGTAGTTAGACACTGAACTGGGTAAACAACTTATTGTGTTCTTTACTGCTGTTTACATTTATTGTGTGAATTGTTAACAGAGTGTCAGATAGTGTGTCATAACATTCTCTGTGACATCACGTATCTGCTACCAGGAATTTCAGAATTTTCCCCCGCTGTTATATCACAACATTGAGACAATGTCTGATATAGTGTGGGAGGAGTACTGCATTTCAATTTAAACGAGTAATTTCCATTTCCTATGTTTAGTAATTTTTCGTTGTTTCTTTTTCTCCCCGCTTTATTTAGCCATACCAAAAAAAAATATTTTTTCGCTTTATCTTCGCATAGCCTTGATTACCTACCTTAACGAAATCCTAAGCTGGGAAGCTGAGAACGATTCAACAAGAACAATACGGTTATGACACCTTTGACTCCCTACTTACGCGATCCGTTTCAATAACTATTATACTGATATTTTGAGTTTTAGTCCTAAAATAACCCCCAGTAGTTTATACTAGCAGTTGGCACCGTCTAAACACAAACCACGTGGAGAGGCGATGAATATAAGTGTTTGATGCCTTATCAATGATCTATCCTTCTTATCTCGCTTCTTACAAAATTTTTTGTCACATACGAGAAACAAACAGATAATGAAGGAAATCCATTGTTGGTTGGTTCAGAGGTATCTGGTTCTGAACTTGGTAGGGCGTGCTACGGCTCGATCCCCCACAACCTCCAATTCGGATAAAATATGCGTAGGGTTGCCACATTCGTGTACCAGACCCCGTGCTTAAAAGGATCAAAGTCACTAACCGGCTACTCCACTACGTGCGTGCTAAGGCAATGGGATTAATGTGATTGCGCGAGAATGAAACCGGGTGAAATAGGTACAAGGAACTTTAAATCGAATTATAACGGAATAATTGAACGGTTTGTTTAAAATGGAAAGTACATTACTAGCTTGTTGCTTGTGTCATTAGCGTATCGTTAGTGTTTTACTCAATTATCGGCAGAACTAGCAATAGATTTCATATGATATTTTGAAACAAAAAGGTATACTAGGCATATGCGTCTAATAAAACTTGTCCGACTTTTTATAATTGTTTATTTGCTTGAGGACAAGAAAAGGTTTAAGTATGGGGGAATTTGATAACACGAAATCATATCATATATTTGCTATGAAATTAACCCGTTTTTACATCGCATTGACCCGCTTAACTCCCGAATATTCCGAGTTGTCATCTCTTTTTGCAGGTACCACATATCTCAGGATAAATTAGCAAAGAACATCAAACAAACAAAGTAAACAACAAAGATCAGAAGAGAAAAGATCATTCTGCCAAAAATCTGCAGAATTTGTTGATGTTACGGTCGTCACCCCCTTGCCACGACCGTAACACACCACAAAGGCATGTTACGCCCGTCATAGCTTTGCCACGACTGTCACGCGCTAATTCATGAAATACGCCCGTAACACAATTGCCATGACCGTAACGCGCTATGTTTCAGTTTATGAAAGACATGGAGACGTGGGCAAAAGCTCAACAGAAGAGTCTTCACAGACTCCTATATTTTCTCAAGTCACGACTCAACCCACTCTCCCTATTATTTCTCAGCATTTCAAACAAAGGCCCACGATGAGATTCCAACTGCTACTTTTATTTTCTCTATAAATAGCAGTAGTTGCAAGGAAGATGGTACAGAGCATTATTCAATCGAACCTTGCGGAAGCTCTGCCGAATTCAAACCTTGCTTTTCCAGTTTTTCATTTTATTCCTGCATTTTCATTATTCCCTTATTTACTTCACTGCCCAATAACAATTTCCAATATCAGGAAATTGTTATTTTAGTTAGGATTTGTTTCAAGCCTCAGAATTCTTTTATTTTCCCAATTCCGAAGGTCCGAGTTTCCGATTTGTGGAAGAAGGACATAAGAGTATTGCTTTATTTCAGGTTTTTATTACATTTAATTTTGGGCATAATTTAATTGTTTATTACAAGTTTTATTAATTAATTAGTCAGAATGTTTATTTTTCAATTCTTTGATTATGTTTGCTGTGATTTTAATTTAATTACTATGGCTAGCTAATTTCCTTGTGTCGGTATGTGATAGTAAATGACAGTAGGCATTTAACCAAACCTAAGCTAAAACCTTAATCAACTTAAACTCTGGTTATAAATTTTTGTAATTAAAAATAAAACCTTTTTGTTACGAAAGTAAGAAAAGTAGAATAGGTTAGGATCGAGACCACGAAAGTGTGAGGTTTTAACCGGATAGCTAAAGTTAGACATTCATTTTAAATACAGCGAGAGCGCTTTAAAACGAATTAGATTTAATTAAGTTTTCAAAGAGTATTTTCTAAACACTTATGGGCTAGCGAGAGCAGGCATAGGGCTTTAGACGTATAATCCGAGATAAGACCACGAAAGTGTGAGTTGAGGGTTTTTAAACTGATTATTTCTACAGAACAATTAAGTTAACCATCTTTATACGGTTAGGTACAATTAGATCCCTTAGGTCCTCTCTATTACATACCGACCGCTTTATTATTATTCATCTAAAATCAATTAGTTTTACTTTTCCTTACCTCCCAAAAACCAAACGTGACATTATCCGCCTTAGCTAAATTAGCATACTTTCCCAGCACTAGAGTGATTACAAAGTCCCTGTGGATTCGACATTCTTTTTATTACTACCGCGATAGACTGTGCACTTGCAGTTAAGATACCGTTAGACACATTAGATCGATCGCACATCATCAACCTTCCCAAAAATGATCTTCTCTCAAGTTAAGTGATGGTGCTAGAATGCAGCTGAAAATTTGGTACATTGACCAGGTGGTTTACAATAGTGAGTCTACCAGCAGGTGCATCCACTCCACTATAGTAACCAAGTAGACTCTCAAGTGGATTTTCGCCCATGGTTTCAGCGTCTGAATCTGACTTTGTCTCTTGGTGCTCTGTGTGGTGTTCTGAATCTCAACCTTGATGCTCTGAATGAATTAAGGTAGTGCCTTCCTTGAAAGCCGATATGTTTCTCCTCGCTTGCCTTCTCCTTGCGTAAAAAGTTCTTTCGATCTCTGCGTCAAAAAGAAGTTCAACTGAGGCCTTACCTCGCATCAAAGGTTAGACAAGATTAGTGAAAATATATTAATAATGAAAATTCACAAAATAAAATAAAATTTTAATTGCAGAGCAATAAAATTTCAATGGAATAATAACGAACTTTGTATTTTGGCAATCCCCGACAACGGTGCCAAAAACTTAATCGGAAAAATAACAAGTGTACTATTTTTACCGATGTAGTAATAATATGATTTACCCCAAGTATTAATCTTGAGGATTTCATAGGAAATACTGAGTTAGATGATTTATTCAATTGAACAAAAACAATAATTTTGAGTTTGGTGGAAATAAATCCTTGCGAAATGTAAATTGACACAATATAAAAATTGACTTTTTGTTTGATTAAAATATGCTAGGGTGAGTGTATAATTTTTCATGTAATAACCTTCACTTTTTGATCTATTCAACAATTTCATTAGCCTCAATTACCGATTCTCAATAGTATATTTTCCTAATTCCTTAGTGAAAAAACCTTTAACCTTTAACCTTATTTCGTAATTTCAGTTTCCATTTAAATTAGTAGAGAGGTTAAGCATTCAACTATCAAGAACTATTTTGGTTATCATAGGATTACCCTAGTCCTAGGTGAAATCCTCAATAATATCATTATTTAGAAAACCTTAACACGATCGTCCAGCTCTAATATGTTAAAATAGTGAAATCTTATGGTCCCATAAGGTCAAACTATGAATTACTCTAAATAATCAAATTGATACATAAATAACTAAAATGTTGATTAAAACAAAGAGATCATTTTCTTAACATAATAAATTAGGGACACCCCCTAGCATTAGGGGGTTTAGCCTCTCATAGAATTCAAAAGTAGCATAATCAAAATATTAGATAAAGACATTACAATAGATTGGGTCTTCGATCTTCAATTGCTCTCGCGCATGAAGAATTCTCCGTTCCCAAAGTTGTTGAATCTCTGCTTTTCTATCGTGAATTATTCTCCCATTCAAAAATACTTATCCTTTGGTTCAAAACAGGTTTTTATAATGTTAGGTCATCCCTCAGCAGTGCCAAATGTCCAAAATACCCTTAATGATCCAAAAACACTTAAAACTCCAAAAATTAGAATTCTCAGCGTCCTGGCCAACACGGGTCGTGTCACCTGACACGGGCACCCGTGTCGACCTCTATCCATCGCTCCAAAGACCACCTTTCGCCCAGACTTTCTGACACGGGCCGTGTCAGTTGACACGGGCACCCGTGTCAGCCCCTGCATCTTCTCCCAAACTGCCTTTGTGCATAATTTCCTGACACGGATGACCATGTCAAGACCTCTGTAGCCTTCAATATTAGGATTTTTGCACTTCTTTTCCCCCTATTTGTCTTATTTTATTCCTCTGACCTTGAAAACACTCAAACACACAACCAAAGCATAAAATGCAGAATCAAGAACTCAAATGCTCAACAATTAAAAGAAAAGTCAACTGAAATACATCCTAAATATTCGTGTAAAAACCACTGGTCATTTGTATGCTATAATTTGTGTTCAGTATGACATGATGATGTATTTTGATGTAAATATGTAATGCGTTTTGGACTAATTTTGGATTGAGTTTGATGAAAAACATGATGAAATTGTTGATTAATAATGTATGTTGCTATGATGTTTGTTGTGATGTTAAAAATGGTATTATGAAGATGTTATAATGATGTGTATGTTTAAATATGTAATGCACACTATATGTGAAGGGTGATGCAATGACTATTCATGGTCAAATTTTTATATGACATTTGTGTGCATCATACATTCATAGCATTTTAGATGGTGGTTCGCTTGTGACGAGCCTCAATCCTATTGTGAGGATTGAGTGTGTTTCTGATGCGCTCTGATTTTAAGAGAGAATCGATCCTATGATGGGGATCTTCGGAGAGTGATGAACCAAGTGTTCCTAAAATATTGACACCATATGAATTGAGTCAGTATTTGTTGCATTAACATCCTATGTGACATTTCATGAATTTTGTTGATGAGTTGTGATGCAATGATGATTGCGAACTATGTGACTATATGATGATTTTGACGATGAAAGATGTGTAAGTGCTATTATGATGTATTGGTGAGTATGGCATGTTGATGAATGTTATGTGTTGTGATATGATGCTATTGTTTATACTACTAATATTTTTATTATACATTTTATAATGAATTGTGATTGCTCACCCATTTTATTTGAATGTTCCCTCCATGTGGATAACACGCAGGTGACTAGGAGTTGTTTGTAGAAGTATTTAAGATAACTTCAGAGTGTTTTATTTGTTTCTGTTTATTAGAGGTGTCTTGTTCTGATATGTAACATCGGGTTGAGAACACTTTGTTTTGCGAAAATGATGTTTCTTTTATGTTATGTTGACATGCTTTATGGAAGTTCTGAATTGTAGTTATGGTTTTAATAATTGATGGAACAAATGTTATGAGTTTTGAGAAGTTAATTATGCAATATGACGATAAATTCCGCTGCGATGTCTTTAAATGATGAGATGGATTATATTCCGATGTATGTTTCAAATTGATGTAACCCGTGCTATGGAGCAATATTGCTATTATGGAGCTTTTTATGAATTGTGACACCATTGAGTGGTGATTTTATTCGATTTAAATAGTAAATTATATGAGAAATACATGTGGGATTAGAAGGGTGTTACATGTCTTCTTTCTTAAAAGTATTTGTTTGGTGCCCATTTACATTCTTTTTCCTCTACAACTCATTCCTCCACATGGAAGTCTATTATCAAAGAAAAGAATGTATTAAAATATGGTTTTGAATGGAGATCGAGATCAATATTCTTAGATTTTGGGTGTAGTCATTAGTCTTCTCTTGCCACCTGTCTTCTTTGATTGACTATATTCACATATATGACATTGTTCTAACTCTCAAGGGTTTCTACTCTACATCACTTCCCCACATTCAACATTTGTATATTTAACTCCCTCATCACATCGCCACTCATATCACCTCTAAAAGTCTCATCTTCAACCCCAAAATAATAAACTTATTCATTTGGTCATATAACATAAACAATACTCACGCTACTAAAATTGACTAGTCTTGAATCCTCCGTAATAAAAAAAGAGTTTCATGATTCTATTAATGCCACTTGATCATGCAACTGAATCTAGAAATTAGTCTCCTAGAAAAGATAACATTTCTCTTTTGGCTTGCTCGTCACAAGTCTGTTCCCCTTTTCTCTCTTCTTAACCATCAAAATATAGCCATCTCAGCTTTGCACTATATATGTGGCCTTGAAGATGAGACTTTCCTCCATTGTGTTTGTGACTATATGAATTACATAAATTTTTGGTTTCATCTTGGGTATATATCGTAACCTTTTTTATGCGGGAATTTGGTGGGATTGGAGAAACCGTAATGCTGTTTGTATTTGTCATGAAATTATTCCAAACTATAGACTATCCCGAGTGCCCATCCTATGACAACTTATTGCTTTAGCAAACCTCAAACAAGATACATAGACAATCACTTCATAACTTAGAGTATCCAAAAGTACTCTTACACTAATATTAGTGTAAATGAAAGTTTTAATGGTATTCCAACTCGTACGAGCTTTGACAATACCTTTCATATATCCAACAAAACAAGACAATGTGATTTCTCTAGCTCCATACTAATTCTTGATATCCTCAAAATTAGGGGTGTTCAAAACCAAACCAACCCAATAGAAAACCGCAAAACCAAACCAAACCAAACCGAAACCGCAAAAAACCGCATTTGATTCGGATTAGTTTGGGTCATTTTTTAACAAAACCGCATGGTTTGGTTCGGTTTGCAGTTTGTATTTTACAAACCGAACTAAACCGCATTATGTTATAACTTAAATTTTACTTAACTCGCATCTAACCCAAACCTAAATCTATTATACATTAGCCTTATGATTATAGACAATTTTCTCATCTTTACAGTTATGATTTCATTTTCAATCTTCTTAAATATCTCCTAATATTATCACTTCATCTTCACCACTTACATCTTGTTTCTTCTTATCTAATATCTACTCTCTTATATTGTTTCCTTGGCACGTTCTTATATTTTATGCAATTTTTCTCTCTTTCAATTTCATTTTATCGCACATCTTTATCTCTAATCTCTCCTCTCTTATGTTCTTTCTTTTTCATCTTCACTAATTTCTTATCTCTTCTATTTTTTTTGTTTTATTATAATATTTTTTATATTATTTTATGCTATTATTTTATGTTTATTATTTCATTTTTGTCTAATCTAACTTTTGCATATTAAATGAGAAGTAATTGTCTAAATATGATTAGTTTTTTGGTTATAATTTAGTAGTGTATCATGTATGAATGACCAAATACAAAGTTATGTTGTCATATATATGTGACTGTACGACTCAACAAATTATTTGTAAAAAACCGAACCAACCGCACCGAACCAAACCGCATTGGTTTGGTTTAGTTTTTTTTTCTAAAAGTCAACCGAACCAAACCAAACCACATGCCTTTTTCTCTCGCGGTTCAGATGATTTTTTGCGTCAAAACCGTCCAAACCGCACCGCAAACACCCCTACTCAAAACAAAACTTCGGACTATTTACCAAGACTTTTCTCTATCTAAATATATGTGCATTACTTTTCTTTATCTAAATATATGTGCATTACTAACTCAGTTTGCTACTCTAATTCATTCCTCAATATTATCCTCATTGAAAATTCCTTTTGTTCATTTTCTATTTCTTTAATATTGCGGGAAAAAAAATAGAGTAGCATTTAACATTGTAATATTAAATTTGAAAAAAATAAACAAGATTGATTTTTATTATTCATTTAAGAAAATAAATTACTAATTTTCAAATTTATAAATTTATTTATGAAACCAAATTGACTCTAAGATTAAAATTTCCATGAAAGTCAACAATGTCTAAAAAAGATTTATTCATTTTTTAATAAAAAATTTATGAGGAAGATTCCAGAAGAAAGGATTGAATGGGGTTTTCAAAAAAGTAAAACATAAACAACACAGAAGGAGACCACCCAACTCAAATCTGTGGGTACTCTGTTCAATTTTTTGTCAAAATAAAATAAAATATAAAACAAAAATTAATTATTAATTAATTTAAAATAAAATAAAATAAAACAAAACCACACACGTTTTCTCTAATCTTACATTCATTCTTAATTCTTGTTCCTATTCTCTGTCAATTTCTTCAACATCATGCTAAATCCTCGTTTGGTTCCATTGTTACTCTTTTTCTTTTCCCCCTGTTTTTTCGTTTCTTCAATTCGATTACCCGGTTTGGGTGAAGATAAGCCCACGTAATAATAACTCATACCCATTTCTTCATTTTTGTTTTTCTATTTGAAAATGGTGAAAAAATCTTATCTTTTTTGTTTTGGGGTTGTTGATTTGTTCAACTGTTTTTAGGGTTGGATCGGTTTTTGGAGTCTCTAAGGTGAAGTTTGATCCTACTCGTGTTACTCAGCTCTCATGGAATCCTAGGTACTTCCAGTTTCTTCTGTTCTACAAAAGGGTTTTGTTTTTGTATTTTTTTAAGAAGTTTTTTGTGTGAATTTTGTTATGCAGGGCTTTTCTGTACAAGAATTTTTTGGCTGATGAAGAATGTGATCATCTTAAAACTCTGGTTAGTTTTTTCTTTTGTTGTTGTTGTTTTGTAATTACCATTGGTTTTGGATTTGATTTCTTGTATGTGTGTGTTTTCGAATGTAATGCAATGTAGCCGGAAAATCGGTTTGATAGGGTTGACTTAGACGGCTCTCGGGCAACTCATGTCACACTATTGATGTTCAGTCCTGTGTGTGACAAGATATGTTGAGAATCTTACACAATGTTATCGATAGTGGAATGTGGCAGAAGGCAAAAATCCGCCATACAAACACGCCATAGGAAAATATGTTTATAATTAGGGGGCATCTCTCGCCTTATAAGCCTGTTTTGTAGGGTTGAGTTAGACTCTGCTATCAGACCACTCAGATCATGCATGCTCTAAATGTTCAGTCTTGGGCGTGATGGGATTTGTTGAGAGTATGACATTTTAGCGTTGAGTTAGGTTTGTTCTAAATTCTAAGATTCCACGTCTGAATTTTTGTGATGACAGGCTAAGGATAAGCTGGAGAAATCTATGGTGGCGGATAATGTATCTGGTAAAAGTATAGAGAGTGAAGTCCGAACAAGTTCTGGGATGTTTCTCAAGAAGGCACAGGTATAATTAAGAGATAGTTTATTTTCTTTCCATGTCAAAACTCAAGTTCTTCGTGTGATTTTCGTATCTAGCTTGCAACAATGAAGTACGGTTGACAAGTTTTTGTTCTCTTTTCTTGTTGTGATTTATTTGGTCACATCATTCTCGTTGTATGGATAGGCATGGATTTTGATTGAGGTTCATGACGGTTGACGAGAAATGTGCTATAAAGTAGTTTAGTGTTTCAATGAGTTTGTGCGTTTGAGATATTTGTTTTAATTTGTCGTCTAATTATATGTTTACTTGTTTATTTCCTCTTTCTTTTCTTTAATGTTTAAGGATGAAGTAGTTGCCGATATCGAAGAACGACTTGCCGCATGGACATTCTTTCCCATAGGTAAGTAAACACCATCGTTCTTCAGTCCATTTTAAGATTTTTTTCGTTTCGCTTCATTTTTACGAACTTGCTCTAATTCATCAGAGAACGGAGAGTCTATACAAATATTGCACTACCAAAACGGCGAGAAATACGAACCACATTTCGATTTCTTCCACGACAAGGCTAATCAACTACATGGTGGCCATCGTGTTGCGACTGTGCTGATGTATTTGTCCAATGTTGAGAAGGGTGGAGAAACAGTTTTTCCTTACGCCGAGGTAAAGATTTTCTCATGCTTTTGATTTTGTCTAACACAAGAAAGAAAGTAAAATCGTGAGAAATGACTAATTGATTGGATTTTTCAGGGGAAGTTGTTGCAGCCGAAAGATGATAGCTGGTCTGAATGTGCTCGCTCAGGATATGCAGGTATACATTTCAGAATGGTTTCATATGAATCTCTTGCTTCCATATACACAAAGCCAGTTTGAATTAGCTTATTTGAGCTGACGTAAATTCTTGCTTTCGTATGTTTGATTTCACGTTTGGATCATCCAGAACTGATTCTGGTCGTGTAAAATTGATTCTGTCTATTTTTTCGGCACAAGATCTTAATTCTAACGCATTCGGTTTCTGTCATTTCAGTAAAACCTCGGAAAGGTGATGCCTTATTGTTCTTCAGTCTTCATCTGAACGCAACTACAGATGGTAATAGTTTGCATGGAAGTTGTCCAGTGATCGAGGGTGAGAAATGGTCTGCAACAAAGTGGATTCACGTCGCCGACTTCGAGAAACCGATACACCAAGTTGTAGACGACGGAGAGTGCGCGGATGAGAATGAGAATTGTTCTGCGTGGTCTAAAGTCGGCGAATGTGAGAAGAATCCAACTTATATGGTTGGTAACGAAGGAGTTAAAGGAAAATGTAGGAAGAGTTGCAATGTTTGCTCTTCTTAGGATCATCATGGTTTCTGTTATAAACTAGAAATTGTAATGAAACAAAGAAGTTAAAAGAATAGAAAGTGTAATATTGAAAACTTCATAGAAATTAAGAATAGAATTCTCCTCAATGATTTTTCCTTTACAACTGTCGTTTTAAAATAAAATCGAATTGGTGTAATCAGATGCCAAGATTCAACTATTATAAACGTTTTAAAATCAAACTCGTGTGATTTGATACCATGTGTCAACTATTTTTAATATCGAATTGATGTGATCTTATATTATATTTCAACTATTTTAAATGTCTTAATATCGAACTGGTGTAATTTGATGTCATGTTTCAACCATTTAAAATGTCGATGTCATGTTTCAACTATTCAAAATGTCTTGAAATCGAGTCGGTGTGATCTGATGTCATGTTTCAACTATTTTAAACGTCTTGAAAACAAACTGGTGTAATATGATGAGGCCATATTTCAATCGAATGGTTGGTGTGATCTCAGGTCATGTTTCACCCGTCATCACGTCTTAAATTGTTTGAATGAAATGAAAACGGAACGGAATCATAATTGAATTGCTCACAATTGAAATATATGAAAATGGAACGGAATCATAATTGAATTACTCACAATTAGTTTGAATAGAATGAAACGGAATCATAATTGAATTGCTCACAATTGAAATATATGAAAACGGAACGGAATCATAATTGAATTTCTCACAATTAGCTTGAATAGAATGAAACATAATGGAATTTAAATTGCTTATAATCGAACATTAACGGGGTTTGCGCGCATGACTTTTCCACTAAAGAGAGGCATCATTGCATGTTAACCAAGCAACATAATTGTGGGAGCAAATTTGATTGCACATTCATTCAATAATAATATCACCATAATTAGTTAAACATATTCAGTTTTAACAAAATTGATCATTCAAAATGCACCTGAAATATAAATTGTTCTTAAGAGCCAAACTATATGAAAGAGAGAGAGAGAATATGAATGAAAGGCACTAGCATTATGAGTCTGATGTCATGTCATACAATTGGTTTTTCCTCTTAATTTTGTTATCAATAAAGATGAATATAATCATGCAATTGTTGTTATATGAACCCAAAATTTGCATGCTTTTCTTGCCTCTTCATATCTTAAACACTACTCTCATTTTTACCACTTTAAATGTTAATTACTCTTCAATGCACATTTCACCACCATTACATTATTCATCTTTGATTTTGATTTTGATTTTTTCTCTCTAAATTTTTTCTTGTTTTGGAAAATGGGAAGGCCTCCTTGTTGTGACAAAACCAATGTGAAAAGAGGTTTATGGACTCCTGAGGAAGATGCTAAAATTCTTGCTTATGTTGCTAATCACGGAATCGGAAATTGGACATTGGTTCCGAAGATAGCCGGTTTTTCTTCTTCTTCTTCTTCAATTCTTTCAATTTCTGAAACATAGTTTTAAATTGCGGTCACATCTGTTAATATTTTATAATTACCGTTTTAAAGATCTTACAATTTATAATTGTGGATGTAGACTGAAATGTAAAACTATGTTTAAAAATTGTATGAAATTGCAATCAAGACGAGTAATATTATGTTGTATAATCAATTCTTTTAATGTTTTTCGAATTTGTTTTCAGGTTTGAATCGGTGCGGTAAGAGTTGCAGACTAAGATGGACAAATTATCTAAGGCCTGATCTGAAGCATGATAGTTTTACACCTCAAGAAGAAGAATTGATTATTACTCTTCACGCAGCTATAGGAAGCAGGTATGTTCAATTGTTCATGTTCTTATCCTAGTTGTAATGTATGAAATTAAAATTAAATGTGACATTAAGAGTGGAAAAAAATGCATAATTCAGATAATTAAATTTGCTTTATAGTAAGATCTATATGTTTTAGTATAACATATTCGCTGTATAAGTATCTCACATCATATTTGTATGTTTTAACAACATTTTTCAAGTGAATGTTTTCTTAATTTCAAAATGAGGTTTAATATCCCATCTCAATTTTAAGTAAAATTAACCAGTGAAGCGTAATTTCTTAATTAATCGGTCATTAATTATGTGTTTGAATGTCCATTAACTTGATAAAAATAAATTGAAAGACAATTTTAACTTAAAAAACTCTGAATAATTGCTTCACTATTTTCGACTTTTTATATATTAAAATGTAGTTTTTAATTCGAAATCAAGCCTATACTAAATTATTTTTATGTAAAAAATAAAAGTCGTATTTTCTAAATCACCGTATCTTATTATTTAAATTTGTATGAAACTTATTTCGTTAAAGAGTATTTTGAATATCTTAAAATTTAAATTTAGTCCTTTAAAAGCTTTGCTTTCAACAATAATTTCTTAATTTTGAAGATTGGTAAATTTTTGCGCATTTTTCTACTTAAGAACAACATACAAAACCTTATACCAGGACTAAAATCTAAGATAAAATGTTTAAAAGAACTATTATTTTCCGCATAAATTTTGAGGATCTAAAGTCGAATTTTGACATATTTAGGAATTAAGAGACAACAAATATAATTAACCCTTTAATAAAATAGTGAAATTAATAAAATTTTTAAATAAATTTTTTAAATTAATGTAGATGGTCATTAATTGCAAGAAGACTACCTGGAAGAACAGACAATGATGTGAAGAATTATTGGAACACAAAACTAAGAAAGAAGCTTATGAAAATGGGAATTGATCCAGTAACTCATAAGCCAGTTTCACAAGTTCTGTCTGATTTAGGAAGCATTAGTAGCCTCCCAACAATAACCACTCAAAACCAAATGAATTTTGGCAATAGCAACTCAATTTTGGAGCATCCAAAAGAGGAGCAAGTTCAATATCACCACCAATTCACAAACCAAGAGAGTTTCCAACAACAACAATATGTTTTGAATGAAGTTGCATCTTCAACTTCATCATCATGTTCCTCTAATTTAACAAGGCTAAATTCGCCGATTTCACAACCTCAAGTTAATCCGAATTTTGATTGGAGCGAGTTTCTTCACAATGACGAGCCTTTCATGTGGTCGGAGATTCAACAGATCCAACAATTTGAAATACAAAGGGTGATGTCGTCGTTGAGCCTCGGTTTATTGCAAAATGAAGGTGAGATTTCTAATAATAGTAATAGTAATGGAAATGATAAACAAGGTGGTTCAAGGGAAGGTTTTGATGCTGTTGCTTGTGTTGCAAGTAAGGAATATGAAATGAATAAGAAATTTGAAGGACATTCATTTTCTGGAAATGAATTTGTGGATGGTATTTTGGATAAGGATAGTGAGATAAGGGCAACATTTCCTGAGTTTTTAGATGCTTCTTTTGATTATTAATTAAGTGCTTTTATTAGATTATTGGACTCAATTATATGTTGTTGCTTTAATTTTTGTGTGATGAAGGATGTTTTTAGATAGTGAATAATGGTTTCTAGTTGTAATATTTTTTATTGAGATTGTGAAATTGATCTTTGTTTTTGTTTATAATTTTCTTTAAAGGAAAAAAATATACCTCTTATTATTTTTGATTTTATTAGTTTTCTAACATAACCAAACATAGAGTGGAATAAATGTGTTTTGATTGTTCTATAAGGAGAACTTGAAAACAAAAGAGCCATATAGTTGCTATCTTTCCTCCTCTCTAATCTAACTTGCTTCCCTTCATTAAAAATATAATAGCAATATAACTAAGAGTAATAAAAAAAGTTATGGACACTTACTAAATATAATTTACTAGACTAATTAAATATGCGGGAGCAACATCGAATTCATGATCAAATTTTTTAAAAAATTTGATACTACGTCTCAATCTAAAATTTTTAGACTTTTGGTATTAGTCTTCTCTATTATATATAGTGAAATTGATTGCTCATACTTAAACTCCAACAAATCTTTCTTTCAAAATGTGGATCTATTACATTAATATATTTTTCTATTCTATCCATATTCGCTTTTACTTTTCCATCAAACCAAAACAAGATTTTGATACCACTTGTAAGGAGTATAATAGATAAAGTAACAACTAATGATTATGGCTATCAAGAGACTTAACACCAGGTGCTGTCTGGGATTGATGTGCCAGACAATTGGAATAGAGAATAAATCTAAAGGATTATATCATCTCTCATTGTTAATGATGTGCATTTTTTATGTTTTTCAAAGCCTAACACATTAATATTTGGGTCATCCTAACCTCAATAAAGTGTATCATTTAGTTCGTAATTTTTCTAATCTTTCGTCATTTGAATGTCATTTGTATCAATTGGAAAAAAACTTGTCACTGTTATATTCAACGAGTAAATAAAAGTGTTGTGTCACCTTTTGTTCTAAATTATTCAAATATTTCGAGCTCTAGTTGTGCCAAATCAGCTTTGGATTACTATTTCTTTGTAATTTTCATTGATGATTTTTCACTAATTATTTGATTATTTTTAATCAAAATTCATTTAGAATTTTATGTTCCAAGAATTTGTGAAAATTAAAAATTAGTTTGACAGCTTATATAAAATTTTACGCACAAATAATTATTACGATGTGATGCATCTAGGAAATTGACACGTGATGAAAGGCCCAATGGACTAAAACTGATTTTATTATTGGATATCATTTTAACAAATAAAGGGTCGAGTACTTAGAATCTAACTTTAACTGAATAACAAAAATTAGAGAAACTATATAATTAAAATTCTAATAAACCCCTACACCCATACGGTTAAGGGTATATATAACATGTGTCAAGCTCAATGAGATTGCTGGTGAATGGCTTTAAATTAAAGAACTTTGTGAAAATGTCTACTACTCGCTGAAATGAAAAAATTGGCAGCAAACGACACATGCCTAGTTGAAGCTTTTCCCAGACTAGGTTGCAGTCCAAGTCTATGTGTTTTTTACATTCATGAAAGGAGGAATTGCTGGAAATATGTCTAGCAGATGCATTATCACAATATAAAAGAGAGGGTTGGGTGAATGATATGTGAAGTTCTTTAAGAATGTTGGTTATCCATTGTAGTTCACAAACAATTGAAGCCATTGATCGATAGTCTGCTTTAGATGAGCTGCGAGATATGGTAGGTTGTTTATTTGATTTTCATAAAATCAAGGAATTGTGTAGGTAAATACATAATCCAATGATAATTTTTTTTGGTATTTGAGCATGTGGCCCAATCTGATTCGAAAAAGGCTTTTAGCTGCAATGTAGAAGAAGATAGAAAGAAGAAGCCTTGAGTTAGGGAATGTTTGAGATATCTCGAGATTCGAATAAAAACTGTACGATGAAGGTTAGTTGGGTTTCTTGTAACGCCCCGAATTTAATTAAATTAGTTAATTAAATTATTTAAGGATTCAATTATTAGATTTAGTTAAAATTGGATTTTTGACGGTATTATTTTAAGAGGTGTATTTGAATTATTAAGTTAAAGTCGGATTTTAGTCAATTAAATCGGAGGAATAATATTAAGAATAATATTATTTATTATTGGACTATTTTACTATTTAAGTTGGTTTGGATTGTTGTGTGGTAAATAGCAAATTAGAGGTGCAATATATTAGGCCCAATAGTATTATTATTATTTAGGTTATTGGAATAAAAGAAAAGGAATTAGGTTAAGTTGGAGAAAAGTAGATTGGTGGTTGTACGTGAGAGAAGAAAAAGAGGAGCAAGAGCTTTAGAAAATTAGTCGTCAGAAGAGAAATTGCAGACTGGAAAGCCAAACCGAAATTCGACCGGAAATTAGAGAGACCGTCAATCCAAGGTAAGGATGAGGTTCAGACTCTATAATAGGGTACATGATAAATCGTATATGGGGTTAGGATGTATGAATTCTCGCCATGGATTAATTATTGTAGTTGTGTTAGGTTGATTTGATGAAATAATGAAATTATGTGTGTCGCTGTTTCGGGAATCAAATGGTGGTTGTGTGGATTTTCTTATGTCATGTTGTTTGTGAGTATAATTAGAAATCAAGTTAATTGATCATGAGTTCTGTGAAGCAATGACTTTATGTTCCTCTGTTATGCAAGAAACTGAATCGAAACTATAAACCGAGCCTGTAATATGGAAAACTGTGTTGAAGGAGAAGAAGAGATTCCCTGCAAGGAAGCCCTGCCGAGCGGCAGGGAGTGCTAGAGGAACATGTGTCAATCGACACATGATGAAGGTGACGAGAAGAGTGGCAAATGGGCCTTGCCGGTCGGCAAGGGTGGTGGAGAAAGGGGTGTCGGTCGGCACACCCCATGTGACGACCGTCACATCATATGGCAAGGGAGTATTATTGTTGGTTGATGTCCCACATGTGTTCTTATTATGTATCTTTTATTGTCTGGTTGCAATTAATTAGATAATGGCAAGGGTTAGAAATTAACTAGGAGCATGTATACATAAGATGATAAAGTGTAGTATGACAACTATATTAAATTGTTGTGCCTATGGTTATATGATTAAATAGCAGAATAAGCAAAGAGTATTTTTGCAAGACTTGTTGCAGGCAGCGAAATCAGTAGAATCCTAGCAGGTTTAGTTGGACTTAGAAACATGGAACTTTAAGTAGCAGTAGGCAGTACGAGAAGATTAATTGCAATAGTATGATAAATTACACGAGCTAGTAAATAATATGAATAATTTTCGTAGTAAGTAGCAGAGTAGTAACGACATTAACTATTAGTTGCAGTATAGTAATTGAGTTGCAGTATTTAATCGACTCATAATATATAATAGGAATTATTCTTATTAAGTAGCAGGAAAGTATTATTAGTAGCAAAATGCAGGAAGTTGGAAACAGTTCCGTTTGGTCGAATTAGCCGAATTAGGCGGTATAATTAGTTGTCCGGAATTTAATAAAAATTGACAGGGTAACTAAGAATAATTAGTAGATAACTATGGTTGAATTGTTTTGTCGAAAATGTGTTGACTTAGTTGACTTGCAGGTACAGCAGAGTAAGTGAATTTTCCCGATTTATGGACACTATTAATTAGATCTTATAACCGATGTTTTATGTTGATATTGATTTTATCGTGATGTTAGTGATGTGAAGATGAACATGGTGTTGTGAATTATGTTGGTTACGTTGATGACGTTGTAGGCCTATGGCCAGTGAAGTAGTGATATAGGTGTATGCCTCGTAAAGTGATTTATGATGTTGTTGTATGTGATTGTGTATTTATTGAGTCACATACATTTGCATTTGTGAAGGCCTATATTGGCAGATTTGTGACGGCCTGTATTGGCAAAATGATTACGTTGAAGGCTTATGCCTTGTGCTTCGATAACCTGACAATTGTTTACGTTGAGAGTTTACTCCACTGCTACCACATGCATGTGGTTGTGTTAAGAGTCACATTATAAATGAATTCGTTGTTGATGCTTTTGTTGTAATAAGTGTTGTATTACGTTGATGATGGTTTGTTGTAATATGTTGTTGATACTTTTTTTGTGATAAGTGATGTATTACGTTGACTATGTGGATTGTGAATATGTTGTTGGTGACTTAGTGTAAAATCGTGCTAACGTTGTGTTGTGACAGGTATTGTTGGGAAGGATATGAAAAATAGTAATTATAACTATTGTTATAATCGTTGTTGTTGCTAACTGTTACTATAATTGTTGTGGTTAATTGTCGTTATAATAGTTGTCTGGAAGTTGTGAAGTGGGAAATTATATGATCTGTATTTTAGCATATTATTTATCATGAATTTGATTATATTGTTAGATATCTCACCCCTTCTGCTGATATTTCCCCTACCATGGAAAATGGGCAGGTACTCAAGCATAGTTGTGGATGTTGAAGTTAATTCTTAAAGTTTTTACGTCACTTTATGATAAGTCAAAGGGTCTTGCTCTGATACGTAGCACTCGGGGATGAACGTTGTTATTTAATTGTCGTTGTTTCTTAAGTTGTTGAAGATTATGAATAATGTGAATATTTGTTAAGTTAATAATATTAATGATTTGAAGTTGTTTCTCGTTGAATAGAAGGAGCAAAGTTGTTACTGTTGAGGAATTATCATTCCGTTGTTTAGTTGATTAGTTGGTTTAATTGAAATAAATTATTATAAGTTCATCTTTGATCTAAGTGTTATGTAATTGTATAGTTGTGACCAAATATATGTTGTATTAGTGAAGTAAATGTGACATCCCTTGCATGATTATCTTTTCTGCACTCTGATTTGAATAATATTCGATGGGTAGATTTGGGGTAATACATTTCTCATGTGTTGGATGAGATTTTGAACTGCAAATTTAATACTCGGTCAAATATTAAGTAGATAGATGGGTTGGCCAACTAGTCTTCTATAAGGTGTGGGGTATGTGTCATACCCTAAATTTTGTCCTAACTTTTTCATTTCATTGTATCATTTGTATTAAATCATTTGTTGAACTTTTCTTTGTAAATCATACTATTTCATTATATTATCTTAACATATTTGTATAATTTTGCATTACTAGGCCAAGTTTTCTTGACTTCTTGCATTCATCATATGCCTTCACAAAGGAAAACCAAATAAAAGTCAATATTTGATTTAAAATAAGCTATTTTAATTGCATTTTCATTTTGTTAATTCATATGCATTTTCATGTTATACGGAAAATTCAAAGCCAATTTAAAACTTAATCCATCATATGCATTTACATTTTTGCATCTTTCTAAAAGTCAAGGAAAAAGTCAACCAAAATATAATTTGGCACTAAAGACAAACATTCAAAATTTCCATATTATATCATTATCCATATCATGAATCAAAGTCACAACATTACCATTACAATAGTATTATATCATCATTCACCATGTCATGGCATTGTGAACTAAATACAATTAAGCCAAATTTAAATAAGAACAAAGCTTGAATTTCATCACATACACCGTACATGCATGAGACAAACATTTTGAATTGCAAGACTTGAATGTCATCATTCACGATTAAGATAACATCATATACCATTACACCATAGATACATATTTAATGCATAATGATAAACCAAAGAGATAGATTAGATTCATTCCACTATGACATCATTATAACATACATAGCATAAGGGAGCCAAGTTTTTAGTTTTCAAAAGTTTTAGTCGTCAATATCATACACATCCATACATACATTAGTTCATCATAATAATTGAAAAGAAAGTGAACAACATTTGAATTTGCGATTCATTTCATCCATTCACATCACAATATAATCATCCAATTATCATGCACTCATTCAATTTTCTACTGTGTAAATTCAAAAGTGTATTTGTTGTTGCGGTATTAAGCGGCAAGTAAAAAGTAAAGTATTTATTTTTACCGGGTGATATATCGGTTAAGTTATATCGTATCGTGTCCACATAGATTGGTTATTGATTCGTCGTTCGATAATCCGTTCGTTAATGAGTTTGGGGTTAAATGGATTGTAAAGAAAAGACAAAAACTAAATGAACAAAAACTATAAAGGATAGACAACTTGTGTGGAACGAATGCACACTACCAGTCACAAACATAAATCTACCGTCCAGTTATACTCAGTCTAAGATACTCGTCTGTGTCATCACATACCTCTCACAACCTAAGTCATTTCTAACCCAAATTGAGAATCCTACTGAAATCACCTCGATAGTCATGTCTGGCCTACCTCAACAACAAATAAGTCAACCGTGTCACTCGTAACGACTATGTCTAGCTCGAAACTCCTAACACAGAGGCATTAATCACAAATACTCTAAGTAAATGCCAGCTCTAAACCCATTTATAGCATTTAGAAACTTACAGATAATCATCCTAGGTAATAATTCAAGCAATCTATGTCTAGCAAAGCTCAAATCCCTAACAGAAGGTAAAAACCTAAGACAATCACCAACACAGATTCATAAAGCAAGTTTTATACAACGCTAAGGGAGACAAATATACATGAGTTATGAGTAGATATACATACAAAACCCAACAAAATATATTATAAAGAGAAGAGAAGAAGAGGATCCAAACATTTCTTGGTTTTTCAACACCAATCAACGAGGGATTCGACTCCGGATCATCCAAATGCAAGCTCAAATGTTGTTTTCTAAGCTAATCTATCAAAAAAATGATGTTGATGGTGTTGGGACTCAAAAATACCCAACCCATAACCTAAAAATGTGTTTTTTCCCCTTTTAAAGAGTTCTGAAATCGTAGGTCACACTTAGCCCGGTCAATGACGCTCAGAGCGGTCTGTGCAGTTCCGAAAAAAATTAGCACTTGTTTTCGCCATAACTTGAGAACCGTAACTCGGATTTGCGCCCGGTTTGAAGCGTTAGAAAGCTTATTTAATTTTCTATCTAACCATGAAAAAATATCAATCAAATTGATATTTTTTTATTCTTTTATTTTGAGCCTTATTCGTTGACGAGGTGCTCAAATCGCGCGTTTGAAGCCGTGTCTTCGACAGTTTATTACTCAATGCTCCAATTATGAATGAATACCTACAAAAGATATGAAAAACTAACAAATGATACACAAATACACTAAAACTTGATTATACACTGAATATACACATTTATACAAAAAATAGGGAATTTATTCGAAGAATATCAACAAAAGAACCGATAAGTGCCACAAAACATATATACAAAATAACTACATTTCGGCACTTATCAAACTCTCACCAACTTGAAACATTGTTTGTACTCAAACAAAGTCAAGTAAACCTAAATAAATAAAATATGATAATCAAATAATCACGAATCAACAAGTTTTTAAAACAGAAAACAAATGTATGGTTCAAACAAAAACGTACATGACAAACACGTACTTACCACCATACTACAATAATAACATATAAACGAAACAAATTCTAAGTACAAAAATCATGAAAAACATTCTAAAACAATACAAGTTCAATCATGAATCACACCTAGCAAAAATCATCGGTAGATGAAAAACACACAAAGGTGAGGGACTTTTGACACTCATCCACAATCTTGCAAACAATGGACTAAATTATGCATTCATCCAAAAATTCACGTTGAAAATACAAAGGCAAGAATCACAAGTTCTTTTTCAAGGTTGTAACGTGACTTGGTTAACAAACAAATGATAAGTCCTAAAGCTAATCGAAACAAAAACTTGCCTAACACAGAGGGAGTGATCAACTCACAAAGTTTCAAACAATAAAATTTCAATCAAACTTCTTCTTCATCACAAATTTCACACCAAAATACATTTATTATTAACACGACATTACTTTACTCTTTTTGTTTTTCTTTTTCAAAGCTTTTTTTCTTTCTTTTTCTAATATTTCTTTTTCACTTTTTTTTTCTTTTTCTTTTCTCAACCTCATATCAATCACAACATAAGCACATAAAAATTCCACTCCCCAACTTGAATTCAACCAACATCATTATGTGCATACTCCCTACTTTCTAAGACAAGGTAAAAATTCATACAACAACATATAGTTGAGGGTTCAAGAAACAAAGAAATTAACATCCATACAAAAAAAGTGAATTCAACACTCATAGACAAGCATCAAATTCAAATAAACATGGATATTGATAAAAGTTCAAAGGGGTTAACAAAGGCTCACACACTCACAAGGTGAATTGAATATTTGACCAAGGTAGTTGTGCTCATAATAAACAAATTGTCTTGATCCTTTTCATGCATTCATACAATCAACACAAAACAAAAGATTAAGCCTAATAAAATATAGTTAAAACAAGAATGTGGCCTCTAACATATGTGAATAATGGAAAGCTTCTTCACATTTATGGGTAAAAAGGGAACTAAAGTGATTCAATTCATGAGCAAGTAATGCAAAAAGAATGAATGGCATGGTAATTATACAAATTATAAATTTCCTAAACATGTTATGCTATAGAAAGCGATAAACAAGTACCTGACATGTACCAACTTTGAAACTATCATTACCATACATCCGCGAGTTGAAACGCTCAAACTTGGAAAATCACCAAATGCAACCTCAAGCTACCGGACCAAAAGTGGAGTCCAAACAACAAACAAAAGAATTAGAAAAACAAAATTTACAACCAACAAAACTCCTCAAGCTAAACACGACAAGCTTGCGGAAAAACAACAAATTACATAACAAAACAAAAGCAAATAACGATACAAAAACTTGGTGAAATTGAATTAACAAGTTGAAAAGTGAAGATTTGAAATTAAGAGCAAGTCCTATTTCAACTTGTTAAAACACAAGTCACGACACACAAAAACAAACATAAACAAACATGCTTGTTTTACGTCGTAAGCTCGACACCTTTATTATGCGAGCTAGTAACCTTCCCTCGTCATGACATGGTGTTGTCACACCGCACAAACCTAAAGAAAGTGTCCTAACAAACACACAACAAAATTACGAATACGAGATAACTTACAACAATACTTGAAAACAAGGAAAAACACACATATGTACAAGTATGGAAAGTAAACACAACATGTACAAGTAATAATATACAAGTTCATATACAAAGCCTATATAACATATACATTAATTACAAAACTCAAAAACAAAGGAATTATCGCAATGCAAAATCAATTAAACCAATCCCCGGCAAGGGCGCCATTTTGTTGCGGCGGTATTAAGCGACAAGCAAAAAGTAAAGTATTTATTTTTATCAGGTGATATATCGGTTAGGTTATATCGTATCGTGTCCACAGAGATTAATTATTGATTCGTCGTTCGATAATTCGTTCGTTAATGAGTTTGGTGTTAAATGGTTTGTAAAGAAAAGACAAAAAGTAAATGGACAAAAATTATAAAGGATACACAACTTGTCTGGAACGAATGCACACTATCCGTCACAGACTTAAATCTACCGTCCAATTATACTCAGCCTATGATACACGTCTGTGTCATCACAACCTAAGTCATTTCTAATCCAAATTGAGAATCCTACATCAATCACCTCGATAGTCATGTATGGCCTACCTCAACAACACAGAAGTCAACCGTGTCACTCGTAACAACTAGGGATGGCAACGGGGCGGGTCGGGGGCGGGTTTAGCTAACCCCGCACCCGCACCCCGCAACCCCAGCAGTAGACCCGCCCCCGCATCCGCACCCGCCGGGGGCTGGAAATTTACCCCCAGACCCGCCCCCAATGGAGAACGGGTCACCCGCACCCGCACCCGCCCCCACTCGCGAAAACTGTATTTTTTAAATAAAAAATAACTTTTTTTCCACAAATTTCCTGGACAGCATTAACAAATACATTAAAAGTACAAATTTCGCCATTGATTTGAGTAAATAATTGTAAGATTTAATATTCAAACACCATTCCAAATATTTTTCTCTCATAACCCTTCAATCAACAACTATAATTGGTTGTGATTCATTAAAAGAGTGTAATCTTTCAATATATCAAAGTATAAATCACTCACAACAACCAACAATTTTTTGCAAAGTACAAATACAAAATTAAAACAATACAATCAACAAAAGAACCATTCCAACAACATGGAACAAAATATATTATATCATCATAACAAAAAAAGATCCAAATAAACAACAAATTTTCTAATAATCTTCATCTTGAGGAGTTGGAAGCAGTAGCACCATCAATCAACAACTCTGTATTAAAAAATAAAAGTTAAAACATAAAAATTTAACTTGACAAATTTAATACAAATAGTATGAATAATACCTTCATCATCAGACTCCATTTCAGTTAGTAAAATAGCATTTTCATTTCCCACGTTAGATTTCAAATTACCTATCAATATAGTAAAATATAGTCAATGATAGTCTTGGCAAGTAAAAATAAAAAATATAAACAAGAAAGATCTTTACCATTATTCTCAGCACTCCATAACCAACTTCTTGCACACATCAAAGCCTCTAAAGTGGTCCAATGAAGTCGACTTCGATGAGGGCTTACGATATGACCACTTGTACTAAATGCGGATTCAGAAGCCACGGTAGAAACAGGAATTGCCAATACATCCCTTGCAATTGCTTGAAGTGTTGGATACTTAATCCCATTCAACTTCCACCATAATAAAATATCAAAATCTGGACTTCTTGGTAAAACTTCCTCTTCCAAATAAACATCCAACTCTGTTTTAACAGATGAAGTTCTAGCTCTTTTTTTCTTATGACATACAAATCATAGTCTTTCAAACCATCATTACTAACATTACCAACATTAGCATCCAACATTTCAGATTCTCTTCTAGAATCCTTGTTCATTTTTAATTGATAATCATAAAGCAACTCGTAACACTCGATTGACTTAACTTGGGAATCAACATCATTCCATAGAAGACTCCATAATAATATTCAAGCAAATCGGTTTATACCTAGGATCCAAGCAACCCCCATTATTTCATGAATCACACTCCAATATTTTTCAAACTTTACCAACATATTTTCTGCCATTCTTTTTACCAATTCGTCAGAGGATTCAATCCACTCAAGTAATGAAACTTTAATCTGACAAATCTTAGGGAAGTATTCAATGGCAGTTGGATACTAGTTCGAAAACACTTGATGATAGAATTGAACAATTTCAATTTTACACAAATCTCTTTGCAAATTTCAATGTAAAGTTGTTGGTAAACAAGTGTACTGAGTTACACGGATTGCTAATCTATTAAATACCTCTTCATACAAAATAGCAACATCAAGCATCTTGTAGGTAGAATTCCATCTAGTTGGACAATCTAAAACTAAATTCTTGGTGCAAGGTATTTTTAATTGTTTACATGTCTCCTCAAACCGTTCCTTCCTTTTAGGAGTTGCTGTCCAAAATGCAACGCTATCTCGAATCATCTCTATTCCATCTTTCACAACTTCTAACCCTTCTTTTACTATCAAATTTAGTATATGTGCACAACAACGCATATGAAGTAAGGCCCCGTCCCTTAATAATGTCTCTGGTTTCAACTTAGCCTTAATTTTATCAATCATTGCATCATTTGTGCTACAATTGTCCAAAGTGATAGTAGACAATTTTGAATCAATGTTCCAATCCATCAAACATTCAACCAATGCACCACAAAGATTTTCACTAGTATGAGGTGCGGGAACATAAATGAACCTAACATAATAAGATTCACAAAACTAGTATAAATGTGATTTACCTCAAAATGTGATTCACAAAACTATATATAATATGCAATTAATCTATTATTAGAAGAAATTATATTTACCTCAAAATGTGATTCACAAAACTATATATAATATGCAATTAATCTATTATTAGAAGAAATTAGATTTACCTCAAATGTGACTCTGTAAATTCGGTTTCCATCAATGTAATGAGCGATGACACCATATATCCCTTTTTTGATTGCTCGAGGTCCAAAGGTCAGAAGTAATGGCCACTCTTCCTTCAAGATTTTCTAACAACTTCAAAGTTGATGATCTCTCCATATTGTATACTTTGAGTATCTCCTTCTTTATAGTATTTCTACAAGGAACTTGAAATATTGGTTGGAGAGAAGTTGAGTATCTTCTAAAACCAATATGATCCACTATTGAAAGCAGATATTCATGCAAAATAATTGCATGTGCAAGCTCTTTCTTAGAATTTTCTGCATCATAAATTCCAGTACTCAACTCTTGTTTACCTTGCATGGATCTAGGCGTAAGAATTGTTTGTCCTTTATCAGATGGGTTCAAAATCTTCTTTTTAGGACAACTTCCCAAATGTCCTTTTAAATGTGACGTCCCATCATTTGATGATCCATTAAGCTTCTTTGAGCAATAATTACATTGAGCCTTATCTTTTCCGTCAACTTTGACATTTGTAAAATGATTCCATACAAAACTTTTCTGTCTGGATCGATGACTTGTGGTTGTTTGGCTATCAACCTCCATAATATCATTTGGCGTGGGAGGAGGAACATCAACTGATTGGTTACCACTTTCATTGGGAATTGGTTGATGTGTACTTTCTTGTGAGATAGGTGGACATCGTGTTTGAGAGGTATCTTCATTTTCCATAACTAATTATCCTGTAAAGTAATTAAGTTGTACATAAGAATAAGAATAAACTAAAATTTATCACAATAGAATAAAGATAATGTTTGGAGGTTCCCTTCCTACCCATGACAATCTGTTCACTCCATTTTTTTCATTGCCAATTGAAAAGTCCCACAAAGGAATGTGTCACACTCACTATAGTTATCTCTTTTTTTTGGATTTCAAGATATTCTACTTTTTATTTACAAGATATTAAAATTTATGTTCTAAAATAAATCACACTCACTTATAATTTTTATTTATCCATTATAAAATAAAAAATAAATAAATGCATCACACCAAAATCACATAATATTCTCAATTAAATATAAAATGGTCGTTACTATTTTTTTAATCTACTACGTGTCTAATTGTGATTTCTTTTTATATATTTACTTTTATATAATTTTTTTTAGTATTTAAAGAAAAAAAACTACATAAAAAAAGCCACAAACAATAATTCACTAATTATCATTTTGATTCTTTTCAAATTCAACTTAACAGTAACGATCACTTGTCAAGTAGTTGATTATTATCAACCTAAACTTAACTGCCACCAAACCACGTTAATATGTAAAAACTAAATAGGTTATATGTTATTAGTAATTTATTCATTTATTCATTTATTCATTTATTCATTTCATTTTTCACTGCAACAATGAAAACAAAAGGTACATTAAAACTTCTTCTAGCTTATTAAAATTTCACAATTGAAACTGTCAATTATATCAAATGAAACTATGCTACGCTATATGATGAGCTTCAAACTCATTGAAACTTTATAATTATAACAAATGAAACTAAGCTCTAGGGTGAACTTCTAACTCATTGAAACCAACAGTTAAAATAATTTTTACAATGTCACACTATCCATGTTAAATAAATGAGCAATACACTAACAAAGATACACAAACTAATATAAATTATGCTTCAACATTTGTTTGATAATTCAATATGATTTTAAAAACTAATCTACCTATATTCTACTAGCATATATTTTCATTGTTGCACTTAACCCACGCCAACTCTTTTTCTTTTTTCATTTTTTCTCAAAGCAAACATAATGAAATTTATTCAAAATGGCATCAGGAATGCCAAATAAAAATGAGTAAACCAGTCTGCAAACCAAAATAAAAACCAGTCTGCAAACCAAAATGCCATACTCTCCCTGCACACTTACCCTTAACCTAACAATTATTACAGCCAGTATAGAATCCTCTAATAAAATAAGTTAGATAATACTAAACCACCCCTATCAAATCACAGATACCATCCGAAGGCTCCCAACCAATTCCAACTACAGGTTCACAAAAATAAGATAAAATTACACAAAATCGGAAATTCGAGAAAGATTACTTACTTGAAGTTCTGCCAACTTCTCACGAATTTGCATATACCCTAAATGAAGTTTCCCTCCAAAATGGTCACTAATCGACGGTCTTGTAAATAATATAAATCAAAATGTTACTGCAAAATGTCCAGAAGTATCAAGAAAATATATTGATGTACAGCTTGATTTCCCCATAAATTTCTAACTAGGAATAGCATGATCTACAAGCAAAAACATAAAAGACGCACATTCTTTAGATGCAAAAGTTATCCCTCGTAAAACTCGCACACACGTAGCTTCTGATCAGACTGAATTGTTGAGTAAAACAATAGTAATACTCATTACAGTTATGTAATAGTTAAAATAGATTACAGCTGAAAATTGCAAGTACGCCAACACACAATCCCCACAATTGCCTAAAGGCCTATCTTATTGAAGAAAGTGTTTTTTATCAACTGAAAAAAGTTAAGATTTATGTAAAGTCCACTCACAATCCGCACGTCCGCAGCGGTATACTTTGATGAATTTAACAGGCTGGGCTGGGAAGCAGTAAATTTGGAGTGCAGTAAACTTGAATTATTTCTTTTGGAATTGTAACTTGAAACTTGGAGAAACATGAATTGAATTGAATTTATCATGACGCCTATTTTTTGTGACATTTGAAACTCATTCTAATTCCCCACAACTACTCAATGAAACTCATTCAACTTCCCACATAACTACTCTAACCATTCCACCATTATTTTCCATAAAAAACTGTCATCTAGTTTACCTATATATATATATAGTTTATGAAACAGAAGAAAATATTGAGCTAGAAAAACTTATATAACTGAAGATCAAGAAGAAAAAGTGCATTCTACAGCAGTACAACTAACTCTTCAATTTCAACAACAGCTTTTCAATGAGATCCAAGTTATAACCAATTACTATAGTTGAGCACCAATGGTGTAACTAACAAAGACATGATATGAAACTGTTCAAAGTCCAAGGAAATAGGCATAGGCATATCAAATACAAATATAATTGCAGAACAAATAGGGCATATCGTTTTGCTACCAGAAACAACAACAGAGTATAGGCATAACAAATACAAATTGCAAAAATCTAACCCTACAGACATGTCCAAAACAGATTAATCAAAAATAGATTATGAACTCGCCCCCAATTATTAGAACCCAACAGGTTAAAACCTAATTATACACAAGCTTAGGATTCGACAACAATAGAGTACTGGATTCGAGTATTCGACAGAAGCTACCTTTCAAATCCAGCGGCTGAAGTTGATGGGGAATTGGGGATGTTGTTGGGGATGCTGTTGGGGATGAACGTCGTCGGCCGTTGGGGATGCTGTTGTGGTCCTTGTGGATGAACGCCGTGTCGCCGTCAGCCGCTTCTGGTGATTCTGAAGAAATGCTTCACGCAACACACGCTGCAGACCTAAAGGGTATTATTTTGAGAAAATAAGGGTACATGGAAAAATCAAATTAAGGGTAGTATGGTAATTACGTTTTGTTCGGGGCGGGTCGGGTGCGGGTGCGGGCGGGTCTAAGTGTCTTACCGCCCCCGCCCCCGAACCCGTAGCTAGAAACCGGGTTTTACCCGCACCCGTACCCGTACCCGTTTTAGACGGGTTTTCCCCATTAATTTCGGGGCGGGTCCGGGCGGGGCCCAGCGGGTCTGGGTCTTTTTGCCATGCCTAGTAACAACTATGTCTAGCTCGAAACTCCTAACACATAGGCATTAATTACAGACACTCTAAGTAAATGTAAGATCTAAACTCATTTCTAGCATTCAGAAACTAACAGATAATCATCCTAGGTAAGAATTCAAGCAATCTATGCCTAGCAAAGCTCAAATCCCTAACACAAGGTAAAAACCTAAGACAATCACCAACACAGATTCATAAAGCAAGCTTTATACAACGTCAAGGGCGAAAAATATATGTGAGTTATGAGTAGATATACATACAAAACCCAATAAAAGAGATTATAAAGAGAAGAGAAGAAGAAGATCCAAACATTTCTTGGTTTGTCAACACGAATCGACGAGGGATTCGACTCCGGATCATCCAAATGCAAGCTCCAATGTTGTTTTCTAAGCTAATCTATCAAAAAATGACGTTGATGGTATTGGGACTCAAAAATAACCAACCCATAACCTAATAATGTGTTTTATGCCCCTTTTAAAGAGTTTTGAAATTGCAGGTCGTGCTTAGCCTGGTCTATGGCGTTTAGCGCGATCTGTAACACCCCCTTCTATTTACCCGCGTTTTATAAATAATAATCAGAGTATTTTAATCACAACCAAGAGGCGTCACAATTTAAATAATTTAAATCAATCAATACAGCTGTCATGCTTTCACTGAGGAAGACTTATTAAATAAATAAAGCAAAAGTTATGTTTAACAGCGGAAATGTAACATAACCAAAAAAAATTCCGAATACATCATTCACAGTATTCCGGGATAATAAACTAAAACATGATTCAAAACATTTAAGGAATTCCAGGATATTTAATCAAGACACAATTCCAAACTATTAAGAAAATATCCGTTTAAAGGATTCAAACAACCGTTTCCCCAGTGTTACATCTACCAGAGCACGACACTGATACGCGGACTAATTAACTGACTCAATGCTAGAGCTATCCTCACCAACTCAATGCAGCTAATCACGGATCTGAAATTGTTGAGTAAGGGTGAGATCTCAATTCAATATAACATGCATTATACGTTTTTAGAATACAACAGAATAAACGGATACATTAATCCATTAATCAAACACAAGTCATAATCAATTCACAAGGCAGTTCACACAATGAACATGTAACATAACAAACAATGGAAATTGCAACACTGGAATCCATCCTAGCATGTTACAATCCCATATGCAATGCAGACTCTATGCATGTGGTACCAAGACGTGAACCGAGTTCACCCACCGCTCCGTTTACATGTGGAAAGACAGTGTAAATTCATGATTCGCCCATAGCTATTGGGTTAAGAATCCAGCCTCACTACCTCAACCTCCGGGTAAGTCTATTGGCCCAACCAGTTCACTTCCGCACAATGGGAATGAACCATAACAACAAATGCGTATGCATGCGTCATAAAAGCATGCAACATTAATTCTCAGATCATGATATCAACATATATCACACAATGTCAGTTCATCAATGTATCACATTCAATCATAATGAATATCCAGATACAACATAGTAAGCATTAATATTTCATCCGGTAACTTAGACCAATGGTAATAATTCTCCATTATCCCTAACTAGTCACTCTTTTCAAAAATCGGAAGCTCGACTTGTTTAAAAATAATTTTTAGCAAAATAATATTTTCCCATTTTTGAAAGGTAGTATTTTAAATTTAAGAAATAAAACGGCTCGAATCGAATTACGGTTTAGAAAATATGAATTTTAAAGTTTTAGAAATTTTGGAAAAATACACATGGAACCGGTTCCTACCTATCAGAACCGGTTCTGAAGTTGAAAATTCTCGCTCCTGGTTTTGAATGGGAACCGGTTCCTACCTATCTGAGAATCGGTTCGAGTGTAAAATCCATTTGCCCTTTGGGAACTCGGTTCCTCCCAGGAACCGGTTCCCATCCTATAACAATACGCAACTTTTGACAGCATTTTGTATCCTTTATCATTTCCAAACTTACTAATACGATTTGGTACATTAGGAACACCATTTCATCATCATTTCACACCATTATAACATCAAACAACATGGTTTATTCATCCCTATCAATTATTTGACATACTAATGATCCTAATTCCAACACCGACACAAAATAGGGTTTATTCCTATAACTTATAGTCATCAAAATTCAAACTTCCTAACATACCCAATTATCCCTATGATTCCCAAAACCCATAAAACATATTAACCGAACGAAATCACCCCTTACCTCGCGATGATCTTCGATTTTCTCTCGGTGTCGATTTTTCCTCTCTTCTCTTCTTTCTCCAATTCTACGTATAATGACTTTTCTCCAAAAAAACCTATTCTTCCTTTCTTTTCCTTTTTATATTCCTTTTAATGTTCCTTTATTTATTCCAAATAAAATGAAATAATAATAATTAGTAAAGTAGAGTAATTTACTCCTCATACTCACTAATTACTCTGCACACCTCCAATCCTTTCTTTATTAAATGACCCAATTAATCCAAATAAAATTAATACTTAAGACTTTAATTAATTAAATAATTAAATTCTCACTTATTTAATATTTGAATCAAATCGGGGTGTCACACGATCTGTGCAGTTTCGAAAAAAATTAGCACTTGTTTTCGCCATAACTTGAGAACCGTAACTCGAATTTACGTATGATTTGAAGCATTGGAAAGCTTATTCAATTTCCTATATAACCATGACAAAATATCAATCAAATTGATGATTTTTTATTCTTTTATTTTGAGCCTTATTCGTTGATGAGTTGCTCAAATCGCGCGTTTGAAGCTGTGTCTTCGACACTTTATTAGTCAATGCTCCAATTATGAATGAATACCTACAAAAGATATGAAAAACTATCAAATAATACACAAATACACTAAAACTTGATTGTACACTAAATATACACATTTATATAAAAAGTGGGGAATTTATTCGAAGAATATCAACGAAAGAACCGATAAGTACCACAAAACATATATACAAAATAACTACATTTTGACACTTATCAATATTCAATTTGAAATGAGAATAAGATACAAAAAAAATCAAATGTAAAATTCATGATAACCCACAACTACAATTCAAACTTGCATTACATTTACCATAGATCATGTACACAATCCTAACATATATATATATATATATATATATATATATATATATATATAAATATCTATAATTGACTCCTTACACATTCATCTCTCACACGGATTTCCCACTCCAATTACAACTCACACAATTGAGTAACAACCTCACACAATTTCAGTAGCAAAATATCTCAACTCATACACTCACCACTCATTCACTCACCCACTTAGCCATTGTAGCTAAAGTATCATACCACCTTCATAACATACCTTATTCAATCTTCAAATTCACCTCCAGAAGAGCCTAAAAAATAATCAAAAAAACACATTATATATATATATATATATATATATATATATATATATATATATATATATATATATATATATATATATATATATATATATATATATATATAGAGAGAGAGAGAGAGAGAGAGAGAGAGAGGTGAACAGAATGAGCCAAGCATCATCAATCCCCCTCTTTTGATCAAGATATATTTTCACCTATGATGTCCATGTGGCGCAATTAGAGCCCTTATATCATAGCATCAAGGGACCTTGCATAGGAAACCCCGTCGTAGTGTTTCTCTTTTCCCAATGGATCACATGTTAACTTATATGTAGGCTGATATGAGGGCCCTAAGCGACTTTGATCTAGAAATTAGATTAGGGCTATATGATCACAATCGAAGACCATACATGCACCTCAGTCTTTTATTGTTTATTCAGATCTTTTGGGCCTCTAACCTCTGGGCCTCTTGTTTTTCTAAGCCAACACCATCATTAGTTGCTTATACACCCTTACCTGCATTTCTTTCTTATTTTATTTCATTTTTAGTTGATGGAATTTAAGCCCATGTGTTTGTTTTATTACAAACAACCTCACTCCAACTTGCATCCTCTGATTTTTTATTTAATTTCATTTGTTGTTCTCTTTTTATTTGATTTTAATATTATTATTATAAAACTAGTTTTAACTTTTGAATAAAAAATATGTCCATCCTAAAAAATCAAACAATTTCCATATTTCATCGAATTAAAATTTAAAAGTATGTTCTCAAATAAAAATCGGGCGAAAAAGGACTCGTTGGATGTATATCCCTCTTTTCCCTGAGTATTTATATACCTCTTATATAGCTTGCCTGTTGAATACTCGTCTTCCTCTCAAAACTCAATACCGCAATCGAATGTAAATCACCCTTAATCAAATAAAAAAAATGATTAATTAGGCATATGTCCCTTTTTTCCCCGAGTACTTAGATACCTACTGTATAAATTGCCTTTCAAGTACTCGTCTTTTTCAAGGAACTTTAATTCAATTCATATCAAATAGTTTTCGCAATAATAAATGCATGAAAAAGGACTAGTTGGATGTCTATCCCTCTTTGCGGCAAGTATTTGGGTACCTGTTCTATAGCTTGCCTTTCAAATACTCTTCTTCCACCTAAAAACAACTTTAACCAATCAAAACTACTTTTTCCGCCTTCGTGGGACCAAAAACTTATTCGCAAAATGAATGATGTTTTATCTATTCTAATGTGATAAAAACAAATGCTTCAGCCTCCCACGCGCGAGCAACATGCAACGTTTAACCTCTAGAGTGCGAACTAAACATGGTTCACTAAAATTAATCAACAAACACTAGTTTGCAACTAAGAGCTATGTAGCTTTGAATTTCTCATCGCACTTGAGAATCCGTAAGAGAAAGACTAGCAATCTTGTCAAGTACCCTAATTAAAAATTTGTTTTTAATAGGGGTGGTAAACGGGAATGCCCACCCTGCAAAAAATGCGTCGGACGTGGCCTAAAATCTTGCCCCGCCACAGAAAAAATGAGTGTGAGGCGGGCCAGGCCCATGGTCATTGCACCTTTTAAGTCTAAAAATTGCATACTTTCATGTTAATACTCGAGCCCGCATGCAAAAAAATGGGGCGGCGCAAATATTTTAGAGGGTGCATCTATAAACCCTTGGTATTCCTCGCCAAAAAATGCGGGCAAAACAGGAATTCCCGATGGACGGGACCCTTTTTTCCACCCCTAATTTTTAGTCATTTATTTGTCTTTTAAAACACATAATAATTAGAAGAAATCAAAAAACATAAGCTAATACTCTTTTTAGCAAAATTAACTAAACGATCACCATTGAGTATAATGGATGTGTGAGATGAAAATACCTTTTCCACCCACAATCGACTCTCATACTAGAATTTGGTTGTGATGACCATATTTTTGTTCTTTTAGGGTTTTATCGATGTTTTCCCTTTAAAAAATAAACTTTAGTGGTGAATCTGTTTCATTTCGAACGCTCGGGTATTTTTGGCATCGCGATAGTCTGATAGTGACGTGCCTTCATTGAGTTTGAGCCTAGTATCTGATAAGTGCCAAAATATAGTTATTTTGTATATATGTTTTCTGGCACTTATGTGTTCTTATTTGTTAATAATCGTTGAATAACCCCACTTTTTGTTGTAAATGCGTTTTATTGTGTTTTGTGTACATAATGTACTATTTGATTAGTTTTAATGTATTTTTGTAGGTATTTGTTGCATATTTAGAGCATGGAGGAATAAAGTGTCGAAGACATAGCTCCGAAGACGCAATTTTGGCCAGAAAAATAGCAACTTTCGCGCTTAGCGTGGTTTTGAGCGCGCTTAACACCCTAAGGCAGTTTAAGTAATAAAGTAGATCACGCTTAGCGCGGCTAGCGCGCTTAGTGCGATCTGCGGGATTTTGTTTTATAAATTCATTTCAGAACAGATTTTTAGGTTATGGTTTTGGGGTGGATTTTGATCCCCATTTCCATCAATTTTTATTTTTGGTAGTATAGCTTAGAAAACAACACTAGGGTCTTGCTCATGGATGATTGGAGTTAGATTGCTCTTCGATAGGCGTTGACAAACTGGTGTAAATGAGTGGTTTATCTCTTCTCCTCTCTATGTATTTCTCTATTTGTTGGGTTTGTATGTATATTTACCATGAACTCATGTATATTTGTCACCCTTGACATTGTATAAATTTTGCTTTACGAATCTGTGTTGGTGATTGTCTTAGGTTTTTACTCTATGTTAGGGATTTGAGCTTTGCTAGATATAGATTGCTTAGATTCTTACCTAGGATGATTATTTGTTAGTTTTTGAAGGCTAGAAATGAGTTTAGAGCTGACATTTACTTAGGGTATCTGAGCTTAATGCCTCTGTGTTGGTTGTTTCGAGCTTGAGATAGTCGTTAGTGACGTGGTTGACTTCTATGTTGTCGAGGTATGCCATACATGGGTATTGAGGTGATTCAGGAGAATTCTCAATTTGGGTTAAAAATAGCTTAGGTTGTGAGAGGTGTGATCGAATCGAGAATGGAAGGTAGATTTAAGTCGTGATGGGTAGTGTGTGACAAGTTGTCTATCCTTTATAGTTTTTGTTCATTTACTTTTTGTCTTTTCTTTACAACCATTTAATCCCAAACTCATTAACATCAATATCGACACGATTATTAAGATATATTCAATTTGGGTATAAAAAAAACTTGGTTGTTAAAGTATTGATAATTCCGTTCTTTTGAGTTTTTAATTAATGTATATGTTGTATAGACTTTGTATATGAACTTGTATATTGTTACTTGTACATTTTATGTGTTTACTTTACATACTTGTACATATGTGTGTTTTACCTTGTTTTCAAGTATTGTTGTAAGTTGTCTCATTTTCATAATGAATGTTATGTTTCATTTCTTGTTTAGCATTTTTGTTTATGTTTGTTTGTTTTAACAAGTTAAAATAGGACATGTTCTTTATTTCAAATCTTCACTTTTCAACTTGTTAATTTATTTTCACAAAGTTTTGTATTGTTATTTGTGTTTGTTTTGTTATGTCAATTTGTTGTTTTCCACAAGTTTGTAGTGTTTTAGTGGAAGTGTGTATGTGTTGTAAATATTGTTTAGATGTGTAAATGAGATTTTGTAGGTGAGTAAGTGGAGTTTATGTTGTGTTGCTATTATGTTTACTTTCATATTGAATTTAAATTTCACATTTTCCCTCTTTCACCAAGGCTTTTTGTATTGAATAAAATTAGTATTATTTTTCTAACTCTTTTGTTATTGTTTGGACTCAAATTTTGGTCTGGTAGCTTGATGTTGCATTTTGTGATTTTCCGAGTTTGATCGTTTCAACTCGCGGATGTATGGTAATGATAGTTTCAAAGTTGGTACACGTCAGGTACTCATTTATCGCTTTCTATAGCATAACATGTTTAGGAAATTTGTCATTTTTATAATTACCATGTCATTTATTCTTTTTACATTACTTGCTCATGAATTGAATCACTTTAGTTCCCCTTTTTACCCATAAATGTGAGGAAGCTTTCCATTGTTCACATATATTAGAGGTCACATTCTTGTTTTTACTAGATTTTTTTATGCTTAATCTTTTGTTTTGTGTTGATTGTATGAATGCATGAAAATGATCAAGGCATTTTGTTTGATTTTGAGCATAACTATCTTGGCCAAATATTCAATTCACCTTGTGAGTGTGTGAACCTTTGTTAACCCTTTGATCTTTTATCAATATCCATGTTTATTTGAACTTGATGCTTGTCTATGAGTATCAATTCACCTTTTTGTATGGATGTTGATTTCTTTGTTTCTTGAACCCTCAACTATATGTTGTTGTATGAATTTTTACCTTGCCTTAGAAAGTAGAGAGTATTCACATAATGATGTTGGTTGGGTTCAAGTTAGGGAGAAGAATGTTTATGTACTTATATTGTGATTGGTATGAGATTAAGATAAAGAAAAAAAATATATGTGAAAAAGAAAGATTAGAAAAAGAAAGAAAAAAAGAGAAAAGTTTTGGAAATAGAAAAGAAAAAAAAAGAGTATGAATAATGTTGTGTTAATAAGTGAGGTGTTGTGGTTTGACAATTTGTGATGAAGAATAATTTTGATTGAGATTTTATGCTTGAGTCTTTTCGAGTTGATCACTCCCTTAGGTTTCGGCAAGTTTTTGTCTCGATTAGCTTTATGACTTATCACTTGTTTGTTAACCAAGCCACATTACAACCTTAAAAAGCCCTTGTGATTCTTGCATTTGTATTTTCAATACGTTTTTGGATGAATGCATAAGTTAGTCTTTTGTTTGCAAGATTATGGATGAGTGTTTTTGTCCCTCACCTTTATGTGTTCTTCATCTACCGATGAATTTTTGCTAGGTGTGATTCATGATTGAGCTTGTTTTTTTTTTAGAATGTTTTGCATGATTTTTGTACTTAGGGTCTGTTTCGTTTATATGTTATCGTTGAATAATTATGGTAAGTATGTATTTTGCGTGTAGGTTTTCGTTTGAACCATACATTTGTTTTCAGTTTTAAAAACTTGTTGATTCGTGATTCCTTGATTATCATCTTTTGTTTCTTTAGATTTACTTGACTTTATTTGAGGATAAACAATGTGTTAAATTGGGGAGAGTTTATAAGTGCCAAAATGTGGTTATTTTGTATATATGTTTTGTGGCACTTATCTGTTCTTGTTTGTTAATAATCGTTGAATAGCCCCATTTTTTGTTGTAAATGCGTTTTATTGTGTTTTGTGTACATAATGTACCATTTGATTAGTTTTAATGTATTTCTGTAGGTATTTGTTGCATATTTGGAGCATGGAGGAATAAAGTTTCGAAGACACGGCTTTGAAGACGCAATTTTGGCTAGAAAAATAGCAACTTCCGCGCTTAGCACGCTAAGGCAGTTTAAGTAATAAAGTAGATCATGCTTATCGTGGCTAGCGCGATCTGCGGGATTTTGTTTTATAAATTCATTTCAGAACAGATTTTTAGGTTATGGTTTTGGGGTAGATTTTGATCCCCATTTCCATAAACTTTTATTTTTGGTAGTATAGCTTAGAAAACAACACTAGGGTCTTGCTCATGGATGATTGGAGGTGGATTGCTCTTCGATATGCGTTGACAAATCGGTGTAAATGAGTGGTTTATCTCTTCTCCTCTCTTTATATTTCTCTATTTGTTGGGTTTGTATGTATATTTACCTTGAACTCATGTATATTTGTCGCCCTTGGCGTTGTATAAAGTTTGCTTTACGAATTTGTGTTGGTGATTATCTTAGGTTTTTACTCTATGTTAGGGATTTGAGCTTTGCTAGATATAGATTGCTTAGATTCTTACCTAGGATGATTATCTATTAGTTTCTGAATGCTAGAATTAGGTTTAGAGTTGACATTTACTTAGGGTATCTGATCTTAATGCCTCTGTGTTGGTTGTTTCGAGCTAGAGATAGTTATTACGAGTGGCATGGTTGACTTCTGTATTGTCGAGGTATGCCAGACATGGGTATCGAGGTGATTCGGGAGAATTTTAAATTTGGGTTAAAAATAGCTTAGGTTGTGAGAGGTATGTGATGACACGGACGAGTATCGTAGGATGAGTATAATTGGATGGTAGATTTAAGTCTGTGACGGGTAGTGCGCATTCGTTTCAGAAAAGCTGTCTATCCTTTATAGTTTTTGTTAATTTACTTTTTGTCTTTTCTTTACAACCATTTAATCCCAAACTCATTAACGATAGAATTGTCGAACGACGAATCGATAACCAATCTCTGTGGACATGATACGATATAACCTAACCGGTATATATCACCCTGTAAAAATAAATACTTTACTTTTTGCTTGCTCGCTATACCGCCGCAACAGTATCTCTGGCCAATTGTGTGGTGGCAGGACTGCATCCTAGTAAACTAATGTTGGAGAGAATGGACATCACATATTTTCTTTGGTTGACATTGTTACATGTGCTTGATCTTGCTACTTCCAGACACAATAAGTATTTTGGGGTGTCCATATCCTTAATGTGAAAGTGGCGTTGAAGTGTTTTCCTGATGTTATGGATAATATCCAAGTTGTATGAAATAACAAGATTATCAATGTAAATTAGTAATGCAAGTAATGAATTATTGGATTGGTGAATGAATAGGTTTTATGCCTTGAGGTAAATACATGTAAATTTTTTTTTATCTAAATCACCATGAAGAAAAGCATTATGAACATCAAATTGGTGAAGATAGAAATTTAAAGAAGATATAAGGGCAAGTATTTATCTTACAATGGCGATTTTGGAACCGGGGGAACAATGTCAAAAAATCAATACCTTGTATTTGAGTGAAACCCTTTGGGACTAACCTTTCTTTGTGTCTCTCAATGGTGTCATCAATGTGGAATTTGGTTATGTAAACCCACTTGCATCCAATGGCCTTTTTACATGGTGGATGGTTGTGAAAAATCCAAGTTTTGTTGTTGGTAAGAGCTTGAATTGAGTTTTCCATCGCCTTAATCCAGTAAGGTTGGGTAACGGCTTGCTTGTAGAATGTGAGATCACAAGTTATAGTAATGTTAGATATGAAAGCATGAAACTGGGGAGAAGTGTTTGAATAACTAAGAAATTTATAAATATCATAATGTAGTGGGGAATGAGATGCGTTGCAAAAAAAATCATTTAGGTCTGCAGGTGTAGTTTTATGTCTTATGTATTTTCCAAGAGGTGGGTGTGAGTCGTGGGTAGAAGTTTGTTAAGGCATAATAGATTTAAAAGTTGTGTTTATGGGAGAATTATGGGTGGACAAATTTTGAGGGATAACAGATTCATCAAATGTGTTTGTTGGAGAAGTGAATTTGGTATTTTAAATTTTGACATAGTTTAGAGATACTTATTAAGTTGGACTGAAATTCAAGAATGTAAAAGGTATTATAAAGGTGTAAATGTCTATCAAGGTGAATGGTGCCAGAGAAATTGACAATGATAGTATTCCCATTGGGAAAATGAATAGTATTGGGCTTAATAATGTTAATGGTGGAAAAACACTTGATGTGGGGCATACATAGACATATTTCCATGAATCAAGAATCCACATAGAAAAGTGTTGTAAATTTTTACCAGTATTGGAGATACCTGATATAGCATGAGAGGTGTAAACCGAGAGGTTATTCTTTATGTTCTTGTTTGAAGTATATTTCTTGGATTTTTGTAGGAAAAGAAGCAAATGCTGATAATCTTATTTATATATGGTTGCTTATTTCTCTAAACTTTTGATCACTTTGAAATTTGTAGAAGGAGAAGGTCTAAGATTTCTGGTACGATAACCCGAGAGAAAACCATGTTTGAAGTAACATTTGTCAATGATGTGATTTGTTTTGTGACAATTGGTTCACAATATTGAGGTTTTAGATTTTCCTCTTTCTTTGCCATAAAATATGAAATTGTTCTTGTTGGCGAAGTAGATGGTTAAATCAGTTGCAGATGACTGAAGCACGAAAATTTCTTGTCGAGCAATGAGGGAGTAGACACAACTTATACTTGAAGTGGAATCCAAAAGAAATATTAGGGTGTATTTTATGGTAATTATCAGTCACACCTTTGAGAAAACAAGCAATATATTCCATATGTTTGTATTTTTTAACAACTTAGGCAATATTGCAAGTGCAGGGTATGGAATAAGAACAAGAAGGGGTGGGTCAAAGATCTTCAAGTTCATCCCATTGAATCTTTAGGTCAGTGAAATACTGGGAGAGGGACCAACCTCTTATTTTTATGGAATGTAAATCACAAAGAAGATCATAGACTCAATTATTTTTATGGAATTAACTCAAATCATGATATGTTCAAAATAATAAACGAACTTGAAGCAAATCAAGTATGAACTTAACTCAAACTTGATTATTATGCATGCTAAAAAATGAATTAATTCAAACTAGATTAGGATATGTGTAATCATAAAGGAAACTTAATAAACAATAATAAGCGAAACAAAACGATAAGACGGACAACAAAACCATATTGGGGGTTCTCCCCCTGAATTTATTAGGGACATGCAACTTTAGTCTCCCCATTTTTTATGTTTGGAAAGCTTTCACTTGGAAATGAGTCGACTTTGAGCAAAAAGCAAAATGCTTGTGCTCCCCCTGAAACATTGCGCACAAACAACGCAACATAAAACACATAAAAAAATTGTAGACTCATATTACAACTTCTCTCCCTTTGAAAATATAAAAACTCATAGATTGAAATGAGTCTAAAATCCAAATAACAACAACACAAATAATTACAGATAAACACATGAGCTAAAGAAGCTAAGAAGAATATACAACATTTGAGATCAGATACATAATACGAAGATAGATATACTACATGAAACAAAACACAAAATATACATGCAAAAACGTTCAACAACATACAATTAATTAATTAAAACTATCATGTAAGGAAGATTAAATAATGCATGAACAAGTATATGAATGCTTGAATGCACATAATTAACAATACGAATTTAAAAAAGACTTAAATGCAAATATAAAAAACAAAAGCAAGCTAGAGATGAATGAGTAAAATAAAACAAACCAATAAACACATTTAAAACAAATATACACACAATGATATAAACCAGATACAAGAGTTATAGAGAAATACCAATGTAGTAAGTGAAATTATGATTTGCTACAAAATAGTGTTAGTGAAAACAAAATATACATAACAAATAAAACTAAACAAAATGCTCAATCTATTTAAAGCATGAGGAATCTAATATTCCCAAATCCATATAAATATTGTGAAAAGGTTTTGATGACAATGTTTTCTAAATGTATCAACAAGCTGATTTTTAGTGTCAACATGTTCAAAAAAAAATCCCTTTTTTCAACATTGGTCTCTAAGAAAGTGGTGCATGATCTCAATGTGTTTAGTTCATGAATGGAGTACCAAATTCTTAGTGAGGCTTATCGCCCTTAATAAGAATGCAACCAAGTTTTAAATTATAATATATTAATTTTTTATTTAGCCATAGCATTTGTGCATAACAACTACTAGCAGATACATATTCAACTTTGGTGGAAGAAAGAACAACACTGTGCTGCTTCTTACTGCGCCAAAAAACTAAACAGATTCCAAATAAGTGGCAAATATCACTAGTGCTTTTCCTATCCAACTTGCACCATGAAAAAACAGAATAAAAAGTCCATTTAGCTACACGCACTACCTTTAGGATACCAAATACCGTGTTGGAATGTTTCGTTAAGAAACCTCAAAAAACTTTTTACGATCTTAAAGTGGGATTAATTAGGTGATGCATGATATATGGTATTATATCCTAATTTTTACCCCTAAGATACCATCTCATTTGAATATTTGCATTGCATCAAGATCACAAACTTGGGGATCCCTTTATCATCTCTCTGAGTCTTGCCTTGTGGAGATCGTCAAGAACACTATTTTGTATCCTTTGATTTATGTTTATACTTTACTAACCTTAAACAAAGTCCAAAAGTATGCTTTGTTTCTCATTTTTATTACAAGGTAGGGACTAGATCAATAACATCAAGCATGGTTTCATCAGTTAAGGTTTCGTTGCTCACGCTCGAAGATTGACAATTACTGATTGTCAAAGACTCATTCATCAAGACATGACCTAGAATCTTAGGCATGATCATCTCAAGCTTCATATAGCATTATTGGATCAAAGATAGTTCAATGTTTGGTTGCTTACTTCTCAATAAACTTCAAGGTTCATGTGTTTATTTCCATGCCTTCTTCATCAATTTTTCTATAGCCTTGACCACATTAAATACAAGTTCAAGCAAGGGATCATCATTTGAAACTAATATCTTCATCAATGTTCCTTGAAATTCAAGCAAATTCCAAAGATTTAAGATGTTTCAAAGCACGTTGACCTAAAAAGTCAATATTTTAAGTACAAGTTCAAAATATCACAACTCACTCTTTTTATTTTTTAGTGCTTCTTTGGGAAAATGGCTCTTCTTGACATCTTCTTCAACTTCTACTTGCAATTCAAGAGCCCACTATGCTAGGAATATCATCAAAAGTTTGGAAACATTAGAGGTCATTTATGGACTTAATGAAATTTGACTTAATTTTAAGTGTATTTTTCCTAAGGGTAAATAGACCTTATTGAAAATTCTACCGACTTTCCAAAAATAGAATATCAAAGGTTTTTCAAAATTGCGCAAGGAAGACTTAAAAGCGAAAATAAAGATTTATGCTTTATTTGGAATTCAACCATGTTGGGAAATACACAACTTATAAAACTCGGAGTTTGTTCAATAATGATTAATTTAATGTTGTATATTACACGAGGTGTGTCCTGTACAATATTTCAATTATGACCGGATTCTAATAGCACAAGTTTTCTATAATTTAATCATCACTAAAGCTCAATTAGGTACCAATTATAACAAAACCTAACATTATGTAATAAATCACTATCAACTGAATAAATGATAACCTACACTAATAATTGATAATCTAAGCATACAATATCCTACAAAAATTAAAATGCAAGAGTGTGTATGTGTGTGTGTGTGTGTGTGTGTGTGAGAGAGAGAGAGAGAAAGAGAAAGAGAGTGAGGGAGTACACCGAGATATATAGTGTTAGACGTTCGTCCTCGCTTTTTCTACTCTATTCTATAATGGTTTCCCATTGGAACATGTTTTATTCCTTTTTATTTTGAAAACAATTGCATGAGTTTATACAATCACTAATCCGTAACAATTTTGATAAATTAAATTGCATGTGTAGATCTTGACTTGCATACGACTTAATGCTAAACTCTTCTGCAAAGTCTTTACTCGATTATTGCATCTTGAATCTTCCAGCTTCACCGATCTACTCATAGTCTTCGTGTGTGGCCTTGATCCCACCAATTTCTTGAGCGATGAACTGTCTAAAGATTTGAGAAGAACTTCACCTTGTTTGTAGTCTTCCACACAATCACTACCAAGGTCACCTAGAGAGAAGAACTTCCTTCTTTTCACTGGAATTTGTCACTTCCAATGACAACAACCTCAATCTTGTAAGCTTCTTGAAAATCTTTACCAAACCTTCAAGAGTGATTATTTTCAAGACATTGTCTCTCTCAACAATTGCAAATCTCTATGATCAAGATCTAAAATCAAACTAGAGGAAAAAGGTGAAAGAATTTATGTTTGTAAGAGCGTTTGTGTTTTAAAAAATGAGAGGGTTTTAATTTTATAAGATCTGCAGATTATGAAATTTCTTTTTTTAAAATAAAATGACAAAATGAATTTATATGTATTTGAGATTAAGCAAAAATATGGATGGAAAAAGTTATTTTGATCCGAGTCATGAACATCTCATGATTTTAGTCAAATCAGCAAGTGAAGTGAGAAAACATGAAGAATTTGACCAATTCTCGTGTGATTCAAATCTCCCTATACTCTGATTCGGGTCATGAAGGCTCGTGATTCGAATTAAGTAAAGTCTTATCCGCGTCAATTTGGCAAGATTCAAGCATAGAAATGTGAGAAACTGACTAAGGGATGAAATTAATTCACAAACAACATCCCATGTTTTAGATGTTTCTTATGTGACGACGCCTACACTTGAAACTTTAATATCATTTAGAAAAAGAATTCAATAGCATAATCTCAAACTTAAATATGCTTGTATTTTAAACTATGAGTGTCTATTTACTTTATATGTTTCTTTTATTTCTACTTTGAATTTTATGTCTATTCCTAAGCCTACATGTGAAGTTATGACTGGTCCTGGTCTCTACGTAACGTCCTCGACAAGTTTATACATTGAAAGTTGGATTATGGTCATATCAATTGTTTTCATGTCCGTTTGGTAGCTAATGGTTACACATAGACATATGGTGACAAATTTTCTCCGCCAATCAAAATCAATTATGTTTGTCGCTCTCTTGCGATAAATTCCATTCATCACTAGCCTCTTCATTAGTTGAAAATTAAAAATACTTTTTTTTACTTAGAGAGTTGCGTGTGAAAGTTTATATAAGTTAACCTCCAAGTTTTATTGTCCATGGCAATTATTTGGTTTGATCGCTTCAGCTCAGCCAAAATATTGTTTTGTAAATATATGTGAAGTCGATCAACCCATTTTCTTTCTTCATTCTTCCATTTTTTTATTGTCTATGTTGATAATATTATTATTAATAGATATGACTCAAAAGGAATCCAACAAATGAAAGTCTACTTTATAATAAAAAAAATTAGAAAAAATTCTTGGATTCAATCAAATAATTCTTAAGCATTGAAATTACACAATCTTATCGGGTATTGCAATTAACCAATGTTAATAGTATACATTGGATATTTTAAGTGAATATGCTATGCTCATTTGTGATACAACCATTATGCATAATATAAATTTCTATACAAATGGGTCTTCCTTCCTCAAAAATTAGTCTCTGGTGAATAATTAAGAGTATTATATAGCTCATCTAAAATCTTGTTATTTTTAAAGTTTAGTTTATATCTTTGTATGTTTAGAGAGACACTTATGAGAGAGAAAAAGTACAAAGAGACACATAGATATAAAATCTGATTTATCTGCATTAGTTTTTGTTTGTTTGAAGTTTCACCATTAGCAAATCGTAATCATTCATTTAAAATTAGATGATACAAATTTTAGATTTAGTAAACCATATTTAAAAACCTCAAAATTCCAATATTCAATCTTATTAGAAGGTTCTCATTTGACGATGTTTGAATTCCCTACATAAGATTTGTGGTTATGATTTTATTATTCCATTACTATATCATTGTATATCCTGTAATATAGCACCATGTTTATAGCATAACACCACTTGTAGCATTTCCAATATTGTAACTATGATGAACCACTCAAATTGTATGGATAAGACATAACTATATGAATCTATTTACTATATTTGCATTCATATAAATCATGGCCATATTCTTATAACAAAAAAATTCTTTATCCACAACTTGACTCAATTTCTCATTCCAAATCAAAAAGATTAATATAAGCATTTGAAAACACTTGTTGAAGGAAAAATAGTTTTAAAAACATAGAAAAAAATTAATTTATCATGATCACATTGCAAAGATCTTCATGTTCGTTTCGACGACAAGGGTCGTCTGGTCGGATATGGCACGATATGCAATTCATGGAACCAAAAGGAAGTGGAAGACTTTCACCAAAGAAGAATCAAACTAAGGAAGAAAATGTGTCACAAACTGGAAGTAACATTGTTGTGGGAAGAAGAATTGATGAAAATAAAATTGTAGCAAATTCACCACCTTCATCAAGAAATAATCAAAATAAGGTACAACGAAGTTTTCTATCTTCCATTTGTGGAGTATGTGTGAGTCCTCCAGCAATTAGAGATTGATTATGATTATCTCTATTACAAATTTAGGGTACATTTTATCATTTCTTAGTTTAATTTTCAAGTTATGCAAATATCTCAGCCATATTTTTTATTTGGCGAACTAAATATGTTAGCCATTGTTCCTTTTTTAATGAACAATATTTTCTTTTTATTATTCTCACCATTGTACATTCTACAACCTAATCAATGAATCAAGAAAGTTCAAAAAATACATACATACATGTCGGTTAGCCACATAATCTCTTCAAAATATTCTATGATTAATACCCTTATAATGTAATCATTATGATATTACATTAAAATCAACTTTTTCATATATATATATATATATATATATATATATATATATATATATATATATATATATATATATATATATATATATATATATATATATATATATATATATATATATATATATATATATATATATATATATATATATATATATATATATATATATATATATATATATATATATATATATATATATATATATATATATATATATATATATATATATATATATATATATATATATATATATATATATATATATATATATATATATATATATATATATATATATATATATATATATATATATATATATATATATAAAGTTATATGATAGTTGTATTCAGAAACTCTCCCAAATAGCTTCGTAAGTGCTTATGTTGTTAGAAGATAAGTTTAAATGTAATAAATCAATAATAAGATATTAATACTATATTCATAGAGAAAGTATAGTTTAATTGTTCTTGTATAAGCTGTAAAATATTTTTATAAACTCTTATATACACTCTGATAATTGTTGTTAGTAGAAAAACTTATGTAAAATGTTCATAAATCGGTTCAAATTTATCATAAATAGTAATCCAGCACTATATAAACTATGATTGTATACTTACTTTCTATGTTTCCTTTGTTTTTTCTTTGGAGTATGCTTATTTCCAATTGGTGGTACCATACAATGGTGGACGAGATTGATTCAAATGACACTTAGGGGTTGTTCTTTTCTTAACTCCGAACAAAACTGCGGTGAGTTATCGATAGATTTATATAGTAAAAGTTAGGTTAGATAATCAGATCGATTGTTTCAATGTCTGTTTGGTCATTAAAAATTACATAGAGATTGGTCTCAATTATAGTGATACATTTTTTCTGGTGGTCAAAACAAATTATGTTCGCCCTTTTCTTTTGGAGGTTGACATTCACCATTTCATCATTTGAATATTAAAAATTTTCTTTTTACACAAAATTATTGTAGGAAATTTATATGGACCAACCTCTAGATTTTATTGTTCATAGTAATTTTATATTTGTATTTTGACTTCATCGTTCTCTTTATAAGATAAAACACTACTCACATGATTGGATTCTCCGCTAATTCAACATTTTCATAATATAGTTTTGTATGACTATACGAGAGTCTACCGATAAATACATCTTTTTTCATAAGAGCTTTGCTAATTGTACATCATTATTAGGCACACCGTAGCATACACGGTATTCATCATCAAAGCAAAATTGCCATGCACATAATTCAATGTAACATAAATTATTAAAAAATGAAATTAGTATCTATGATGTTACGAATTACGGTATAGGTATAGTTTGGTATGACTATATGACAGTGTCCTTTTTCTTGTGTGTCTACCAACGATAAATACATCCTTCATCGGTGATAAGATATGGCATTGATCCACCAACATTGTCACCTTGTTTCTTTTGTTATGTTGTTTGCACTTTAAATTATGATAGTTTATCTACTTTCTATGTTTCATTTGTTTCTGCTTTGGATTCTTTATTTATTCTGAACTCTATAGGTGAAACTATGAGTGATCATGATTGGCGAATGAAATGGATTCATTACATTCAAATAACACTACTTGAGACTTTGTTCTCTTAGCTCTAGACAAAAATATGACAGAGTGTCACCAGATCATCATATAGATTGTTTTAAATATCATTAGGTAGTTAATGGTAACACATATATTTGGTCTTGATTATAGTGACACATTTTCTTTTGATAGAAAAAATCAATTACATTTTTCCATTTCTAATGATAATTATCATCGGACAGGAAGTTACAGAAGAAAGTTTACACTTCATTACATTAAAAGTGTCATTTTGTCGTGGAAGTTACAGAAGAAAGTTTATATAGATCAATCTCCAATTTTATTGTATGGATAAGGCATGACCATAGAAATCTATTCACTATTTTTATATTTACATGAATCATGACAATATTCATATATAAAACAAACACAAAAAGAACTAGAAAAATCTAATTCATCATGAACCCATTACAAAGATATTCATGTTCACACAAAAAGAACTAGAAAAATCTAATATGCCAATATATGTGAATGTGATTCATGGAATCAAAAGTAAATGGAAGTACTTCGCTCGTGAAGAATCAAATGAAAGAAGAAAATATAGTTAACGACTTGCATTAATCAAGTAATGCTCAATACAAGAAGGTATCGTATTAAGGTATCATAATCTTATTACATTGATAAATGATTATTGTATTCAAGAGTGGATATAAGGAATTGTTGAGTATTTAAATACTATGTGTGTCCAATTTAATCATTTAATATTTCTCATCACTATACATTCTACAGCTTAATCAATGAATCAAGAAAATTCAAAGATACATACTTACATGGCAGTTAGCCACAGAATCTCATCTCAAAACATTCTATGATTAACATTCTTATAATATAGAATGATTATGATATTACATTAAGCTAAAAGCTCTTTCATGTTTAAGCTTTAACTTGAAACGCCAATCTGGTTGAAACTACTGTGGTCTATTTTGTTCAACCGAATGGCACATAGTAAATGCTCTGGCAAGTCTTCTGGCTTGTTTCCCTGTATCGCAAAAGCCATAGAAAGAGTTATAAGTTGTTTTCATAAACTAGTTTATCCGAGAGAGAGCTTATGAAAATAAGTTGAAATTTGAAAACAACTTATGGACATATCATAAGTTGTTTTCATAAGCTTGCTTAATAGTCTCGTAAGTGCTTATGTCAGTAGATAAACTCAGATAAGTCAATCATAGATTTGGAGTAGACACTAAGTGCTTATCATAAAAGTACTTATGTTTCAATTATTTCTATGATCAAGAAAATATAGTAAAAGTACTTGTGATAAGATAATTACCTGAATTGTGAGACCAAAATCCAGGTTAGTAAGCTTGAGTCTTTCTATGAAGCCTTCAAATCCTTTTCTTGCAATATAGCTAAATCTGTGCACATCCAAATCTATCTCAAGATAGTTTTCTCCCTGTGAGAGAAAAGAGATTCAGAATAACAACCTTTATATAAGTGTGCATCGTGTCCGACACCGACACAAATCACATAATATAGCAGTGTTCAAATTTAGCTACGCTGCAGTGCTAACTAAAGTTATGTGACAAAACAATAGCGGTTCGTTAAAATTCAGCTAAGCTATAGCACCAAACAATAGCGGTTCGTTAAAATTCAGCTAAGCTATAGCACCAAACAATAGCGGTTCGTTAAAATTCAGCTAAGCTATAGCACCATAACGCTTAAATAGCTACTATTTGACATTGACATGACAATTCTGTCGATGCATATGGGTTACATTCAATTTTCACACTTATACCAATATCGTGTCAAGATTGTTCAGTGTCTGTGTCAGTGCACCATAGTGTGTTATGACTTGTCCGACAATCTTTATAGCACCGACATTGACACTTGAGATTACGTTTAATCTATTCATTTTTTCAAATTATTACTGATGTCAACGTGTCAGTGTCGTGTTTGCGGTGTCCGTGCTTCCTAGCCAACGATTGTAAAAAATGGCATACCAGTTCACCAATCAAAAACAGATGTGCCTGCCCTAAACGCTTGAGTAAATTGAAATCTAAACGAGCTTCTAAAAATGCTCACAGCAGCAACAAAAAAAAACAAAGTGAAATTGATTTATTGATAATGATTCTGACAATAATTAAATGAAACTAGCATATGTTAGTGTAGTTACCAAGTAAAACTCATGTTGAGGACGTGAGAGAACAGGTTTTTCATTGTATGCATTCATCAGCTTCTTTTCAGTCGCGCTTAAATTAAGATTGTCCACATTCACCACTCTACCTAAAATTTTTAATCTATCTCTGAACGGTGCGATCGAATCCATAGGAAAGCCTTTAACTCTCTCAACTTCATCATCGATCATTTTCTGTCAAGAAACAAAACAGACACGCTTGTCAATGAATTGTAACATGCAGCATAATAATTATAAAAATAAAAAAAAGAGAAGGCGCAAGAGCATATTCCAATAACTTACAGTGATATTTTCTCGAAATTGGTCTGAAAGATCTTTAGAATATCTTTCAGATAATTTGAAGTACAAAATCACATTCATTCCTTCACCGTCGTTTTCACTTTGGAAGATTGTAGCAGGATATAACGGTATCTGCATTTCAAAGGACATAAATATGTGAAGATCTTTATGAGAAAAAGTGAGCATTGTGATCAGAAATTCCAAGTTCATATCTAATATGCATTTACCTGAATATTTACAATAAGAATAGAAGGGATGTCCCCTGGTATATTTATTGCAGGAATTTGTACAAATCGAGCAATGTGATCAATTTTTCGCGGAGACAAAAAGAGGTCAGCACCGAGGGGATAGAAGGCAGCACCGCTTGGAGCAAATTCTTTCTTCTTATCCCTGCAAACCATGCAACAAAAAATTAATGATAACGGCCTCTACACAAGTCTCATCCTAACAGCCAATGTCTTAAAAGACGGACCAGAGATCGAACCATTGAGACCTCAAATCACAGTTCAATTGGCTTGGTTCAAGCCCATCTCAACCAAACTGCAATACAATAGAGATTGACCTAACCAGCAAACTGGTCAATTCAACTGATTGAGCCGGCCTGTCCGTTTTATAAACATTGCTAACAGCAGGTTCCATCAGAGAAAGAAAATTTAGTTCAAAGAAAGCATTTGGTGCATACCTCAAGTAATTTTTTCCTCTGACTCTGAAGGTACTCGGCTCAAGTGGTGACCAAGTACCCGGGAGTTGTTTCTCAATTGGACAAAACGGAATAGTCGAACCCGCTACTAGTTTTTGTTTGAACGCCTTAGGGGAAACTGAAACAAAATAGATAGGTCAACAATTCATAACAAACCCATAAAAAGAACTAGCAAAGCAACAAACATCTAATATCTCGGAAATTCATTATATGACAAGCTTAAGAAAAAGTTGAAGGCGCAAAATTATTGAGATCACTCACGTAATGCCATATCAGAAGACCCTTCCCTCCACTTGAACGACAGTTTGGAAAGCGACTTTCTTCGCGCACTCGACGCGTCGGGACTCATTGGCTTCTTTTTCTCAATAGAAGGTACATTAGAAGAAGTCAGACAAGGCAAACAATTATTTTGCAGAATTCCACAATGATCAGGAGTTAGTCTTCTTTCCTGTCCAACATCTTCAGCAGCATGACTCGCAGAAATATCTCCTGTTAAAACAAAGCTAACTCACCTCAAGAACAATCTAATTTCAACATACAAAACCCTACTGCTTTTCATTTGACTAGAACGCATATTTGGATCGGAAATGAGTTCGAAAAAATCACGGTTATACCGTTATTTTGCCCAAACTAAAAAGTGTAGCTTTTACCAAAATCACAGTGGCCCATCGAGACTCGGCATTTACCATATTTGACCACAATTCTTGGCAACATCAAGGACCGGCCGCGATCCGAATCACGAACTAAACTATAAACTCATACCACACCATGAATCTAAACTAATTAAACTACATAAATCATTAAAATACCATACAATTAATCTACAGTCATGCAAGTAATAAACTACATACCATCATAGACACTGTAAAATTCATCATCACATTCAGAATCCAAAGCTGAAATAGAATCAAACCAAGCAGCATCTGAAAAAAAAAAAACACACACACAATTAGTTCACTTCAAGCCTATCAAACACACATCAATCATAAATTTCACCTCAGAAAAAACATCAGAACTCAACAAAAACAAAACATTAAATTGGATCAAAGATGAACAGTAAAATAAATAAAAAATAAAAAATAAAAAAAAGGAAAATTGAAGTAAGTACCTGAAGCACGATTGGAAGTTTGCAACCCAGAATTAGAGTGAGCAACATTATTTTCAATTTTATGAGAAGAAACTCTTCTTCTAAGAATCCTTCTTCGTTTCCTACGATGATTATGACAATTCATCTTCTTCGTTGCTTTAAGATCACCAGAGACTTTAGGTTTAGACCCACAAGCCCCCATTTTTTCAAAATCAATTTTTCTCAGAAACCCACTTCGTGATTCTTGTAACTTCAACAAAAATCGAAACTTTTTCCAAAAGGGTATTCAGAAAATCAAAGGGTTTGGGTTTTGGTTTTGGTTTTGATTATCTTCACCAGCATCGTTGTTGGGCTGGTGAAGGGTCATTCATATCATAATGATGAAATAAATATCAACGAAATTGAAGGATTTGATCTAACGGTGGATAATTTGACACGTGTGATGTGATGATGAGATTTATGAGAAAAGATCATTAACTTTACTCTCTCTTTCTCTACTTGTTAAAGTAGTGGTGTTTAAATTTTGGTATTAACTAAGTAGGTTTATTATTCATTTCATTTATGAGGTAATCAATATTATTGTTTTTATATGTTGAATTTTTTGATTTTTTGATAAAAATATATTCTATCTTAGTTTGTAAGTAAACTACTAGAATAAAAATATATTCTATAAGGAGTATATACTAGTAAGTATTTCCTTTTATTACTATTATAAATAAAAATACTTAATTTATATTAATTAATAAAGTAATTAATTTATATTAATTAAGAAAATAATTAACTGTAATCAATTGTTTTTGATTTCGTATGGAATATAAATTAAATTTATTAAAATATTTTATTATATTTAATAAACTAATTAATTATATAAAATATTTTTAAATTTAATAAATAATATAATAAGAATAATAGCATTAATTAATTTATGATATTTATTTATAATAACATTCAATATTTGAAACTATTTTTTATGTATAATCAATATATTTAGACATTTTTTTTTTACAAGATTTCTTTTTTTTAGAAAAGAGGGTTAAAAGCCCAGAGAAACAAAATTACAGATTAATAGTTCTAGGGAAAGAAGTTTCAGCCTCATCCGCACGACGTATATCGTCTAAAACCTCTGGATAAACCTCAAATAATGTATACTCCTCTTGCATAGTTAAACTATAATTCGCCAATGCATCTGCCATCTGATTCGTTTCTCTATGGACATGTATGAGTTGCACCTCTCACACATCCTCTCACAATTTAATAATGTGGTTCACCGGGTTAATTTCATCTCGATGTGTGTTTTGCTTCTTGTTAATATCTATATACACCACTATTGAATCCACACGGACTTCCACTTTCTTAAAGTTTAATTTCTTTGCTAACTATAATCCTTCATATAAAGCACAAAGTTCTGCTATATACGGTTCTCCTCTTTCAATAAACTTAGCGAAACTCCTAATCCATTCCCCACTATCCCCCGCGGATTATGCCACCACATCCAATTATGCCATTTCGGCAAGCACCACCAACATTTATACAAATCCATCCACTTTTGGGATGAGCGAATAGAATTTGTATTATTGTTGTTTTCCCCATATTCTTTGCTTGCATATATCCATCTAATGTAGTATAATATTCTAACATCCTGTGAATAATGTCGATCTGATTATGAGGCCGAACAAAACCATCTTCAAATTGCTCTTTGTTTCTCCATATCCACATCATGTAGCTAGCATTTGCCCAAAATATGTCCCAGTTATTCTTCTGATTACGAGCAATATTCATATTAATCCAACATGTCAGATTGGACGTAAAAATCAATTTCGCATATTGGTTGGGATAACACTTGTCCAAAATTGGCTTGCTAACCTACAATCCCTCAGAACATGTAGCACCGCTTTCAGGAAACCATGGCAATAATCACAACATTGTGTTCCAAGCCCCATTTTGTTTTTTCACACATTCGTAAGCAGCCTATCATGTTTAATAAGCCATACGAACGCCTGAACCTCTCTCCGAAACTTTCAGCTGCCAAATCCTTTTCCAATCTCCATCCTCCTATTTCGCAAAGTCACATATATTATTATACATGTTTGTTATCGAGACTGCTCCTGTTGTATAAAATATGAATAAAATATAAATAGTTTGGGCGGTAAATTCCACTTTAATTAGTAAAAGTTAAAAAAATAAAAATCTGACTATAGAAAGTGAATCTAAACCCTTTTAATTAGTAAAAATTAAAATTATTTGGTTAAATGTCAATATTTGAATTTAAATTTTTATTTTTATGACTTGCATGTGACATTTTAATAGTTATTATTATTTATCCATGAAAACAAAATATATTCATATTTAGTATAATTTTTAATTGTTTTAATTTATCTTTTTTTTATTAACAAATCATACTTTTATAGGTAATTTATAATTTTCTTTTCAAATGATGTTATTTATATTTTTTCATTGAAAATAAGAGTAAAACTTTTAATTATAATTTAAATTTTTGTGATTTAATTCATCAATGTGATATTTTTTAATGTAATTTTTTATAATTGGTTCTTTTAATGAATATTTTTACAATATGAACAATTTGTTTTTCTTGTTGCTACTTCTTGTGCTAAAGGGTCATAATTCAATTACTATATTCAAAATACTAAAAATTAATTTCTGTGATATATTTAAAGGTAGTACTATATAGCTTGGTGCGGATGGATTATTAAAATTAAACATCTATGTCAATAAATTTACTCATGTTAATCAATAGTTATTCAACACAAAATATATTTGAACCTTCTTAATATTTAAATCACAGTTTATATTTTAGTCGTTTCATTTGATACCTTCTTAATATTTAAATCACAGTTTATATTTGAACCATTTCTATTTACTATTAGGTATCGTTTACAAACATGATATATAAATTATTTATATTAAATTATTATTTTATTTTGAATAGCTTATATGTCTTTTATTTTGTTTCTATAAAATAATTTTCCTTTAATCCATTTACTTTGTTGAATAATAATTGTTATGTATATATAATTAAATAAACACAAATATATTATTAAAGTAGTCATACTTATTATTTTGGTCAATTGATATTTATTATGTTGGAATTATTCTTTTTGTTATTGTAAGGGTTATTTTCTTAATATATATTCATATCTTAACTTTTTCTTATATAAAATTTTCTCTTTTAATCAAATTGATTAATTGCTTTTATGCATATAAATAAATAAAAATGTACTATTTAAAAAAGTGATATCATAGGCTAAAATGAGACTTAAATGTTTATAAACTATTGCTTGCCGCTAATTAAGACTAAAATGTTGAAAGTAATGCAAGAGAAATAATAATTTATGTAATTATTTTTAAGGAAATGCAAACGATGGTCCTCAGAACACTATTTAAGAGATTAAAAAGGTAAGTTAGATATCCTTAAGAGATTTAAAAGATAGATTTTTTTCCTATAAATATTTGTTTAATTGCATTGAAAATATAAATACTTAACTTTTTTAAAAAATATTATATGTATCAAATACATTAAATATATAATATATTATTTATTTATTATTCTTAACCAATGCGCCGAGGACACTGGTTAGCATGACCATTATTCTTAATATCACTGTTAAATTAATATTTTTAAAGAAGTGTTTTTTTGTAATAAATCAAGTATCTACGCACAATTGTAAAGATTAACTTTTGAGTTAGGGAGGATCATAATAAATAAAAAATATTAAAAATTTAACAATGCAAGTGTACCCTTGACTAGGTTCAAACCCAAAATCTTTGGTGACAAGACCTAATATATCTTCGGAGTGTTCCAATATGTTCAAGGTAAATTCAGAGAGCATGAAACACTTCAAAGATCGATATTTCTTGGTTACCCACCTCAATAACTCAATAATGTGACACACACGAACATATGTACAATAGAGCCCGATTCTCCTTACCAATGTTAAGATAGGTTCTTCAATTTTTGGTGCCATATTCATTTTTTGGAGGATTAGACATCATATGTATATAAAGTAAACTATTTTATTCAATAAGAGAATGCCTTGAAGAGAAATTTTTTATCTTTATTTAATGATTTAGGTTACATTGATAATGTTATTCCTTACGACGTTGCGTCAAAGATGCAAGGGAAATAGTACATAAAGACGCGTTTACTGATGGATGTCAGCTAGAAAAATACCATGCAAAACATCTTTGGTGAGTAACAAAGGGGAACACCTTATTCTTAAATAGTAATGAAATGCTCTATTTATAACATATTTGTTTTTGTCCTACATATAGGATGAAGTATTATAAAATAATATAGAATATGAAAAGGACTCCCTAGGTGATTCATTCCTAATTGGATGTTACTAAAGCCCCAACTACTAAGGGATGTGACTCTCTGTTCACCTACTCCGACATAGGTAGAGATTCATGATTCTCGTAATCAGACCCAAATAGAAAAGTATTTGTGTTGGTCGTCACTCACATCTAGACTAGGTCTAATTGTTAACCATGACCTCGAGGTGTCTTCAGAGAAAAGGCCACTCATTCAAAGGCATTAGATGCTTGATCAAGATTTGGAGGAATATGGCTTTATGTGGGGATAAATGTCGTCACTGGTGGCCCCTCACATTCATTTCTTTCTTGCCATAGTCCTAAAATGATTGGGAAATCCAAACTTAAAATTATGAAAAGTACTACGCATACTTTTCAAGAAAATATGAAATTATTTGTCTAAAGAAATAACAGAACTGACATAGTATACTCGTAGTGTGTCAGATGTTTTAGCATTTGGTTCCGCCGATAAAGGAAAAGTCTTCTTATCTGGCATTCTTTAAAGGAGAAAATAATTGCCTACATAATGTGTTAATGCCCTTACATCAAGCGAGATCGAAATTTGAAAGAGTTTCAAGGGGTGTCTACCTAACTTTTCGGCATAAGGGTTGTTATGAATATTTTTGAGTATCTTGGCACGTTGGTTGAAAATGTGAAGATGTTTGCGCAAGAAGTGACAACAAACAACGAAGCCTTAGCTTCTACTCATGCATCTTTATCTACTACTTAGGACATTATCGCTGAAGCAAATCAGACATTGGATCCTTTTTGAAAAATAGTAAAAAAGCTTAAGGCATCCTTGAAGGAGTTTCAAGAAGGTTAAGAGAAGGATGAAGACTGCCTATGTGTGATGCTTCTTGATAATTTTTCCTTGGTTAAGGAGTACGAGAAGTAATTGGATAAGATTCACTCTATTACACGTGACTCTTTTGAAATGTTTTGCGGTAGGTGGAATATTTTTATCCCATGTGATCTATCTCACGAGAACAAGCTCGTCATATAGTCAGATAATCGAGGAAGGAAAACCAATTTCCTTGAAGGATTAGCAAAACTCATGGTCCTTATTCTCCGACACTTTTTCCAATGTGCTTATATCTTCAATGAATAAGAAATTTTCATGGTTCATTCTCTGATAAAATAACATTGTAGTAGTATTTGTACTTACATATATGTTAAGTTAAATTTAACCAAATAAAGCCTTTATTGTCCAAGTATAATGGGTAGTGGATGAGGTTGATGTGATAGTTTGTCTGGGTGAATATGTTATGTAAATTTGAACAATAAGAAAGTATGGAATGCTCATTGTCTAACCCTTGTCATAGTAGGATTTTGTGGCATAGGATTAAAAGGAGACATCACCAAAATTGGATCATCTTCTTCTTAAGGAAAAGAAGGAATAGACGGGGCTCAATGAATTTGATGATGAGTGTGTTGGAGGAGGAGGTTGAAACTTCAAGAAATAAGATCATGAATTAGAGATATAAATCTTCTAAAAAGGGAGATTTGAATCTCCAAATTAGTATAAATCTAAACTAGAAATTCGCGGGATTTAAATGTCGATTTCTTCATACGGTGCAACACCGTTGATTTGACATGATTTTTATATCAAAAAAAGACCATGATAATTATTAACTTCAAATTCTTTATTCTTAATTTTATAATTATATAATAGTAAAATTAATTTAGTTTACATTAATTTAAGGGTTATTACCACTTTTCCCCGGCCATATTAGTCTCTTTTGGTTTATCCCCCTGTATTTTTTGTTGTTGTAAAACTAATTTTGTCATTAAAAGATTCTTGCAATTTTAACTTTGGGATAAAAAGACACACTTCTTGCGTCTATCTCGGATATGATAATACTGAGCATGCCAGCATGCCACATAGACGCAAGGAGTATGACTTTTCATCCAAAGATTAAAATTGCAAAAATCTTTTAATGACAAAGTTAATTTTTTTAAAAAAATATTTACAAAGGATAAACCAAAAGAAGCCAATATAAAATGGAACAAAATACCTTTAATTTAATTATTTATTACTTTTTTTAGTTTTTATATATTTTTTAAATGTATATTTTAACATTAAAAGAAAAGAAAGATGAAAATGTAATTCAATTGTTCTTTTAAGAAAAGATAGTATAATTTTATCAAAAATAAATTAAATAAGAAAAAAAGTGATCGTACCTGACCAGAAGGTGTCTTGGCCCAATCTGCAACGGCGGTCCCAAGTGAAAGAGGAAGGGGGTACTAAAGCACTATGCCAAAGTAAGAATAGGCGAGAGAGCAAGCAAGTGAGAAAGAGTAAAGAATGAGATACGAGCTCTGTGAGAGGGTATTTATAGCCAGGGCCAAGATCCGATTAGTAAGTCCAAGCCCACTAGCGGATTGTTAAGTGCGAGGAGGCCGTGGCCTCCTCCCTAGATGTTCCGGTTTGTTTGAGTTGGAGACTTGACGGTTAAGGAAACGTCAGGTCCGATAATATCGGGGCACGTGGCGCTCAGGACAAGATCATTGGGCGCCACGTGCCCCGCGGACATTTGCTCTCCAAGGACAATTGGGCTCGATCATTGGTCGGCCACGTGCCGCGTGGACATTCCACCGCTTCCACGCATTGGGCCTCCGTCTTGGGCCACGTGCGCGTGGTCATTCAAAGGCAATTGGGCTGGATCTGGGCGGCCACGTGCCCCGCGTGGTCATTCCTGCTCTCAAGGCAATTGGGCTGGATCTGGGCGCCACGTGCCCGCGTGGTCATTCCCACCGCTTCCAAGGGCATTGGGCCTAGGATCTTGGGCCACGTGGCCCCGCATGGACATTCCTAGGACAATTGGGCCGGATCATGGCCCCGCATGGACATTCCATGTTTTCAAGGAATCCAGCCCCAAGTCTTTGCTCTAGCAGCAATGACTTTGAACCGGAAGGTCCTCGGCGGAGGCGTTCCCTCGCCCGGTAGGCAAGAGCTGGCACATTTCGGGTCGCTACACTCGGGGAGATCCGCGTGGGAGCGTCGGGGAGGTCGTGGCTCCTGCTGAATGATTGTTATGTTTGATTTGTTTGGGCTGCGAGCTTATTTTTGCGTGCCCTTGCTTTTAGGCATGTGCCTTTTGGATGTTTGTAATTTGGGTCTTGTGCCGTATTATTAGCCGGTGGCCATTTACTTATCGCTTTATTTACCAATGCTTATACTTATGTTAAGGTGTATGCTATGCTCGACCTTGTTATTCGACGTTGTTATCCACGGCTTGCTAGGTTTGGGGCTTGAGGCCCAGCGAGGACATGGTCGTGCGAGACCACATCCTCGGGCGTGGACCGTCCGTCATGACGGACATCCCGCCAAAGGTGCAAGAAAGACCCGCGGACCTCGATCGAGGGTTCCATCGAACGGGTCCCTACTAGCGAGTAGGTCCCGTGTGTAAGAGGCTTGGGCGCGACGAGCACCATTCTGCGACCAGTGAGCTAAATCTCCGAGGAGGAGTTTAAGGCCACGTTGAGCACGTGGTCGCCCTAGCTCAGTAATCTTGCTTGAGCTTTGTAGCTTCAAGGTCGAGAGTTGTACCGCTTAGATTTTCGAGGTCGCCTCGTGCCGTCTTTGCTCGGACGCGATATGGTCGATAGGATCGTCTACTCCATTATAGTTGGCCACCGGGTGGTTTTCCATCCCAGGAATTGGGCGTTCATGATGCTAGCGGACAAAGGACCAAATCTCCGATGGGAGAGCGTGGCGACGTTGAGTTTCGTGCATGCCTCTTGGTCCTTCTCGACTCCTCCCTCACGTCGGGAGGTGGTTGAGGTCGTTCCTCGGGTTGTTCCTAGTCTCGCCTCGCGGGTCCCTTTCCTCGGGAGCGACGTGTCGGGCTGCGAGAGTCATCTCTCCTGTTCCTTCGCGGGGGAGTTTGAGAGCGATGTCGTCGAGGTGAAGGCAACCATGAGTTTGGTCGTCGACGTCTCCGCGGTGATCGGCGGATGCTTCGAGAACATGGCGTTCCCCGTGAAGAGCGGAGGTTGGTGTTGTTGATGGCGCGAAGAGGGTGATCGTGGGATCGCATCGGAGGTGGCGACTTCTTGAAAGACCGCGGGTCATTGTCCGGCGATGCGATTCACCTGCGCTCTTCTTGATAGGATCCGGAGGAGGCGGTTTGCCCATCGCGAGGATCTCCGCTTGGAAAAATGGTGTCGTTTTGCTCGGCCACCTCGTCGCGAGGGACTTTGCGTTGGTTGCATGATCGCCATGACAAACCGAGTTTTGGTTTGCTTTGGTCAATGAATGAAAGGAGACGGGAAGCAAGGTTCCCACCGCCATCGTACGACTGAAGGTGTCTTGGCCCAATCTGCGGTCCCAAGTGAAAGAGGAAGGGGGTACGCAGCACTCGATGCCAAAGTAAGAATAAGCAAGCAAGCAAGTGAGAAAGAGTAAAGAATGAGATACGACCTCTAGTGAGAGGGTATTTATAGCCAAGATCCGATTAGTGGGCGTCAAGCCCACTAGCGGATTGCTAGTTGCGTGTGAGGCCAAGACGTGGCCTCCTCCTAGATTGTCGCCGGAAATCGGGTTTGTTAGTTTCGGGAGACTTGACGGTTAAAAACCACAAGGTCCGATAATATCGGGGCACGTGGCGTCAAGGACGGATGCTGTGCCACAATCTCAAGGACAATTGGGCACGGATCTGGGTCGACCCGTGCCCCGCGTGGACATTCCTTCTCCACGGCAATTGGGCCTCCGATCTGGGGCCACGTGCTGCGTGGTCATTCAATCTCCAAGCAATTGGGCTGGATCTGGCCACGTGCCCGTGGTCATTCACCGCTCCAAGGGCAATGGGCCGGATCTTCGTGCCCACCTCCAAGGGCAATTGGGCCTAGGATCTGTTGGGCCGGCCACGTGGCCCCCGCATGGACATTCCCAGCTGCTCTCCAAGGACAATTGGGCCTGGGATCTGTTGGGCCGGCCACGTGGCCCCCGCATGGACATTCACTGTTTTCCAAGGGCATTGGGCTTGAAAAAGCATATGTTTTAACTTAACAAACAATAAAGTCAGCTTAATAAGAGACTAATACCAAAAGTTATTTATAATAATAAAAGTTAGGAAATGGAGTAGTAATTGATATTGGATATAGAGTTTGTTTGATAAAAAAAATAGTAGTTGATTGATAAATTAGCTGATAGTTTATAATTTATAATTGATGGTTGATGCATGATAATTTATAGCTGATAGTTGAGATTGATAGATAATAAGTTAATTGAAGTGTTTGATAAAATTAGCGATTCAACTATCTTATAAATATAAAATAATTTAAAATATATTTAATATATAATTATTTTGTTTTAAATTAAAATAAATTATAGATAATAAAAATAATTTTTTGTTAAAATAATAAAAAAGAAAAAAATATAAGCTACAAACTAAAATGCTTTTTGAATAGTGTCTAAAAAATTCTATAAATAAATAAAATAATTTATAAGCTCATAATCAAAAAATCGTTACTAAACAAATCTAAAATATTATATGAATTTATACGTTATAAAATATAAGAGACAAACTCATAAATTAATCTTATCAAACAAATTCTTAATATAAAGAACTCCACTTATTGAAAGAAAATTAGAATAACTTAATGTGAGAATGGATAGTGAGTCAAAGACTAGAAATAGAAAAAGGAAAAATAATTTAATTTAATATCACATATTCATATCTTCCTGTTGAATATAATTAAACAATGAAAAATAAAAATCCAACCCCAATTTTCATTTAAACATTTTTATAAGCCATCACCCATAGACGCCTTGTACCATGTTCAAGTCTGACAACAAAATAAATATAGTAAGCTAAAATAAATCGAATTTAGTTTATAAATTCAACTTGATAATTAGTTCATTGAATTTAGTTTATAAACAAAATCAATCGAATTAAGTTATGTATAGATTCTTTGATTACGTATGACCTTGACTTTTAATCTTGACAAAGACTTGGTACCTACATAATATATGGTCATTTATTTTAACTCACCTAATGCTAACAAAATCTTTCCTACTTCTTTTTATATTAAAAATTTCAAATTCTTTCAAAATTGAGGCTGCGTTGCCTCTTCTCCGCATAAATTACTAGTATAATTAAACATTTTGTAAATTAGTACTAGTAGTTATAGTAAACTGTAGTATAATTATTGTTAGTGGATATGGATTAAGAAAGATAGCAATAAGAAAGCGTGTGCAGCTGAGTTGAAAGGGTCCCTAACCCTACCCTAGTAAAACTCACCACAAACACAAGGTAGTTTCGTGAAGACAGTTGTGTTGTTTCTGACAAATCTCAGTTTCCATTATGGATCCGACCCACGTCTTTATCACCAAAATCGTGCACGCACTATCATCTCACTATTCTTTATTTTAAACATTAAATTACATACTTTTGTACTATCTCCGTTTTAAATTGTCACACTTATTAAAATATTTCTTATTAAAACTTCCAGCTAGTCACTTCAAAGAGTCAAACACTCACTCAACAAGCTCAACCAAAGGATGAGTAGAAGAATCAAGAGACAAATACAGTTCAAGCATCAGCTTTCTTGGCTCACCAGGAAGATCTTGAAGTTCCTGCAAACTTGTAGCCACATGCATGGTTTGCAGACTCAGGTGCCGCCCATCATCTTACTCCTTATAAAACCCTATTACAACACACACAACCCTATAAAGGTTCAAATCAAGTTCTAGTTGGCAATGGCCAAGGTCTAAAAATCAGCTTCATTGGTTCACCGCATATAAATTCTCCTATATCACCTTGTACTGCCCTATCTTTAAAACATATGCTACATGTGCCAAACATCACTAGAAATCTTTTTTTTGTGTCGAAATTTGCCAAAGACAATAACGTTTTATTTAAATTCCATGCTAATATTTGCTTTGTAAAATCACAGGTATCTAAGGAGGTTCTCTTAGAAGGATTCCTAGATACTAGTGGAATATATTGTTTCTTAACTATACCTGTGAAGTCTTCACCTTATCCATCTGTTCATGTAGCAAGTGTCTCATCCATAGATCAAGTCACAAGTCTCTCAAGTTATGGTGCAAATAAGTTTTCCCTTTGGCACAATAGGCTAGGTCATACGAATTCTGTAGCACTCAAATCTATATTGAAATTGTGTAACATTGCATTATCAAATAAAGATTGTATTGAGTTTTGTAGTTCTTGCAGCATTAGTAAATCTCATAGGTTGCATGCTCCCTTGTCTCACATTGTTTACTCTGCACCTTTTGAATCAGTTCATATTGATTTGTGGGGACCCTCCCCTAACTTGTCGAGTCAAGGTTATTCTTACTATATGGCAATTGTTGATACTTATACCAAGTACACTTGGCTTTACCTGCTAAAATAAAAGTCGGATACCATAAGTATCTTTAAACAGTTTCTAGCCTATGCTAACACACAATTTCAAGCTCAAGTTAAATATGTACAAACTGACTTTGGAGGTGAATTTCGCCCATTTACCAAATTTCTTAATGAGTTAGGTATAATTCACAGGTTAACATGTCCTCACACTTCCCATCAGAATGCTAGTGTTGAGAGAAAACACAGAAGTATAGTATAAATGGGGTTAACCCTCTTAGCACATGCTAACTTACCCATTAAATTTTGGAATCACAGTTTCTCCTCTATTGTATATCTTCTTAACAAATTACCCACCTCTTACTATCCAAAGTTCAATTCTCCTTATCATTCTCCCTTCAATCATATGCCTGACTACAAGAGCCTAAGAACATTTGGCTGCTCATGTTTTTCACACCTGAGACCATTTAATAAACACAAACTCCAGCTCAATAGTTCTGGGTGTGTCTATCTAGGAGTGTCACCTAATCACAAAGGGCACAATGCTTGAGTCAGGATGGCAAAATCTATATTTCAAAAGATGGTGTGTTCAATGAATCTAAGTTTCCTTATGTCTCTCTCATGGAAAATTCGACTCAGGCTGCTAATGTACAAATCACAAAGTCTTTAGCTATACCTATGGTACAATCAATTACCTGTGAACCACGCTACAGTTCTGATCAACAACCTATAGAGTCTGCTACACCAATCACATTGTAGCCTCCCAAAGTCATGCTGATATATCCACAGGTCAGGATCACTTTTCTCCAAATGTCACATTTGCAAATAACCATCAGGCCTTACCTGAGGCTTCACAAACCTATTCTTTGGATACTTCATTAAGTTTAGTTCATTTGTCTTCTCATTTGGAGTCTGAGCACACATCAGGTAATCATAACTCTGGTCATCTAACTGAGTCTGCTATTCACAACAATTCTTCCAACTCTTCATTGTCTCCATCTATTCCTGATTGTGTGACCAAACCATCTCTTTTCATCAACTAGCATTCCATGCTAACCAGAGGCGAAACAAGACATCTCAAACCCAAAACTTTCTTAGCTCATCTTGAACCAACAATAGCCAAACAAGCATTAACTCAACCTCAGTGGCTTGAAGCAATGAAATAGGAATACAATGCTCTTCTGGCCAATCAGACTTGGACTTTGACATCTCTTCCCACTCATAGGAAAGCCATAGGCTACAAATGAGTTTTTAGGATCAAAGAAAACTCTGATGGTACTCTCGCCAAATACAAAGCCGGACTGGTAGCCAAAGGTTTCAACCAACAATATGGCTTTGACTATCATGATACCTTTTCTTCTGTTATGAAACCAACAACCATCAAAGTTCTCCTCACTCTTGCTCTAACATTCAAATGGGATGTTCAACAAATTGAGATAAATAATGCCTTCCTAAATGGAGCCCTAGAGGAAGAGGTATACATGATGCAACCACCTAGCTTTGAGCACAAAAATAAGGACTTAGTTTGCAAATTGAACAAAGCTTTGTATGGTCTCAAACAAGCTCCTAGGTCCTGGTATGAAAAACTTCACAAAAATTTATTTCAGTTTGGCTTTGTAGCAAGCAAGTGTGACCATTCCTGGTTCATCTACAAACATCAAGGCATATCCCTATATGCACTAGTTTATATAGATGATATTCTCATTACAGGATCTTCCTCTTCACTGATTCATAAGTTAATTACAAAACTGAATGATATCTTTGCTCTCAAGAAAATAGGTAAACCTGAGTTTTCTTGGCATTGAAGTAAAGTATCAACAAGCTGACACACTTATTCTCACACAGACCAAGTATATTAGGTATCTGCTGTTGAAATTTGGATGGAGTGTTATGCTTGTTCCGAATCCCAAGTAAAATCATTATTTGCTTTTCAAAGCTTTTAGCTTTGTGCTAAACATGATGATGATAAAGTCTTGAAGGAATTTGTTTGTGGTTGCATAATTGCAGGGAGATCACCACTCAGCTGCTGTTTCTTTTTCTGTTTTGAAGTAAAATCATTTTACAAGCAAATTTGAAAAAGTTTTACGGCCTATTCTGCATTACAATGGCTGCAACTGTCACAGTTGTATTAACTACCAAATCACAATGTAACCACAACCGCAATTTAAAACATGTTTTCTCAACAACAACAAAAAAGCTAGACGCAAATGAACATTAGCTGTTGGCTACTTTTAAGTGCACATCATCAGTTACATGTCTTTTTTATTTGGATAGGCAAATGTTAGTTTTGTCAGTAAATTGAAGTCATGTTAGTTCTCGGGGTTTGATCCCCAGACCTCCTGATTAGTATTCCTTTGGTGTCCCTAATGTTTAGAATAGTTAATCTGTATTTCACTTTCTTTTATTGCTTATTTGTTGATTATTAAGTTGGACACATTTCCTACAGCTGGGAAAAGTTTCACTTCATTTTGTTCCTTTATGATTGGGATTATAAAATGTGGACCAAAATCTAAAATTTCAGCTGGCTCATTTGTCTCCTTACATATGATTAATCACTAATGATAGCTTACTAGGTCTTTGTTCATGAAATTGAAATAGCTTAGAAGACGCATGGAGTCGGTGGTTCTTCCATTAGAGCTTATACAACTGTTTAAGAATTCAGATTTTCCCAATCAACAAGAGTATGAAACTTGGTTGAGAAGAAATTTGAAGGTTCTTGAAGCTGGACTCCTCTTGCATCCTCACCTTCCATTAGATAAGGCAGACACATCTGCGCAGAAACTCCGGCGCATAATTGGTGGAGCCATTGAGAAACCTATAAATTTTACAAGTAGTGGTGAATCAATGCAAACCCTCCGGAGTGTTGTTATGTCTCTTTCTTGCAGATCATTTGACGGGTCTGTTCCCGAGACATGTCATTGGGCAGATGGGTTTCCAATGAACCTTTGGATCTACCAAACTCTTTTAGAAGCTTGTTTTGATGGTCACATTGAAACCTGTGTAATAGATGAGGTTGATGAGGTTTTAGAACTCATTAAGAAGACCTGGCTTATTCTTGGAATCAATGAAACCCTACATAATATTTGTTTCACATGGGTCTTATTTCATAGATACGTCGTCACTCGTGAAGTAGAAAATGATCTGCTTTTTGCATCCTGTAATCTACTGGGGGAAGTTGAGAAAGATACTAAGGCCATGAAAGATCCTTCTTACTCAAAAATTTTGAGCTCCACATTGAATCTGATGTTGGGTTGGGCAGAGAAAAGGCTCCTAGCCTACCATGATACTTTCCATAGTGGTAATATCGAATCCATGGAAAGCGTTGTATCTCTTGCTGCACTATCAGCAAAGATACTGGCAGAAGATATCTCTAATGAGTATAATCGGAAGAAGAACCAAGCCGATGTAGCCTGTGCCAGAGTTGAAAATTATATTAATTCATCATTGCGTGCTGTTTTCATTCAGGCAAGTTCTATCACTCAAAGCTTCCTTTCAGATGGCACATACATATGATTATTTATGACATTTGTGTACGGTATACTTTTCAAACCATTTATCAAAATAGTATAAAAGTTGTTGTTTTGCTCTATTATAGTGCTAATTGCCTAATTTTGATGCCACTCATGTGACTTTAACTCTCTAATCTCTCTTAAGGCAGAAAGTGGAGAAAGCGGACCATAGAAAACATCCATCTAGAAAACAGAACAAACCTTTTCCAATTCTTTCAATCCTCGCACGAGACATTACTGAACTGGCTTTTGAGGAGAAAGACATATTTAGTCCTAAACTAAAGAGATGGCATCCTCTTGCTGCTGGTGTTGCTGTTGCTACCCTTCATGTGTGTTACGGAAAGGAGTTGAAGAAATATGTTAAAGGTATCACCGAGTTGACACCTGATGCTATAGAAGTGTTGATGGCTGCCGACAATTTGGAGAAAGAGCTGGTGCAGATAGCCGTGGAAGATTCTGTTGATAGTGAAGATGGTGGGAAATCCATTATAATGGAGATCCAACCTTATGAGGCTGAAGCTATAATTGCTAATCTTGTTAAGTCATGGATAAATATCAGAGTGGATAGACTGGTGGAATTGGTTGACAGAATCATGCATCAAGAGGTATTTCAAATCTTGTTGCTCAAAATCTTAAGTTATATATTTTAAATTAAACAAGAATGTGGTCGTCGGCACAAGAGTCTTTTTACTTTATGATGATTTCAGCTATTGTTAGATACTACCATTGCTGTGTTATTACTGCACAAGAATGTGGTCGTTGGCAAGTTTAAGATTTTAAAATAATTTTTAACGTCATCATCTTTTGCTACAGGCATGGAATCCACAGGAAAATAAAGAGGGATTTGCTCCTTCTGCTGTTCAAGTTCTACGTTTCATAGATGACACTTTGGAAGCGTTCTTCCTGTTGCCCATATCCATGCACGCAGCTTTACTTCCTGAATTGATATCTGGTCTCGACAAATCTATCCAACAATACATTTTGAAAGCAAAATCAGGCTGCGGTAAATATTCCATGCATTAGTTAGCATTTGATTTACCAAATTGAGTTATTCAATCTTTGTGTGACTAAGTTTTCCCTTCTTATGGTCTGCAGGGAACCGTAATACATTCATCCCGACTTTGCCTGATTTGACCAGGTGTTCAACAAAAGGAAAACATCACGGTGTATTCCGTAAAAAAGAAAAGCCACAAATGACGCAGAGGAGGAAAACCCTTGTTAGAACCACGAGTGATGATAACTTGTTTGATGTGCCCCACCTGTGTGTTCGCATTAATACTATGCAGCGTATTCGCATGGAATTAGGTGTTCTGGAAAAGAGGATAGTTGCCAATCTTAGCAGCTCTAATTCCACCAATGAGGATGATATAGCAAATGGGGTGAGCTTCAAGCTTTCTGGAGTCGCTGCAGTGGAAGGTATCCGGAAACTCTGCGAGTGTATAGCATACAAAGCTATTTTCCAAAATCTATGTCACGTTCTTTGGGACGGTCTATATGTTGGAGAAGTTTCATCAGCCAGGATTGAGCCTTTTCTTCATGAGCTTGAGCAATACTTAGAGATCATATCATCAACAGTGCATGATAAAGTTAGAACACGAGTAATTATTGAACTAATGCGGGCTTCTTTCGATGGGTTCCTGTTGGTTTTGTTAGCTGGAGGTTCATCTCGTGCTTTCTCTTTGCAAGATTCTATTCTAATAGAGGAAGATTTCAAGCTTCTGAGTGACTTGTTCTGGTCAAATGGGGATGGCTTGCCGGCCGAATTAATCGAAAAACATTCTGCAACCGTTCGAGGTGTAATCCCCTTATTTCACACGGACACACGACAAATAATTCAGCAATTTCTCCAACTTACTAAGGAAATATTTCCAAAACTTTTGCTTGCCATTTTACCGCATCAGCACCCACCCAGACTAAAATATGAGAAAAATGAACAATAGAAGGGCAATCGAAAAAAAGAAAAAAAAAGAGGCAATAGAAGATGGAAGAAGGGAGTTTGGACGCAGAGATAGTTAAGGAAGCTTTGAGGAAGATTGTTTTTTGGAATTGAAATGAATAGACATTGGGTTTATGTATTACATGCATTTCGGTAACCAGAAACTCTCAAAGATACATGGGAAGTTGCACTTTGTCGTTGTGATTATTTAAAAAGTGACTTTTCACGTTCCACGTCTATGCATGAACGTGAATTAAAGTCTTCCACATTAAGTTCAAAGTATTTAAATGTTGCATTAGTTAATAATTAGTAGAATAATAGTGTGATTAAGTGATTAAAAAATAAAATAGTGTATTAAAAGTATAGTGATGACACATAAGCGGCATTAATTGCCAAAATAATGTGGTGTTGCTAGTAGTGGTATAAAAAACTATATTTGCTCATGAAATAAGAAAAAATTGAACTTTGAGTTATAGGGATGTTCGTGAATTTTTCAAATACTTTGATTTTTATAAATTTATAATAGATAATAGATAAAAAAAATCAAATTTACTCTAGTAATTAGACGGTGAGTGGACATATTAATATGTTGAGGTCTAAAAAAATGTTACATGACAATTAGCATGTCTTATTTGATATCATCATTTCATAAATACTCAATTTCTTTCAAATGTGTGACTATTGACTGCTTCAACTAAATCAATGACCATTATTTACTAAGAACTCCCTCCGTCCCAAAATAAATTTCACATTTGAGAAAAAAATTTATCACTTTACATTACCAATGCAATTTTATATTTATTCTTTCAATTGTACCCTTCAATAAATACTCTTAATGTATTGTTTTTTTACTTGATATTAATGTTAATTTGAATAATCTAGTGACTAAATAGGATAATTTGATAAATTATCATTCACTATTTTATTTATTGTTGTTTCTTAACATGACTCACTATGACAAATAATATGGAATGGAGGAAGTGACATATTTGTCTCATCCATACATTTGTCATTTTTCGATCATTAAATTAATATCTAGTTAACATTTTATATTAAATATTTTTTATTTAATTTAAATTTTAATCGTTCAAAATTTAGTATATACCGTTAACATAGTCCATAATAGTTTGGTTCCTCCATAGCTTCATCATTTCATTTTCATGAAGTACAACGTTATAAGGAATCAGAGAAACTAACGTTGTTAAGGTTTTCTGTCTCATGGCATTCAAAATCAACAAATTCAAACTCACACACTCTTTCTTCTCCTCCAAACTCCGTTTTTCTTCTTCTTCTTCTTCTCAAACTGCAGATTCCATTGTCTCCATCTTCACCACCAAAGGACCCTCCTCTCCCGAACTCGACAACTTCTCACCTTCACTAACCCCTCACCTCGTTGAGTCCGTCCTCACGCGCCTCCGCAGTTGGCGCGTCGCACAAAGCTTCTTCCATTGGGCTTCCAACCAACACCCTTATCACCACACTTCCTTCACCTTCAACGCCATCGCTTCTATCCTCTCCCGCTCCCATCAAACCCAGCCTCTCATTGACCTCGCCAAACACCTCCCAAACTCCTCATGCTCGTTCACCCCTGGTGCTTTCTCTTTCTTCCTTCGCTGCCTAGGTAATCTTCGCTTGGTTCAAGAAGCCAACCACGTGTTTGATGAAATGTCGCTTAAGGGTCTTTGTGTTCCTGATCGTTTTTGCTATAATGCTTTGTTGGAGGTTATTTCGAAATGTGGGTTGCTTGGATTGATGGAGATGAGGTTGAATGAAATGAAGGGTTTTGGTTGGGAGTTTGATAAGTACACATTTATGTCTATGCTTGTTACTTATTGCAATGCTGGTAGATTTGATCAGGCTTTGAGTGTTTATAAGGAAATGGAGGAGAAAGGTTGGGTTGATGAACGTGTTTGTTCTATGATGGCGTTGTATTTTTCTAAATGGGGGAAGGTTGATAAGGCTTTTGAGTTGGTGGAGAGAATGTGTGAACATGGAATGAGACTTACTGAGAAGACTTTTTGTGTTTTGATTCATGGGTTTGTCAAGGAGTCGCGGGTTGATAAGGCGCTCCAGATATTTGATAAAATGCGCTCGGAGAATGGTTTCGCTCCGGATGTTTCCTTGTACGGTGTTCTCATTGGAGGACTCTGCGAGAATAAGGACAGTGGCAGGGCTTTGAGTTTGCTTTCCGAGATGAAGGAAGCTGGGGTCAAGCCGGATATTGGAATCTTTACGAAATTGATATCATCTTTTTTGGATGATAAAAGTGTGATTTCCAAGCTACTAAAGGAAATTCTGGAAGGGGAGGAAGATGAAAAAACTCTTGTTTTGATTTATAATGCCCTTTTGACTTTTTATGTGAATGATGGGTTGATGGATGAAGCTTACGGCCTTATTCAAATGATGATTCATAGCAAATCTAGTACTGAGGATGATGCAACCCGGATGGATGCTTTCTCCGAGGTAACCAAGAGATTGGTTTCCCCCAACATCACTTCCTTTAGCATTGTGATAGATGGCTCACTGAAAAAAGATAAGCTGGACCTTGCCCTTAGTCTCTTTAATGATATGCGAAAAATTGTTGGTAAACCGACTATTTCTATTTACAACAATTTGATTGATAGTCTCTGCAAATCCAATAGATTGGGGGAGAGCTATGAGCTCTTGAGAGAGATGAGAGAATTAGGGGTTGAACCAACTCATTTCACTTACAACTCCATTTATGGATGCTTGTGTAAAAGAAAGGATGTCTCGGGAGCGCACGATATGTTGAAGGAGATGGGTGCGTGTGGGCATGGACCATGGATAAAACACACCACCCTTCTTGTGAAAGAGCTATGTAATCACGGGAGGGTGATAGAAGCATGTGAGTTTCTTGATAACATGGTTCAGCAAGGCTTCCTTCCTGATATAGTTTCGTATTCAGCAGCAATTGGGGGCTTGGTTAACATTCAAGATGTGGATCGTGCAATGGAAATATTCAGGGATTTGTGTTCTCGCGGCCACTGTCCGGATGTGGTTTGTTTTAACGTGTTGATAAGAGGGCTATGCAAAGCCGATAGATTAGCAGAGGCTGGAATTTTGTTCGATGAGCTTGTTGAGAGCGGTCTTTCTCCCTCAGTTGTTACCTACAATCTGTTTATTGATTCTTGGTGCAAAACCGGTTCTGTTGATAAAGCTATGGCGATTCTTTTCAGAATGTGTGAAGAAGATAAGGAGCCTAATGTTATTACATACACAACTTTGGTGGACGGATTATGCAAAGCAGAAAGGCCTGATGACGCTCTCTTGCTCTGGAAGGAGATGGAAAAAAAAGGTTGCCCTCCAAATCGAATCGCTTTCATGGCACTTATTTACGGTCTTTGCAACTGCTGTAGGCCAACTGAAGCCCTTTGTTATTTACGCGAGATGGAACAAAAAGAAATGAAACCAGACTCCTTCATTTATATTGCATTGCTAAATGCTTATTTGTCTGATCTGAATTTGACATCTGCATTCGAGATTTTCAAAGAGATGGTTGATTTAGGATTTTTTCCAAATCGTCTTGATAAAAATTACCCCGTTGCAGTAGATGCAATCCTAAAGTTTTGTGAGGATCACAGAACATCCTCAGCCATCCAAGTTCTAATGGAAGAGGGGAAGATTCCAACACACAGTGAACTGTTGGAAGTAAAAGATTAACCAGAGGGTGTCAACTTTTTTTTGCTATTGCCAGAGTAAGTAAACATTACGTATCAAACCGATATATGTACAGAAAAACGCATCAGTCGCGCTCCACTGATATTTTGGTTACGAAGAGAATGTGAGTTCTGGAATTAAGCTTTTGAGGAGAAAGACATATTTAGTCCTAAACTAAAGAGATGGCATCCTCTTGCTGCTGGTGTTGCTGTTGCTACCCTTCATGTGTGTTATGGAAAGGAGTTGAAGAAATATGTTAAAGGTATCACCGAATTGACACCTGATGCTATAGAAGTGTTGATGGCTGCCGACAAGTTGGAGAAAGAGCTGGTGCAGATAGCCGTGGAAGATTCTGTTGATAGTGAAGATGGTGGGAAATCCATTATAATGGAGATCCAACCTTATGAGGCTGAAGCTATAATTGCTAATCTTGTTAAGTCATGGATAAATATCAGAGTGGATAGACTGGTGGAATTGGTTGACAGAATCATGCATCAAGAGGTATGTCAAATCTTGTTGCTCAAAATCTTAAGTTATATATTTTAAATTAAACAAGAATGTGGTCGTTGGCACAAGAGTCTTTTTACTTTATGATGATTTCAGCTATTGTTAGATACTACCATTGCTGTGTTATTACTGCACAAGAATGTGGTCGTTGGCAAGTTTAAGATTTTAAAATAATTTTTAACGTCATCATCTTTTGCTACAGGTATGGAATCCACAGGAAAATAAAGAGGATTTGCTCCTTCTGCTGTTCAAGTTCTACGTTTCATAGATGACACTTTGGAAGCGTTCTTCCTGTTGCCCATATCCATGCACGCAGCTTTACTTCCTGAATTGATATCTGGTCTCGACAAATCTATCCAACAATACATTTTGAAAGCAAAATCAGGCTGCGGTAAATATTCCATGCATTAGTTAGCATTTGATTTACCAAATTGAGTTATTCAATCTTTGTGTGACTAAGTTTTTTCCTTCTTATGGTCTGCAGGGAACCGTAATACATTCATCCCGACTTTGCCTGATTTGACCAGGTGTTCAACAAAAGGAAAACATCACGGTGTATTCCGTAAAAAAGAAAAGCCACAAATGACTCAGAGGAGGAAAACCCTTGTTAGAGCCACGAGTGATGATAACTTGTTTGATGTGCCCCACCTGTGTGTTCGCATTAATACTATGCAGCGTATTCGCATGGAATTAGGTGTTCTGGAAAAGAGGATAGTTGCCAATCTTAGCAGCTCTAATTCCACCAATGAGGATGATATAGCAAATGGGGTGAGCTTCAAGCTTTCTGGAGTCGCTGCAGTGGAAGGTATCCGGAAACTCTGCGAGTGTATAGCATACGAAGCTATTTTCCAAAATCTATGTCACGTTCTTTGGGACGGTCTATATGTTGGAGAAGTTTCATCAGCCAGGATTGAGCCTTTTCTTCATGAGCTTGAGCAATACTTAGAGATCATATCATCAACAGTGCATGATAAAGTTAGAACACGAGTAATTATTGAACTAATGCGGGCTTCTTTCGATGGGTTCCTGTTGGTTTTGTTAGCTGGAGGTTCATCTCGTGCTTTCTCTTTGCAAGATTCTATTCTAATAGAGGAAGATTTCAAGCTTCTGAGTGACTTGTTCTGGTCAAATGGGGATGGCTTGCCGGCCGAATTAATCGAAAAACATTCTGCAACCGTTCGAGGTGTAATCCCCTTATTTCACACGGACACACAACAAATAATTCAGCAATTTCTCCAACTTACTAAGGAAATGTATGGTTCTTCAGCAAAATCGCGGCCTCAATTGCCTCCAAAAGCAGATCAATGGAGGCCAAGAGAACCAGACACACTTCTGCGAGTTTTATGTTACAGAAATGATGAAGCAGCAGCCAAGTTCCTCAAGAAGAATTACAACTTGCCTACAAAAGTCTAACAAATTGATAACTAACCCCTTTGATATTTCACACTTGCCTGCCACCTTATATATATATATATATATATATATATATATATATGGTGCTTTAGGAAGTTTCTTCTGCTCCGAAATTTCCACTAGTGAAGCATGATACTCTTAATCAGTGGTTTGGTTAACTTTAGGAAATATATGGTGCTTTACATTCAATAATGCGTAACACTATCTTTGTACAGGTATGTGATGATTCTTTGCTTGCTAATTTGTTGGCTTGTTGTTACTATGTCCAGCTTGTGCTAAAATGTAATTTCTGGCCTCACCATGGTGTGATGATTTGGATGCAGAGAACTATATTTTTCTTATTTGGATCTGATTTGTTGTTTAGTTATTTGTAAGGCACTGTAATTTATTTATTTTTCTACGGCTAGTCAAGTTTGGCAATATAAATCTAATTAAATCATTTATTTTGTGCAAGTTATATACGGTAATAGATATTAATTTTAATGCACTGTAAAATATTTTACAATGTCGATTCATTTTAAATCATATTTGTATGACTATCTGTGTTAAAAAAACCAGTTGTTCTGATTTTCAAAATAAATAGAATTAAAATTGAATCTAATTAGTGATTCAACTGCCTGGAAATATTTCAAGATGTAAAAAATGTCGGAAGTTTAATATTATAACTGTTTCAAGATGTAAAAAATGTTGGAAGTTTAATATTGGGCCTGTTTGTTTTATTTTTTTTTAAAATGTTATTTATAGTGTTATAAAAATTTTGTAAAAAACATTTACAAAGAAACTTTTTATAAAAGTTTCAACTAAAAATTTTGTTTGAATAGTTGTTCTTAAAATGTCATTTTATGTATTTTATCTTCTTATTGAAACTTTTTTGGAATATTAAAATTTTTTACAAAATAATTACTTAATTTTGAAGTTATTTCAAATAGATTTTCATAAAAGTTATTTTTGAAAAAAATTGTGATTTTAACTATGTTTATGTTATAGGATGTCAAAATTAGTATTTCGAAAAAATAATTATAAATTTTTTTTTAATAATTTAAAAAATTGTTTTGAAAAATCTATTTTCAAAAATAAAAAGAAAAAATCTATTTTTTTAATTCTGAAACAAACAGGCCCATTGAAAGCACAAAAAGCTCATTAATTCAACAATAAAATGTGGCAAGTTTGCTAGTTTTTTCCATCTAAGGTGATTCTTTTTCTTCTTGTTGTTTTGTTATTCCTGTCTAATTAGGTTAATGTAGGTTATTGGAAGTCTAGGTGGGTGAAGAATCTCAAGTGTTTTATCTTCTTTTTGCATATGATTTTATGTTTTCTAGAGGCCATTATTGAACAAGTTTATTGTATCAAGCATTCCATAGATCAGTTTTGTCAAGCCTCGATTATTGTTGAGAAGATTCTAATTTATTTCTGCTAACGTTAATCCTTAACTTTGTTAGGAGATCAGCAACATATATGATTTATAGATTCATAATCAATTCCAAAGGTGTAGAATTGATTGAGTGATTTTGAGGTGTTTGGTTGGTAAAATTAATTGATTTTACTTATAGCTAGAATTGTAGCTTCTGCCTCTAGAATTGATTTTGAGTGATTTTTACTAAAACTTATTGTTCAACTTATTTTTACATAAAAATATCTGAATATAAATCAACTTTGCTAAACTCAATTATGCTAGAATCAATTTTATCAACTTAATTATCTTAGAATCAATTACGTCTACCATTAATTCAAACACTCTTAAAAAAGCGTTCAGTTTGAAAAAGTATCTTGATGGCGAACACTATCCATGGTAGAAGCTCTAGAAACAAGTTTTGATGTATTATTGAGCAGGTTCAATTGGGAATTGTAAGCACATTATTTGATTTTGCATCTAGCCTTTAGTTTTGATGATAATATTGCACGAATGATTAGATAACAATTCAGTACCATAATGGTTTGTTTAGTGTGTAGCTTTTGCTAACAGGTTATGACTCTGAAGAATTGATGTGTGATGTCGTCAAATTCAAGTGTGTGTGTGTGTGTGTGTGTGTGTGTGTGTGTGTGTCATTGCTTAGATTGCTTCTTAAAATAACGGTTATGATGAACGTTAATTTTATTGCTTCTAATTGTGACTCTGTAGTAGAGTTTTTGAAGGATTCTCAAGTTCTGAAGATTCCAAACTCTCTTACTTCAAGGTTCAGAAGATTTTAAAGATGAGATTCTGTTGAACGAGTTATGAAGACCAAGGTTTTGAAGATTCTGAAGACAAGATTTTGTTGAACGAGTTCTGAAGATTTTGAAGACATAGCTCTGAAGACCAACGTGCTGAAGACTCTGAAGACAAGGTTGAGTTGAACAAATTTTGAAGATTATGAAGACTAAGGTTCCGAAGACTGATTTTGATCCTTCTAAGCATGTTTCAACTCTTACGTACTCTAAAGCCTCTGAAGATTAGAAGAGAATATTACAGGTGTTACGTGAAGTGTTAGTACAATGCCACATATGTCTACTATCCTGATTTTGTGGCGCAAGGACTGTACTATTAATATCATGTTATCTACCGCTGCAAGAAGATAACTGGAATTTTGGTATTCTTATTCTACCTTAACAAATTTCTTTTCAACTATAAAAAAAACTTGGAAGAATTGAAAATATTGAACAACTTTGAAGAAACTCACGCTGATTCAAATTAAACATTACCAAAATAAAAGTAATTTTTGTAAAGCAGGGAACTTTTGCTCGTTAACTTGCTAGTAAGGAACCGTTGTTCCTAACTTGGGTAACATTGTTGTGTTATTATTAGTTCTTCATTTCTTTGTAATTTGTTTTAAAGAAGCATTATTGTAAACACAAAAGGTTGTATTCAACCGTGAGTTAATTGTTCTTTGAGTGATTAAGTGTTAGTCTGAATACTCAAAAGGTCATTGACAGTTTGTCTTTGAGGTGTTGTTTTTTGAGTGATTAGGTATTAGTTTGAATATTCAAGAAGGCATTGACAGTTTGTCTTTATAGATTGTAATCAATTTGATTATAGTGAATTAAGTCCTTGATTGAGAAGGCAAATGACCTTGGTGGGTGGACTTGATTAACTTCGTTAATAGTGAACAAAGATAAAAATAATTGTGTACATTTATTTTTGTTCTTGAGTTAAATTATTGTGATTGATTACGAAAAGTTTTCATTTCTAGAAACTCAATTCAAACTCTCATTTTTTGTGTTCTTGTACCTTCAGGAATGAGTGGTTGGAAGCAAAAATGTTTGAGTTTGGCTGAAAGAATTATGTTTAAATTTGTGTTAACTTATATCCCTTATTTTCATTTGCAAATGTATGAAAACCCCTAGTGGTATTATATTTAGTTGGAAAAATTGCAATGATTTTTTTTTTTAGAAATGAAGACAACCTAAGATCAATTCCAAAGTTTGTTATACGTCGAAGGAACATGGTAGCGGTAGGTATCAAATGACATCAATTAGTGAATGATGTCTTTCTTTTAAAAAAACTTTTGAATTTATTGACTAATTCTAATAATTTACGGTGTCGGGTTCTTCTTAGTGGATTTGACATGAATCTTGTTGGACAATATAATTTGTAAGTCGACTGATTCTCCGTTATAAAAAACTTTGACGAAGATTTGAGACGAATTACAAAAAATGTATTGGTATATTCGTGAAGGGCCTGTAGGAGTTTAACTAGCAACAATTAGGACGAATATGAAACTCTCATAAGTGGCTTATAGGAAGTTCAATTAGCAAGAATTTCGACGACATCGTCAAGTTTTCGATGGAGTGTTAGCATGCATTTTTGATAGTCTGAAATTTAACCTACTGACTCATTCTTCCATCAATACATTCTTCCATCAATACGGAATTAACTTTCATATTATTTTTTAACATAATGGGCATGACTCACTTATGAAGTGTTTTGGTGTGTATGAAAGAATCTAGAAATTAACTTCCATAGAACATTTTCAAATTTTATGTATATTACTAATTGTTGGGTACAAAGATAATCGCCAAATCGTGCATTTGTTTCAATCCAAATATTCTTGTGACGATTTCAAGTTGAAGAGCCTTTTGGACTACACTAATATCCGGTTTGTTTTAGCTTTTTTTTTTTAAATGTTTATAGTAATATATTGTGTAAAAAAAATTTACAAACAAATTTTTCATAAAAAATTTCAAATGAAAAATTAGTTTGAATAGTTATTTTTAAAATGTGATTCTAAATATATCATCATATTGAATTTTCTTTTAATATCATAATTTTAAAAAATTATTTAATTTTAAAGTCATTTCAAATAACTTTTCACAAAAATTATTCTTAAAATACAATTTTAAAAAAAAATTATGATTTCGATATAATTTGATCATCAGTAATATATATTTATATAATAGAATAAAAATAATAAATATAAAAAACTTATCATACTTTAGAAAATAATTTTAGAAAATTTATTTTTAAAATATAAAAAAAAAAAACTATTTTTTTAAAGTTAAAACAAACTGTTCTATATCCATCTATCAACACAGTACACTAACCAAATTTAAATAGTATACTCTTGTAACCAGGAGCTAGTTAAGTTCAGAAGCTATTTTATTCAACTTTTTTATTTTTCCCGTCAAAAAATAGATTCGGATTCGCGTGGGAACATCAGCCTACTTGCGGCTTCAAGATTGAAAGAGGATCTCAAAAACTCATAGTGAAAAGATAATGAGTAGATAGAGTGTTATTCTTGCCTGCACTTGACGGGGAACGGACGAGCTGGTGGTGCTAGTACAGATTTCTTTTCTTCAAAATATAATAGAGCAAGGCATATGGAGTCATTTGGAAACACTGGATTAAAGAACATAAAGACTAATAATGAAAAGAGGTTTTGCCAATGGCCGTGGATGTAACGTGGTTCCGGTTTGATGACCCAAGGTTAAAGGTATCTAATACCATGTAGATAGTTAGAAGATAAGGAGATGAAGGAAGCTTGAGAGTCTAATGATTGAGATGAAAATCTCACAAGGAACCATATTGAAAAGATAAAGAAAAGGTGATACATTTGCTCTTTTAGAGCCTTACTGATCACGAACCAAGTGCAATAAACTAGTTAATGATCTGCAACAAACTTAACATGCATCGAGGTTTATTAATCCATTTCATCATGAACAATAAATACCGTTAAAACTAAGTACTTACTAATTTTCAACCCTCATCATCAAGGCAAGGATGACGAATTTTGAGGTGCACCAGATCCTGGTCGACGAGGGAAGCTCGGTAGACATGATGTACACTAACCTCTTTTGCACCCTTCAATTTGACGAATCCCACCTCCCTCCCTATGTGGGGTCTGACTTGTAGGGGTTCAACGGGTCGACCTCCCAACCGTGGGGCTACGTCGAGCTCCTCGTCACCTTAGGTGAGGATGTCGCGTCTCGGCAGGTGTTCACAGTGATTTCTGGTGAAACAACCGCTAGTCCTCCAAACTATCAAACAAGCGTTATGATTGTTGTTTAATCCCTTTGGTAACTCGCAGGATCGACTAGATTGATCCTATGGGGTTATTGGTCGTTTGCATAAACTTAAAAGGATGGTTCATGTTCAAGGCTTGTTTTTAAATGTTTTATATATGTTTCAAGTGTATTTCGATTATGATGTTCAATAAACTAATAACATAATCAAGTAAAGCAATATAAAACTAATTTGAACAAATAAGACATAAAGACTTCGAATTGCAGAAAGTATATAAATGCAGGAATGCTTAAAGGATTTCTTGAATGTAAAAGACTTTCAAAATAAAGCATGAAGTGTAAAAGACTGGAATTTAAAGGCAAGTATGTAAAAGCTTTCTGGAAAATAAGAACATTAACGTGACAGTTTCAGAAAAGTAAAGAGTTTCGAAATGAAAGAAAAGCGTTTAAATGCAAAGGAAGTTAAATGACTTTTGAATGTAAAAGATTTAAATGACATTGATGCAAGATAAAGGTAAACTGGAAAGATAAAGATGCATTATTGAATAAAAGTTTTGGTGCAATCATACGTACATCATTCGCGCATTCGTTTCCCTAGCCATGTGGTATTTTGAATGTTACTGAATTTTAGTACAATAGATATGACACCCGAAATCCTAACACTAAGACTTCTATTTATACTATTTGACCATAACGGTCTGACTTATGAGATCTTGCCACGTTTCGGACATGCAGAATACTATGCTTCTCTAGCCTCCACGTCTTCGAACCGCTTTCCAGCGCGCATATTCGAACTTCCATTTATCCCGCTCATATTTGAATTTCAAATATCTGAACTACCTTTTCGATTCGAACTCGCTTCTCAAACACCACGCTACTACCACTTCGAAGCTCCTTCTACATGTATCATCATAACTGCTACTCGAAGCTCCAAATTCCAATATATTTATTCGAAGAACCCATTCTTTCACTCTGAATCATGACATTTCCTTCGTTCCAATGATCACTGACGTTGTTTCGCTTCGAGCTCAGTGATTTTTATTCGAACCATAGATATCAAAATCTTCAGCCAACAAAATGCCCCTTTAAAATATGTATTTCGAATCCATTTCCGAGAAATACTTATTTTAAATATATCCACAAGATTTTGATGTGAACCTGAGTAATTATGACACTGTGCATAATCATCATCACGTCAGTCACGACGGCTCTTGGATTTCCGAACCGCTTCAAACAGTTGCCACGGTATGGTGCGGTTATTAAAGATAATGATTATCTTTAATCATGCTTATTTCCAATGCTTACTTTACGCCACCTCACTCCGTATCCAACCCACGTCCTCCACGTTTCTTGGCTTTAGTTGATGAGTGCTTCAACTTCTCTATATAACCAAACACACTTAGCCCTTTTACTCTTTTTACACACTCTAAACCTTTTCTTCTTCTCTCTTTGCTGAAAAACCCTAAAACCTTAACAATTTCCAACAATGTCTTCAACAACATCTCAGGTAAAAAAGATTTCCAAGAAGAAGACCAAGAACACTGGAACGATCCTGGAAAGCAAGGTTGATGTTCACCAAGGCCAATCCGTGCTTATACCTCAAGGCATCTCCAAAGAACAGGAACTCCTGTACGCTTCCCAGGTATTAATCCCGACTAATGCCTCTGGAAAGAGGTTTGCCCTAATGGACCCTCTCACAGTTTTTGAGATTCTGAAGGACACTAGAACCATATTCCCGGTTTGCTATGATTTTAAACCATTATTTAACAAAATGGAAATCCCTAGGGTAGAAACTGATAATGTGAACGAACCTTCTGTTTCCAAAACTACAGGAACCCTTGATATTCCCCCAAAGGACCCTTTCATTTTGGACTATGTTAAAAGTAATTTTAAGCCATTTCGATCCTGCCCTACAGCTGATGTAGCTTACCAGAATTGGTTTGCTAAAGTGGAGGTTAAGAGATCTCATCAGTGGGAGGAACTAGGTATCTACAATCTCCTCAAATTATCTAAACCAGGATTCACCTACAACCATCCTTTGCTTTTTGCATCCCTGTACTTCTGGGATAGTACCTACAACACCTTTCACCTTCCGGGAGGAATGGTCACACCTACCTTTTTTGATATAGCTGCTATCACTGGCCTATCACCAGTAGGAGAAACATACATCCCTGGCTCTGAGGAACATTCCAGCATAATTGACTTTGATATCAAGTTGGCTAGTTTCTCCAAGTTTATCAGTCATTATCACACTGAAGGTGATAGTGTTTCTGATGTTGAACATATTGTTTTCCTCACCCTCTGGCTATCACGATATGTCTTCTGCAGTAGATCGCTTCAAGTGGCCAGTAGGTTCATCCCTCTAGCAAGGGATTTACATGAAAATAGGAGGATTAATTTAAGTGAGCTCTTACTAGTTGACCTTTATGAAAGTTTGAGGTCGGCTGTTTCGAGCTTAAAATCTCACACTCCTAAGAATATCTTGCTAGCTGGTCCTTTCTGGTTGCTTCAGTTATGGCTTAATGCCATGTTCGAATCTTCACTTTCTACTGCTGACACTATTGTTGAGCAAGATCCAGAAGTAGTGGATCGAAATATTGAGGGCACGAGGTTAAGGAAACTGACTCCAAGTGACGACAAAGCTGATTTCCAGATTCTATTTTCCCAGTACATTATGCTCTTTTCCAAGAAGCATAAGTTCGAAGAAACTATGGCGCCTTTTGCTTCGAGGACCCATGGACCATCATGGTTCACCATGTCCCTTTCAGAGGCTGCCAAGACCAAAGAAGTCCAAGACATCTGGAAAGCCTTTTTGCTCCCAAGATTAATCTCTTTAAGAATCACTCCGACCAAGAATCAAATCCTTCTATTCGCCTACCAACCCAACTTCGTCTCAAGACAATTTGGTTTATGCCAACTGATTCCTGAACCACTCTTTCAGACTCATGACTCTATTACCTCTGGTCAAACTTTCAAGGCTAGAGAAGCCAAACTTCAGCAAGAACAATATCAAGATTTTGCTCAATTTAAATTGATCTCTTTTGAACCATCTTATTTTTCATCCAAAGGTTTTCTGGATTGGTGGAGTAAATTCTACCAGTCTTGTATGTTTGATACTCTCACTATCCAAAATAAACTGACTGCTGCGTTCGATGTGCAGGTACACAAAAAGAAAGGTATGTTCACTCACGCTCAAGAAATTAAAGCTTTTCAAACTTACTTCGAAACAACCTATGATCCTACACGCTTGGAGTCCACAGTATATCGAGCGTCCCAAACCTTGAAGGAAAAATTTACAGAAAAAGTCTCTAAGTTCAGACTTCCTTCAGGGCTGTCACCTGAGGATAGGTATAGGTTGGCACTCGAAATGCATCCACCTAAGTTTCCCAAACTACCTACCTCAGAACTGGCTCTAGCTTGGTTTCCCCCATACCCTTGGTGGTTTACTTGCAAAGAGATGTCCAAGTACAAATCTCAAAGGAAACTAAAGCCATCTGAGACTGTGACATGGGCTCGACATTGGCTCCATAATTTCCCAGGGCATCTTCGCTATGACCTTTCTGCCATGTCGATTCTTTCGAATGAAGGCGCAGGTGCGAATGCTTGGGAAATCCCAACTAAGTCTTACTTACTTTATTTAACATTTTGTCTTATGTGTTTCACTTTTCAGCTATCAGAATAAAGACTGTTGCATCGAAGACCAAGGAAGGAAGTAGTTCCCAAACAACTATTGAAGCTGATGACAATGTGCCCAAAGCAACTCCAACAATTACTCCTGCAACAACAACAAACACTATTGCCCCAACTCCAATTACTTCTCCAATTCCAACAACTGCTCCGATCCCAAAGGTAAACAGTTTATTCTGGCTCAACAAGTTTGGAACGGATGTAATGGAGGATCCTCAGTTGTACAGGTCCATTGTATGAGCTTTTTAGTATATTACTCTTGCCATACCTAATATAGCATATTGTGTAAACAAGGCTTGCCAATTTATGGCCAAACCATTCGATAGTCACTGGATCATGGTCAAAAGGATCCTCAGATATCTCAGTGTCACAACTACCTTTGGTCTGCTTCTTTCTCTTGCCAATGCCACTTAAGAACTGTCTATTCGTGCATACTCTGATACAGATTAGGCCAATGACTTGGATGATCGTAGATCTACATCAGGAACTTGTATTTTCATAGGTCCCAATCTAATATCCTAGAGTTCCAAAAAAGTAAACATTGGTTGCGAGGTCTAGTGCAAAAGCAGAGTATCGAGCTCTAGCACACACGACCTCTGAATTACTATGACTGCAATCTCTGCTGGTTGAACTACAGGTCAAGTGCTTCCCTCCCACACTACTGTGTGACAATCTTAGTGTTGTTTTGCTTAGTCACAATCCGGTTCTCCATGCCAGAACCAAGTACATTGAGCTTTATATACATTTCGTACGAGAACGAGTTGTAGCCAATAAGCTCAAAATACAACATGTCTCTGCCTCAACTCAGCTAGCTAATATCATGACTAAGCCATTACCTAGTGCTGCATTTAAGGATTTATATAGCAAGCTCAAGGTTGTGTCCTTACCACCACCTTGTACTTGAGGGGGAGTATTAGTGTTATGTTTCAGCATTGGGCCAGCTAGAAAAGCAGTGTGTCTGGGCCTTAGCATTTGTGGCCCATAGCCAATCTCATTAGGAAAGATTTTGTTTGTGTGGCTATAAATAGTTAGCAATGCTATCTGTATTATAACTGAACTTTAACAAACTTCTACATTCAGTAAAATAGAAAAATGCAGAGCAATTTTTCAACTCTATTATTTTGTAAAAACAATTTACAATATTAAATGATCATTGATTTTTATTAATATTTTATTTTTTTTAATGATCTATAAAATAATATTTTTGAATGATTGTCATATATTAATTGTGTAAAAAAAATTTACACCCGCAATATATAATAATAATTAAATTCTTATAAAAAATTAGTATTTCCATAGTAGTGTTTTTATAGTACTATTTTGATGCAAGTTTTCTTCTCTTTTTTTAAATATTTTATTTATAAAATATGTATTACTTTAGTATTAGAATTCAAAAATCATTATATATTTAATATTAAGGATGTTTCTATTGTGTACAAATAAGTATGAGTTAAAAGTCGCATATTGTTTAGAAAAATGGATGTCGAATACGTGGGAGAATTTATTCATCTAAAAGTTTTAAGGTTTTGCATAAATATGTATTGTCTCTCTCACTTGTGTGCTATTTTTTTACCTAATTTAGATACTCCTCGTGATGATCCAACAATGACATTACAGTTAATGGTTCAATTAAGGGACCAACTCCTTGTACCAAAAGTCTTCCTAACAATGTGTTGGTTATGAGGTGTGTCTCACTATAGTTTCTAAAACAACGGTACAAGTCTATAGGATGAAAGAACTTCCGTTTGAGGGGACATTTTGAATTAACTCACACTCGAGGGGGATGGTCAGGCGGTGTGTCCCATTGCAGTTCTCAAAATGGTTGTACATATCTATGTGGATGAAAGACTTGCCATTTGAAAGGGGAACATAATGGATTGACTCACACTTGAGGAAGATATTATTATGCATAAGTGTGAGTTGGAAGTCTCACATTGCTCAAAAAAGTGAGGTTGAACACTTTAAAAGTGAGAAAACTCATCCACCTAAGGGGTTAAATCACTACAAGAAATATAGTCCCCAACAACGTAAAGTAGCGACGTGGTTATCACGTGAGTAAAAAAACTAGTTGCGACGTGATAACAACGTCACAAAAAATTTTAATAATAAAAAAATGAACACACAAGGAAGTCAAAGTTTGTTTTTTTTTTAAAAAGCTGCGACGTGATAGACACGTCGCTACATAAAAGAAAAAATTAAATTAAATTAACTCTGACATGTTTAGTTGGAGGGAGTTTAATTTTTTTTTGAAATTTGGTAGTGACGTGATAGCCACGTCGCTACTTTTTAGGGGGAAAATAAAACTGACTTTGAGTTGATTGATTACAGGGTGGCAGACTGACCAATTAAAGTTTTGTGCCGTTGGGAGTGTAGCGACGTGAGTCTCACGTGGCAAGGTTGCGACGTGACATTCACGTCGCTACTTGGCATTTAAAATCACAAATTATAAGTTACCCTTTACAACACCCATTTGGTTGTTTTGTTTTGCTTTCTTCATCTTCTTCCTTGCCTTTCCTTTTCCTTCTGCGTGCTCCAACCAGAAATTGTTCCCAAAAATTTATTCCATCCCAAATTTATACTCAAGCAATCGTTGACGAAGAACATATAAGGTAATTGTATGTTGTTTAATTTTAATTTTACTTATTCGGTATTTATTGTAGTGATAAAAAATTTAATAAAATTTGTTTTGTTTAAGTTGTAGAATTTTGAAGAAGAACATCAAGGAAGATCTATACAAGAAGAAGAAAATTAAGTGAAGAATATAGAAGTATTTATGCAATTTTTTTTTATATTTTATATGTATTATAGGTTAGTATTATATGTATTCTGTTTATTTGAATTAAAAAAATATTTTATTTAATTTTAGTTTTAGGTTAGTATTATAAGTTAGTATTTAAAAAGAATTTCAAATTAAATTTTTATATGTTTAGTATTATATATATATATATATATATATATATATATATATATATATATATATATATATATATATATATATATATATATATATATATATATATATATATATATATATATATATATATATATATATATATATATATATATAGTTAGTATATATATATATAAACAAAAATTTTAATATTTAGTAAAATAAGATTTTTTAAAACAGAAATTATAAACAGAAAAATGTTATATTATTGTTAGACTAATGTAATAAACAGGAAATCAAATTTATTAATGTTATATTATTGTTTATTTTAAAATATAAATTATAGATGTATATATGTTAAAACATATATTTAAATCAAATTTAAAAACAGAAAATGATTTTTATATATATATATATTAAAATAAGAATTTATAAAAACATAATTAAAAATATATATTATATTATTTTTAATATTATTTAATATTATTATTATATATATAATAAAAATATATATATATTATATATATGTTTTTTAATATTATTATTATATACATATAAAAAATTTGTTAGTATATACATATAAAAAACAAAATTTGAATATATATTAAAATAAAATTTTTAGAAAACATAAAACTAAAAATCTTTTTTTTTATAGATGTATATATATGTTAAAACATAAATTTAAAACAAAAATTTATATTATATTTATTATAGTAGTTTTAGTTTTTATTTATATGTTAAAAATATGAAAAAAAGTTATATATTAAAATAAGAATTTATAAAAACATAATTAAAAAGTGTATATTATATTATTGTTTTAATATTATTGTTATATATATAATAAAAGTATATATGTTACATTATTGTTTTTCAATATTATTGTTGTATATATAATAAAAAGTATATATGTTATATTATTGTTTTTGGATATTATTGATATATAATAAAAAATTATATATTTTACATTAGAATATTTATTTATATGTTAGTATATATTTAAAAAAACGAAATTTATATTTATTTATAGTAGTTAAAGTCAAAGTTAATAGTTAATTAAACAAAATTAATATTTTTAAGAATAGTAATTAAATAGTATACGTTTAAGAATAATATTATTAAGTTGATTAATATCTCTAATGAAAAAGACAATGATTGTATAAATGTGGAGTATGAAATATTATCGGTATTATCGTAGTTGAATGTACGATAGAACATATTCAGGAAGAAGTGAACTTAAACCCAATTTTATAGTAGGAGTTGATGAGTTTATTAAGTGGGCGTTTGCTCAGCAATGTTGTCGAAGCGAAGGAGGGGTTAGGTGTCCCTGTCTTAAATGTGAATGTAGACCAATAATTAGTGACCCAGAGGAAGTAACACGTCATCTGCATAGAAGGGGATTCATTGAAAATTATGGGGTAAGGACGTATAATGATGAAGAACTACCGGGTAATGTACCAGAGACTAGCAACACGCATGCTTCAAGTAGTCGGCCGATTATGGAGTATGAGGAGAACTTTAATTTGATCGGTGAGATGATTGAGGATGCTTTTGGTGTGAACGTGACATATGATGAACCTAGAGATTTTGACGGGGAAGAGTTGTCGAATGAGGAAGCGCAAAGATTTTATCAATTGTTGAATGAGATGAATATGCCATTGTTTGAGGGGTCGTCAGACTCAAAGCTATCAATGTGTGTGAGATTATTGGCTGCTAAGTCAAATTGGAATGTTTCTGATTAATGTCTGGAACATTTTGCAAAAATGATGTTGGACTCCACCGCTACGAAAGACAACTTGCCTACAAGTTATTATGATGCAAAGAAGTGGGTGTCGAAGTTGGGTTTAAAAGTAAGAAAGATTGATTGTTGCATTAACGGTTGCATGTTTTTTTATGACAATGAGTTTGGTACTCAAGATGGATCGAGAGGAGTGTAAGTTTTGTAATAGTCCAAGATATCAAGTTTGCAGTAGAGCCGTTAACAGCAAGCAAAAACGTGTAGCAATCCATGTTTTATCTTCCTATAAAACCAAGGTTAAAAAGAATGTTTGCTTCAATGCACAGTGCAAGTCAAATAACATGACATCATATAAACCAAACAAGTTCTGGCACTATGCGACATCCATCTGATGGTGAGGCATGGAAGCACTTTGATGGGACACATCCAGATTTTGCTGTAGAACCTAGAAATGTCAGGCTTGGATTATGCTCTGATGGTTTTGCCCCATACGTGCAAGCGTCGGGAAGTGCGTATTCTTGTTGGCCAGTTATTGTAACCCCTTACAACCTCCCTCCTGAGATGTGCATGACAAAACCATACATGTTTTTGACATGCGTTATTCCAGGCCCGCACAGTCCAAAAGCCGGAATTGATGTGTACTTACAACCTTTAATTGATGATTTGAAGAGGCTGTGTATTGGAGAATGGACTTATAATATATCACGTAAACAGAACTTTACATTGCGAGCTGCCTTGATGTGGACCGTTAATGACTTTCCAGCATATGGCATGTTATCTGGTTGGGGTACGCATGGAAAAACGGGTTTTTCGCATTGCATGGGATACACCAAAGCATTTACGTTGGATAAAGGTGGGAAAAGCTCGTGGTTTAAATGTCACCGCAGATTCCTACCAGCAAATCATCCATATAGAAGAAACAAGACAAATTTTAAAAAAGATGTACGAGAAACATCACATTTTTGTATCGGGAAACATCACATTTTTGCAGTCACTATTTCAATCACTTGATGTTAACTCCTAGAATCATACAGAATCCTGTAAATGTCAACCAGAGGAGTCAATTCACCTTATCAGTCTTTGGGCTTCCAGGTTGACCTTCTGGAAAGAAGGGTGTGCATTGGTTGATCCAAAAAGAAATGCAATATGCACATGTCCATGTTTTAATCAACTACGATGAAGTTAAACCATATCTTGAGTAAGTTTACCAAAACTTTTTAACTCTGTTGACAATGTGTGTATACCAAACTTATTAAACTTATGGTGTGTGTTTTGTAGGGAATTTAACAATACCTATTTTCATAGTACCGGTGTACAGTCAACATCAGGTGTCATACATGCTCAATTTCCCTCATGGTTCAAGCAAACATTGTCTAGCGTTCTTGCACTAACTCCAGAAATACTCCATTTGAGAAACTTGGCAGAAGGCCCTATCCAAAGCGCAAATGATTGGCACACATACTTCGTGAACAGATATAAATTTCACATTGAGGCATGGACCGAAGGGAAAAAACCATAAATAGTGGTGTATTTGTAAAAGGAGTTATAGATGGCGGTGAAGACGACTTCTATGGATTTGTTAAACATATCTACGAGTTGGTATACAATTACTTGGACTCGGAAAATAAAGTTGTCTTGTTTTATTGTGAATGGTATGATCCAACTAAAGGCACAAAAATAGACAAGTCATATGGTTCTGTTGAGATTCAAATGAACCGGAGATACAAAGAATATGACCCTTTCATAATGTCACATATTGTTAGGCAAGTTTATTATGTTCCTTATCCTTCATTTGTAATACGTAAAAAAGGATGGTGTGTTGTAATAAAAACAAAACTGCTAGGTCATATTGAAACTGGAGATCTAGTGGAAGATGCTGCCTACCAAGTTGATGATGTTGAACAAATTAATGATGTGGTTGCAACTAAAGACATTACAAGTTTGTCTGATACAACTGTTGAGGGACATCAAGTTGATGCGTCTATATTGTTGGTTGATAATAATGTGGATGAAGAGAATGATGAAGAGTTTGAATCTGAGGACAATATTACATCAGATGATGAAAATGATATGGATAACGAGCATGGAGATTTAGATTAATTAAACCACTTAATGTAATATTAATGAATATCTATTGAACATGTATATATTGAATGTGTTAATGAATATCTATTGATGTTAATGACTTTATTATCTTTGTTTATGAAAATATATATAAATAGGTAAAATGCCACCTAAGAATAAGGATAGCGGTAAGAAGTCTCAACGTCTGAGGGTAGTAACATGTGAGGCTCCTCACTCAGCCATGTGTCCCCCCCTCAGAGTCAGGTTGATCCTATGTCCCTGGCCAGTACTCAGGGTTTTGTCCCATTACTCTCCTCCCATACATTTCCGTCTGGGGTACCTGCATCTTTTGTGCCACCTGGAGGCCCCGATTTCCTTTTCCCACCGACTCAGATGTCATCATCCTTCCAGCATACGGGAGGATCTAGTTTTCCTTTCACATCGACTTAGATGCCTTTATCTTTCCAGTAGACTGGAGGATCCAGTTTTCCATTCGTACAGACTGGTGTCCCCTCATCCTTCCAGCGGCCAAGAGGACCCAATTTTCCATTTCTATAGACTGGCGTGCCTTCATCCTTCCAGCAGCAGGCGGGGGGACCCGGTTTTTCATATCCCATACAGATGTCTTCATCCTTCCAGCAGGCGGGAGGGTCCAGTAGCCCACATTCCACACATACTGGAGGATCTAGCAGTCCACGTCTGACACAGGCTGGACGATCCCCCACTCTATGTCCCACACAGGCTAGATGATCCCCTAGTCCACGTCCCACACAGGCTGGAGGATCCCGCGCCCCACATCCTAGACAGACCGGAGGATCACGCACCCCACATCCCATAAAGGCTGCATGATCCAACACCCCACGTCCTACACATGTACCTGCACGTGAGGCTGACGGTGATGCAGATGTGGTAGATGATGATATAGATGGAGCTGATCTTCGTGGGAGAGATGATCCGAGTGAGATTCATGCCATTGACGGGAGGTTTTGGATTTGGCCCAAAGGAAGCAAGTAAGTTTCTTATATAAATTTTTATTTAAGTACATATTCATTTTCATTTTTTGTATAAATTATAATTAATATTGTTTATTCAAAATCTTGTTGTTTAGTTTCGCGCCGAGTCAGACTGCTGCCAAGGTTATTAATTATATAATTCAGCAGATGTATAAATCATTTTGGAGGAACTTTGGCGAGGTTACAAATAAAGAAGAATGGTTTAAAAAATTTAAGGTATTGTTATTTATTTAAGTTGTAAATTTAATTTATTTTTTTAGTATTGTTATTTAAGTGACATTTTCATGATAATTACTTAACTTTTTATTTTAATGTCATACAACATTGCAGGAAAAATATGTGTGGGATCCGTTGAATGAGAAAATTATGGAAAAAATCTATTATAGCAGAACCTCTAGAAGATTTTCTGATATAATGCGGTGGGTTAGGGAGAATTATGAGCTTTATGGTATCCGTCCTAACTGGATAGGCGTAGAGGTTTTTGGCGAACTTCTTACATATTGGGGTTCACTAGAATTCAAGGCTAAATCAGAAATTTTAAGAAGATGAGGGCATCCGAAAAGGGGGATGTGTCAATACTGTTGGAAGTATTAGTACTGCGGAGCATGTCCGGCGAATGGTAAAAATTACTAATTTTTTAAGTTATATTTTTATTCATAATATGTTTTACTAATTATTTTTAATTTTATTATTTAGACTAAGGAGTTGGGGAGACCACCATTGATCATTGAGTTGATTACGAGGACTCAGACAAAGAAATCGGGAGGTTTTGTCGACGAGCGCAACAGAGAGCTTTTGTAAGTAATTTAATTTATGTTTTTTTTAATTTAATAACAAAATTTGTGACGTTATTTTCACGTGGCAATCTATAAATTGTGGCATGATTATCATGTGGCAACTGATAAATTGCCACGTGAAAATCACGTGGCAATTCATAAGTTGATTTGTGAAAATCACGTGACAATTTTTTAATATATTTGAATTTAGTATAATTTAATATATACATGTATTAATTTAGTATAATTTAATATATATGTAATTTTTTATTTATTTTATTATTTAATATATGTGTAGGATGATTATCAGACATTGCTTGCACTTTTTCTGGAACACAATCCTCAATATAGGCCAGCAGAGGGGGAGCCGCTTAATGGTGATGTTGATTTCTATATTTGGAATAAAGTAGTTAATGAAAAAAGGCCTAATGGTTGCTTTTTTGCGGGTGGAAATTTGACGGTCGGCTTGAGAGTTGGTGATCGTAATTTATTTCAACGACTTAGAGATGGAGAGGGAGGGTCACGTTAACCGAATCTAACACATGATCAACTTGAAACAGTAAGACAATTGGCGGCAAGTGAAGTGAGACGCGAAATGGAGGCCCAAATGACGACAATGAGGCAAGAGCAGGAGCAGCAGTTAGAGATCATGCGGAAGAGACAATCTGATATGGAGGAGCAGATGAGACGGTTTATGCAAGGTGGTGGAAATCAAAATGTTCCTGATACACAGCCGAATAATGACGGAATTGATGATTTTGATCTTGATAATTATCTGGGTGAAGATGCCCCGTGAAAACATTCTATTTATTTTGTTTTTAAATTTGCATTTATGTAAGATATTTATTTTTATCATTTTAAATTATTAAATTATATAACATTTTATTATATGAATTCATTTTATAAAATTTTATTATTCGAATATATAATAAAATAATATTATTATAATAATTTTATTATATAAATTTTATTATATAAATTTTATTATTTATATTTTATTATATAAATTTTATTATATAAATTTTATTATATAAATTTTATTATTTAAATTTTATCACATAAATTTTATTATATTATATAAATTAATTAATATAAAAAAATAATTACTAGCTAATTTTTTAAAAAACAAAAACGTCACATGTAGCGACGTGGGTTGCATGTCACAAAGTTGTGACATGCTTCTCACGTCGCTACAAAATCTGCTACATGTCTGCCATGTATGTTCCCTATACAACTATGTTGCGACGTGAATACCACGTCACAACTTTGTGACATGGAAAACACGTCGCAACAAGTTTGCCACTTGTTCCCCAGCGACATAAATCCTCACGTCGCAGTTTTTTGTTTGTGACGTGATTTTGAAGTTTGTCACGTTACTTTCACGTCGCTAATGAGCTTCTTTTTTGTAGTGAATTAAGGGACTAACTCCTTATGTTGAAAGTCTTCTTAAAAGGCGGTGGTCAGGCGACATGTCTCGTTGTAGCTTCCTAAACGGCAGTACAAGTCCATATGGATAAAGCTAATTCGGCTCGTGCATCAAAGGTCCGAGCACTGGCTAAGCGTTGTTTCCACTTAAGAATTGAACCTAGTATTTTTTAAATTACTTCCTTAACATGAGCTTCTTTACCACTAGAGCCCAAACTATTTTGTTATAATATTATTATTTTGAAGCAAGTTTTCTTCATAATATTTTAATAATTATTTTTATTTTTCCTATATAAGTTTCCTCACGTTTCAGTCTTCTCTTCTGTTTACTTTTCTCTTGCAACCCTAATTCATATCCTTTGTTTCCAACAAGCTCATCCACCACCATAAACACTATGCAGCCACCGTAACTTTTTCTTTTTGATTTCGTTCTCTCTCACTCAGAAAGTTGCCAAGACCCGAAAGTATCTTGGTTGCTCAAACATAATAACATGTTAAGAAGATGCTTGAAACTAAAACTAGAACAATTAACCATTGGGTTATGGTTTTGTGTTTTAATTGATTTAAAGAATGTGAATATTTGTGAAATAAATATATAGTTTTATTAGTGTTGATGAAGATCATGTGCAAAGTAATGGCATGATAAGATTGTTTTAAAGTAACGAAGGTCTCACCTAGCTGATGATCTTTTCTGCAGAGGTTAGAGAAGTTGCAGTAATAAGAAACTACATTGAGTATTCATTTTATTTATTCCACATAGATTCATTAACTGACAGTGAAAGTAACTATTTTTATTCCGTTTTTAGCACGAGGTTCAGTTTGATATTAAAATACTTTCGAGGTTAAGTTTTGATTTTTTGTGAAAAGCACAATGAATTAACCGAGTAAAACGACAATGAAAACCTCAAGTGACACTCACTACCCTTCTTCCGATGAAAACATATATATTATCTTGTTCTATTTGACTTTGCATAAGGAGATTTTAATGTGGTTAATTTGTTGTTGTAGTGTTGGTGTATTGTTCTATCTTGCTAGCAAGTTCTATTTGGATTTTCTTTTGTCTTGGTTAGCATCGGTTGCTTGTTTTGTTGCAGGTTCTGTTTGGATTTTGTTGTCTTGGTTAACCTTTGTTTCTTGATCTATTGGTAGAAGGTATGTGTTCTAGCAAGTCTGTGTCTTCCTGATTTGAGGTTTTGTGTTTTTATTTTTGTATTGCTTTCACTCCGCCAGAATTAATTTTTGGCAGCGCATCTACGAATGTGTTTTTAAGAGAAAGCGTTTTCATAGGTCTTAAAAAAATTTCGCTTAAAAAAAGCGCTTTTATAGAGTACCCTAAGAAAGCGCTTTTCAATAAGCGCTGCTAAAGGCCTTAGAAATATCTAACCTAAGAGAGCGCTTTTGAAAAGCGCTCTTATAGGTGGCCTTAAGAAAGCGCTTTTAAAAAGCGCTCTTATAGGCGGCTTTAAGAAAGTGCTTGTAAAAGCGCTGCTATAGGTCTATGATACGAAAGCGCTTTTGAAGAAAAAAACGCTCTTATATCTGGGCTTTAGAAAACGCTTTTAAAAGCGCTTTCATAAATTATTTTATAATTAAAATTAATAACCCTAAATACGATTTCATTCCCTCATTCTCCTTCCTGCATTCTGTTCATCTTCTTCTCCTGCGTGCAACCTCCGTTCCTGGACTTCTCAACCTCTGTTCTTCCGCACTCGCCGCTGTTCACCGTCTTCAGCCTTCAGTCTTCTTCGTCTGCCATCATCGTCTTCCTTGGTAAGTTTCAGTCTTATGCATATACGCCATGGCTATTTTTCGATATTTGTATCGTTTATTCTGATCTTGTGTCCTTCAATTCTATGCTTCTGTTTTTGTTATTGGCTTGTTATTATTATAGGATGTTGTTGAAGTTGGTTGTGTGGTGTTTATGAGTTTGGTAAAAATGAAACTTGAAGCTTCTATTTGTGACAATTTTGTGTAAATGGAGAATGTTACTTTTATGCAAAATTGAAATTTGTTGCTTCTGTTTATGACAATTTTGGCCCTAGCAAAAAGATTTATATTAATAAGTAGGCAAAGTTTAGATTGATACTTATAAATTATTTAGTACTGAGACTTTAGATTGATGGTGTATCAACATATGTGGTTAGTTCAATCATTTGTATGTACTCAAATTATTCCCATTGTTTAAGTGTTTGTGTCAGTCTCATGTCCAATGTCTGTGTAAGTAGATGATTCTAGAAACTAAGAAAAGTACTACTGATACAATGTAAGATGTTTGATAATTACAAAATGTTATATACACTCATGCATCGGGAGTTGAATTTCTAATTCTTGCATATTTCTGATTGAATAAAAGGTTAATTTAATGATTTCTGTTTGTTGGTTTTGAGTGGATGAAGAGTGCTTGTGTTAATAATTTCTGTTTGTTGGTTTTGAGTGGATGAAGAGTTTGGGATATTGTTAGTATGTTATCCAGAGAAGTTTCAATGAATTTGTGGTGATTAATTCTGATTTTGTTTGTGCTGCTACATGTTTAAGTTGAGAATAATGAGCAAATCAGTTGTAGCATAGTTTGGGTAACTGCCATTTGATTTTGAGCTTATTTGAGAAGAACTTTAATGTGCGTTACTAAGTTTGTTCATGGCTGCCCAGATTTTGTTACGTTTGATTTATAGTGTAACACCCCAAATCTACCCCTCAAATATTATTTAAATCAGAGTGCGGAAAATATAATCATGCAAGGGATGTCACAATTTCTTCGCAAAACAACATGCATTTATTCACAATTATACAGATACATAACACTTATATCATGGATGAACTTATAACAACACTTTTCAATTAATTCGGTTAATCAATCTAAACCACAAGTCATAACTCTTCAATAGTAACAACAATACATCTTTTATTCACCTCAAAACATTTCACAATATTATTAATATAATTTAACTTCACTTAGCATAATTATTCTACTAAACCAACTTCAAGAATCAACATGATCAAGTATTCACATTATTCATAAACTCAACAACTTAAACAACAACGATAATTAAATAACAACGTTCATTCCCCAAGTGTTACGTATTAGAGCAAGACACTAATTCGAACTAACAGCAACTAACAACTTCATAATGCTGCTTCGAACTTCCACGGCTATCCTTGAGTACTTGCCCATTTTCCATGGTAGGGGAAATATCAGCAGAAGAGGTGAGATATCAACAACTATAAACAAGTGTATGATAAACAATATATTAGATCGAATCATACAAATATCATCACTTTCAAACAACAACTAAGATGACAACCAGCGATAGCAATTATAACAACAACTTCAAAAACAATTAGTAACAATAACGATAACAATGGTATAATAGCTACTTCACAACAACAACAACAAAACATAATAATAACAACAACTTAATAAATCAACAACTTAATAACATCAACAACTTATAATAATAACAACTTATAACAACCACTTATAATAATAACATCTTATAATAACAACAATTCACAACAATAACAACTTATAACAACAACAACTTATAACAACAACTTATAATAATATCTTATAACAACAATATTTCACAAGAATAACAACTTATAACAACAACTTATAATAATAACATCTTATAACAACAACAATTCACAACAATAACAACTTATAACAACAACTTATAATAATAACATCTTATAACAACAACAATTCACAACAATAACAACTTATAGCAACAACAACAACTTACAACAACAACTTATAATAATAACATCTTATAACAACAACAATTCACAATAATAATAACTTATAGCAACAACAACTTATAACAACAACTTATAATAATAACATCTTATAGCCACAACACAACGACAATCAACAAACAACAAATAATAACAACTTTAACACGCGACTCAATATGCGACACAACTATGCAAATGCATGTGGATCCATCGAAGTAAAACTTCCAACTTAAAAATCATGCCAGGTTATCGGGGCATTTAACAAGGCATAAGCCTTCAACTTTTAACTAGTGTCAATCCAGGCCAACGTGGGTGAGCATAACTCCAACATAAAAATTGCCAATCCAGACCAACTTAATAGTGCAATGTATGCCATAAGACCTCAACTTAAACAACAAATACACAACACTGCGACAACAACAACATCATACAACAACAACTTAAAATATGCATCAATGGCATTAACTTAGATCAACACTGGTCATTCGATCTACAACTCAAACATGTCCATAAATTGGGACGATTCAACTTAATCAACATTGGCCATAGGCCTACAAGTTCATCAACATATCAACAACAATTTATAACAACAACATATTCAACAACGATAATAGTTTATCAACTGCAACCTCGCAATTATTACAACACACGCAACCAACAACGCAAGGCATTCATACAATTTCAACAAAATAAAACAATCGTAATTACTTACTAAAATACACGAACCATCCCGACAATTTTTAATTAATTCCGAACAACTAATTTTTTCGCTTAATTTACTAATTCGACCAAACAAAACTATTCTTAATTTCCCGCATTACTACTAATTATTAAATAGATTCTAATAATTCATCATCCTGCTAAATTAATTCTCGCTTATATTCAAATCCTGCTAAATAATTTCTAATAATTGTTCTTAATAAAATCAAGATGTTATTTCTACTAAACATCCGCTAAACAAACCTTTCTAGTTATTCTTGTTCCAATTCTGCCAATTACTGCTACTGGTTCGGTTAAACAATATCTGCCACTGTTATTGCTCCTCAATTTAATATAGATTTTGTTTGTCAGTTATTCACAATAATTAATAACCCAAGCAATAAAATAATTACTAGAACAATTATTAAAACTTGCCATTAAGTGAAAAACTAGGAATAAGGAAAGTATCAGGAAACAATGGCCCACGCCCGTCTCAAGTAGTGAGGCGCTCGCCTCACCTCCTCTCACCACTATGGGGCGCCCGCCTCCATGTTAATGGGCCCCCCGTCTCTTTCCCATTCTCTTGTGGGGCGTCCGCCTCCCCTATATACATATATGTCTTACTTCGTATACTTTTCCTGCAATCTCTCTTATTTCTTTTGTTTCTCATATCAATTCTTCTTCAGTCATCGATTACCATAAAATAACTTCGATCGATCTTAGATTTTCACAACATAACAACATACTATTATTGATATAAAGGCCATACCATTAATTGATTCAGCCAAAATTAAAATCTCTTAACAATATAATAGTAACATTAACACAATAGCAATTATTTTCACCACATCAACCTAGCACAAAAACAACAAATAATTCATGGGAAAATTCATACAACCCAACCCACGTACAGTCTATCATATACCCGGTTATAGAGATTGAACCCCATCCTTACCTGGATTCAAAAGCAGTTCAACTCTACGTTTGCCTCCTAATTTTCGGTCGAATTCTACCTTGGCTTTCTGGTCGGCAATTTCCTCTCCGGCGACTAGTTTCCCAAAACCCTTGTTCCTCTTTTCTTTCTCACACGTACAACTTTTCCCAAAAATATTACTAAACCCTTATAATCCTCCTTTTATATCTCTTATAATTAAATCCAACTTATAATAATAATAATAATAATAATAATAATAATAATCGTAATAATAAATATATATTGGATCTATTATTCACACCTCCACTAAATCCAATTTAATTAAATAATGATCCCATATAATAATATTATTTCTAATATTATTTTCTACATTTTCTCATCCATCGATTAAATAACACCAATTTGCAAATAATATTCTAATAGTAATTCTCCGATTAATCCAACTAATCAACTAATACCCATAATTCGGCTCTTTGGATAATTCCAATTAAATCAATAATATCATCCTTAATGTTATTCTTTCGATTTATCCGACAAAAATTTGACTTAATAATTCAAATATGCCTCTTAAATAATAATACCGACAAATCCAATTACTCCGATTAATTTTCCAACTTCAACAATTCCAATAGATAATTCCTTATATAATTTAATTAAATAATTATTTAAATTCGGGATGTTACAACTCTCCCCCGCTTAGGATATTTTCGTCCTCAAAAATCTATCCGACTCAACCATCCTTAACATAACATTCACATCTAATATATCAATTAATCAACAACTAAATCACGACTTGAATCCAATACCTATACTTCCATCTTTCAATATTCTCGCTACGTAATCTTTACCAACTTGCCAACCATTAAGATAGCAAAACAATTTTATATCATCCAATATGATTCCGTCCACTATCAACAAGAGATTAAGGGTGATCAGTTCCTCAATTTGTTAATAGATAGTCGACAACCATAATGGAGTATAAATCATTGTTACTAAATTATACTAGTGTTTCTTTATACTTGCATTCAAGTCACCAAAAGCATCAAAATTCAATGACTTCCAAAACCAACATGCTAACATCAACATCTTACAGCGACATACTAACACACATCTAACGATAACATCAACCTTAATTTCTTTACACCATTTCTGACACTTCTTATTATTGAAATCATACTTTTCGCATTTCCAACTATGACTCGCGGTTCAAAGATTCCAACAAATCCAACAACTTCTACAACTTCTCATCACTCACCAATAATTCCACAGCACGACCTACAATAATCTGTTACTTAATCGTCATTCTCACGTCAACATCTTAAGCGAGGCTACTTAAACAACAACTCCACAGTTCACCAACAATGCTGAACATAACAACTTGCTAAATTCCATCTCATAACAACTATACTTAACAGTTACCTTCAGAAACGTCGGTAGTTTGCACCATACTTGCAAATCAACAACTGCTACACTGCTCCTCATTCTTCGAGAAGTAAACATCAACAATTCCTAATCATTCTTTTCTTACAGACGCTTCAACTTGTTAAACAACCAAAACCTTAAATGTATGTCAATAAGCTCCAACAATACTTGCACTGTCTCCATTAAACAGTACATCGCATCAACAACTTACAACCGAAACGTAACCGAGAAGCACAACTTCTCCCCCACTTAGCTTCAACTTAATTCCTGTAAATAGTCAACCAAAGAAGCAACAAGTACCGATAGTGTTCCACACACTTATCGCGTACAAAGGAAGTAAACAACATTAGACGACTCTAGATGGACAGACCGACCTGCTCTGATACCACTATTGTAACACCCCAAATATACCCCTCGAATATTATTCAAATCAGAGTGCGGAAAAGATAATCATGCAAGGGATGTCACTATTTCTTCGCAAAACAACATGCATTTATTCACAACTATATAGATACATAACACTTAGATCATGGATGAACTTATAACAACACTTTTCAATTAATTTGGTTAATCAATCTAAACCACAGAGTCATAATTCTTCAATAGTAACAACAATACATCTTTTATTCACCTCAAAACATTTTACAATATTATTAATATTATTTAACTTCACTTAGCATAATTATTCTACTAAACCAACTTCAAGAATCAACATGATCAAGTATTCACATTATTCATAAACTCAACAACTTAAACAACAACGATGATTAAATAACAACGTTCATCCCCCGAGTGTTACGTATCAGAGCAAGACACCAATTCGAACTAACAACAACTAACAACTTCATAATGCTACTTCGAACTTCCACGGCTATCCTTGAGTACCTGCCCATTTCCCATGGTAGGGGAAATATCAGCAGAAGGGGTGAGATATCAACAACTATAAACAAGTGTATGATAAACAATATATTAGATCGAATCATACAAATATCACTACTTTCAAACAACAACTAAGATGACAACCAGCGATAGCAGTTATAATAACAACTTCAGAAACAATTAGTAACAACAACGATAACAATGGTATAATAGCTACTTCGCAACAACAACAACAAAACATAATAATAACAACAACTTAATAACATCAACAACTTATAATAATAACAACTTATAACAACCACTTATAATAATAACATCTTATAATAACAACAATTCACAACAATAACAACTTATAACAACAACAACTTATAACAACAACTTATAATAATATCTTATAACTACAACAACTCACAACAATAACAACTTATAGCAACAACAACTTATAACAACAACTTATAATAATAACATCTTATAAGAACAATAATTCACAACAATAACAACTTATAGCAACAACAACAACTTATAACAGAAAGAAAATGTTACTGTCTTGTTCTCCTTGTACATAGATCAGGTATGCTTATATACACATTGAGATATGAAATCATGATCCTATAATCATGCTAATAGTAATTACAATAATTGCTATAATAATGCAGAATGATATGCAGTAAATGTATTGATATGTGATTGCTATAATTAAGGATCACCATATCATAGAAATTAAGTTATGATCCTTAATAATCAATTATGAGATTCTGACTTTTCTCTAACTCCCCTCCTCAAACTGGTGGTGACACAATCACTCCAAGTTTATCTCTCAACATGTTGAATCTTGTGTGAGTGAGAGGTTTGGTCAAGCAATCGACAATCGGTCGTGATAGGAACATAAGCCACAATGACTTCATTTTGTAAGACTTAATCACGTATGTAGTGGACATCTATCTCGATGTGTTTGGAATGAGCGTGCATAACTGGATTGGATGCAAGTGACTTAGCACTTAAGTTATCACACCATAGGATGGCTTTCGGGCATTGGTAACTTTAGTTCTTCCAGAGTGATCTAACCCATGCTACTTTTGCAAGATCAAGGCCGGTATTCGATTTCGTGCTCGATCGTGACACTACCTTTTGTTTTCTTGAGGACCAAGAAATTAGTGTTTCACCAAGAAATACACATTGTCCTGCCATGGATTTTCTATCATCGATACTAGTTGCCCAATGCATCGAAAACCCTATTATGTCAAGATCATTAGAAGTTTTTATGTGCAAACATAGATCTATTGTGCCTTGAAGATATCTCAATATTCTTTTTATCCCTTGCCAGTGATCCATGGTAGGTGAGCTCATGTATTGACTCAATTTGTTGACAGCAAATGCAATGTCAGGTCTCGTGTTAGTCAGGTATTGCAATGCACCTATTGCTTGTCTGTACAAAGTAGGATTAGACAATGGTTCCCCCTCAGCAGTGAATTGTCTACCGGCTACCATTGGTGTTGGACAAGCTGATGCTTTCTCCATTTCGAACTTCCTAAGCATATTCCTTATGTACTTTGTTTGTTTTAGATACATTCCACTATCATTTCTGTGAACTTCAATACCCAGAAAATAATGTATATGCCCTAGATCTTTCAGCGAGAAGGCAATATTAAGTTGATTGATGAATGTCTCTAAGAACTTGTTGTTGCTTCCTGTTATTATTATGTCATCAACATAAATAAGGAGAAATGTGATATGGTTTGTACCTCCAAGAGTGAAAAGGGATGAGTCACTTTTGGTGTTTTGAAACCCCCATTTTAGTAAAGTGTTTCTTAGGCTGTCAAACCATGCTCTTGGAGCCTGCTTTAGTCCATAGATGGCTTTGGACAATTTGCATATGTGATTAGGTTTGGTAGAGTCTATGTATCCTTCAGGTTGATACATAAACACGGTTTCCTCGAGACTTTCATTTAAGAATGCATTATTTATGTCCAATTGTCTAACTTCCCAATTGAGATGTACAGCGATAGTTAAGATGATTCTTACTGAGCTGGATTTGACCACAGGGCTGAATGTTTCATCAAAGTCTAGGCCTGCTGTTTGCTAAAACCCATTTGCAACTAATCTTGCTTTCCTCCTTTCAATTGAGCCATCTGCTTTGTACTTAGTCTTGAAGATCCATTTTGAGTCTATGATGTTTTCTTGACCCTGAAATGGAACTAATGTCCAAGTCTGATAGGACATCAATGCCTTGAATTCTGCATCCATAGCTTCTCTCCATTTTGGTTTGATTAGTGCCTCTTTGACATTTTCTGGTTCTTTATCATCTGTATGTTCCTCTGCCAGTCCTATGTAGGGTTGCTTAGGCTTGTAAATCCCAGCTCTGCTTCTAGTGCGCATCCAATGAGTGTTGGTGTCGTCTTGGTGAGTTTGTTGGTTAATCTCTGGTGCAGTTTGATTGCTGCTCTCCATTGGTTCTGCTGAGGTTGAATCATCTATTTCGCTTTCTCTTGATGTGTTGCTATCTACATTGGCAAAGGACTCGTTGAGATCTGGTTGACTTTCACCTGTCTTACTGTCAACTGGACTGTCAGTTGAATTTTCTTCATGCTGGTTTTCCGCGAAATTGTCGGGTTCAGCTGTGTTGTTTGTAGTGGTACCTGCAGGACAATTAGGCAACATAATAGATGTATTTTCAGTCAGCCTCTTTAATGGATTTCTTGTGTCAATGAAACCATCATGGAAGGGAAAGTGATTCTCATTGAAGATCACGTGTCTTGAGATAAAAATTCTCCCAAGAGAGTTGATGAACTTGTAGCCTTTGTGTGAGTTGCTGTAACCGATAAATACACACCTAGTTGTGTGGAATTGAAGCTTGTGTTGAATGTATGGTTTAAGGCAAGGGTAGCAGGCACAACCAAATGGTTTCAAGTCCTCATAGTCGGGTTCTTTCTTGAAAATTAAGGAGTATGGACTGTTATTTGGATTTATTGATGATGGCAATCTATTGACTAGGTAGACAGCAGTGTATAAGGCTTCCCACCATTAATGTAGGGGCATTTTGGCATGTGCTAGAAGTGTTAGTCCTAGTTCAGCAATATGTCTATGCTTTCTTTCAGCCCTGCCATTTTGTTGAGAAGTGTAGGGACAAGACATTCTGCATAGAATTCCTGATTCAATGGCAATTTTTTGAAGTGGTTTGTATTCACCACCTCCATCACATTGAATGATTTCTATTTTCTTGTTAAATTGAATTTCAACCATAGCTTTGAACTGGTTGAAGGCATAAATTGTTTCTGACTTTTGTTTCAAGGGAAAAATCCATGTGAATCTACTAAAATCATCAATAAAGTGAACATAATATTTAAACCCAGATGAGGACAAAATTGGAGCAGGACCCCATACATCGGTATGAATTAAATCTAAAATTACACTAGCATGAGAGGAAGAAGATTTGAAAGGTAACAAGTGTGATTTGCCAAATTGACAAGCTTCACAGAATGTAAAATTGTCACTGGATGGTATCTTCACATTGCAGTCCTTCAACACCTTTTCCAAGACTTTATTATTTGGATGTCCAAGCTTTCTATGCCAATTTTCCTTAACAGACATGTAGACACACGAGTCTTTATTGGTTTGGGGGCTGACATCAGAAAGTTGGTATAGTCCATTTTTAAGTTTCCCCTTTAAAAGTGTCTTCCCTGTTAGCTTGTCCTTCACAAAACAATAGTTTGCATCAAATTCAACAAATATATTGTTGTCGGTAGTTAATTTAGATATACTTAATAAATTTTTGGTGATTTCTGGCACATACAACACATCATGCAGGTTGAGATTACTCAATTTGGTTGAACCTGAGGCAATTATCTTCAATTTATCTCCATTACCAACTAACAAAGAATTCTTACCATTGCTTTCAGCGAGGTCTTGGATTTTGCCAGTTTGGTGCGTTACGTGATTGCTAGCTCCACTGTCAAAATACCAGTCATAGTCCTGACCATGATATGGTGAGGCTATGAAGGCACTGTGTGTTCCTTGTCTCTCACCTTCAGCATAATTATTTTTTCCTGTATAGGACACTTCAAAACGATAATAACACTGTATTGCAGTATGACCGATTCTGCCGCATACCTGGCACATTGTTTTTGACATCCTTCCTCTTCCTCTGCCACCTCTCACGCCTATGGAGCTAATTCCTCTCCAATTGCCTCGTGATCCAAATCTGTTGCCTCCGTCTCATTTTTACTAGCAAAGTTTGCAGATGCATTCAAGTTGATATTGCTGAAGCTGTTGAGCTGATCCAATCTACTTTCAAAACCTAGTAATTGGGCTTGCAAGTCAACCCAACTTAAGTTGATCTGGTCGGACAACTTGATTATTACTGGATTGTATTCAGAATCCAACCCATTCAGTGTCTGAATCATCTGATCAGAACTGGAAATAGGTGATCCTGCCAGTTTTAATTTGTCAGCAAGATTCTTCATCTTAGCAAGGTATTGCTCCATCTTCATCTCTCCTTTGCGTGTGTTATGAAATTCTGACTTCAGGTAAATGATTCTTGACCTGGTGTGTGCACCTGCAAGGCTTTGAGCTTCATCCTAAAGTTGCTTGGAGGTTTCGCAATATAGCAGCTGAGTTGCAATATCAACTGTCATAGAATTTATCAGCCATCCTAAGAGGGCTTGATCATGAGCTTGCCAATCCTCATAGTTAGGATTGATTTTCTTGGTTGTGTTGGCTGAGGTGACAAATTGTTCTGGACATTCTTTTGTCCCTAGCATATAGCCATCGAGTTTACAGCCTCTAATCAATGGTAAGACCAATGATTTCCATAGTGGATAGTTATCTCTGTCCAACTTGACAGAAACTGTTTGAGGAAGGTCATTTTTCTGGTTTGAGTTTGCAACGGATGACATGATTGGTTTGGCTGGATCGAGAGCCTTTAGGCTTAAGAGCTCTGATACCAAGAAAGAAAATGTTATTATCTTGTTCTCCTTGTAAATAGATCAGGTATGCTTATATACACATTGAGATATGAAATCATGATCCTATAATCATGCTAATAATAATTACAATAATTGCTATAATAATGCATAATGATATGTAGTAAATGTATTGATATGTGATTGCGATAATTAAGGATCACCATATCATAGAAATTAAGTTATGATCCTTAATAATCAATTATGAGATTCTGACTTTTCTCTAACTATAACAACAACTTATAATAATAACATCTTATAATAATAACATCTTATAACAACAACAATTTACAATAATAACAACTTATAGCAACAACAACTTATAACAACAACTTATAATAATAACATCTTATAGCCACAACACCACGACAATCAACAAACAACAAATAATAACAACAACTTTAACACGCGACTCAATATGCGACACAACTATGCAAATGCATGCGGATCCATCAGAGTAAAACTCCCAACTTAAAAATCATGCCAGGTTATCGGGGCATTTAACAAGGTATAAGCCTTCAACTTTCAACTAGTGCCAATCCAGACCAACGTGGGTGAGCATAGCTCCAACATAAAAATTGTCAATCCAGGCCAACTTAATAGTGCAATGTATGTCATGAGACCTCAACTTAAACAACAAATACACAACACTGCGACAACAACAACATCATACAACAACAACTTAAAATATGCATCAATGACATCAACTTAGATCAACACTGGTCATTCGACCTACAACTCAAACATGTCCATAAATTGGGACGATTCAACTTAATCAACATTGGCCATAGGCCTACAACTTCATCAACATATCAACAACAATTTATAACAACAACATATTCAACAACGATAATAGTTTATCAACTGCAACCTCGCAATTATTATAACACACGCAACCAACAACGCAAGGCATTCACACAATTTCAACAAAATAAAACAATCGTAATTACTTACTAAAATACACGAACCATCCCGACAATTTTCAATTAATTCCGAACAACTAATTTTTTCGCTTAATTTACTAATTCGACCAAACAAAACTATTCTTAATTTCCCGCATTACTACTAATTATTAAATAGATTCTAATAATTCATCATCCTGCTAAATTAATTATCGCTTATATTCAAATCCTGCTAAATAATTTCTAATAATTGTTCTTAATAATATCAAGATGTTATTTCTACTAAACATCCGCTAAACCAACCTTTCTAGTTATTCTTGTTCCAATTCTGCCAATTACTGCTACTGGTTCGGTTAAACAGTACTTGCCACTGTTATTGCTCCTTAATTTAATATATATTTTGTTTGTCAATTATTCACAATAATTGTTAACCCAAGCAATAAAATAATTACTAGAACAATTATTAAAACTTGCCATTAAGTGAAAAACTAGGAATAAGGAAAGTATCAGGAAACAATGACCCACACCCGTCTCAAGCAGTGAGGCGCTCGCCTCACCTCCTCTCACCACTATGGGGTGCCCGCCTCCATGTTAATAGACCCCCCGTCTCTTTCCCATTCTCTTGTGGGGCGTCCGCTTCCCCTATATACATATATGTCTTACTTTGTATACTTTTCCTGCAATCTCTCTTATTTCTTTTGTTTCTCATATCAATTCTTCTTCAGTCATCGATTACCATAAAATAACTTCGATCGATCTTAGATTTTCACAACATACCAACATACTATTATTGATATAAAGGTCATACCATTAATTGATTCAGCCAAAATTAAAATCTCTTAACAATATAATAGTAACATTAACACAATAGCAATTATTTTCACCACATCAACCTAACACAAAAACAACGAACAATTCATGGGAAAATTCATACAACCCAACCCACATGCGGTCTGTCATATACCCGGTTATAGAGATTGAACCCCACCCTTACCTGGATTCAAAAGCAGTTCAACTCTACGTTTGCCTCCTAATTTTCGGTCGAATTCTACCTTGTTTCCGGTCAGCAATTTCCTCTCCGGCGGCTAGTTTCCCAAAATCCCTGTTCCTCTTTTCTCTCTCCCACGTACAACTTTTTCCAAAAATATTACTAAACCCTTATAATCCTCCTTTTATATCTCTTATAATTAAATCCTTATAATAATAATAATAATAATAATAATAATAATAATAATAATAGTCGTAATAATAAATATATATTGGATCTATTATTCACACCTCCACTAAATCCAATTTAATTAAATAATGATCCCATATGATAATATTATTTCTAATATTATTTTCTACATTTTCTCATCCATCGATTAAATAACACCAATTTGCAAATAATATTCTAATAGTAATTCTCCGATTAAACTAACTAATCAACTAATACCCATAATTCGGCTCTTCTCCGAATAATTCCAATTAAATCAATAATATCATCCTTAATGTTATTCTTTCGATTTATCCGACTAAAATCCGACTTAATAATTCAAATATGCCTCTTAAATTATAATTCAAATCGATTATGACATTGTTTTGTGTTTACCGTTGATATTAAGCATGATTGAAACGATATTATCAAGCTCTAGTTTATGTGCATAGTTGCTGCCCGAAATTTTGTTTGAAGGTTCGAAGCCTATTTAGAACTTCATTTTGATGTTGTAATACTAATTCTCGCCTTTTGTTTCATTTGTGTTTATTATATTTTGAATATGTTATGTACAATAATACTATGTTGACTTTTGCTTAAGAAAAAGGTCATCCATTCATGCCGTTTAGTTAAATGTTTATGTACATTCATCCTATTTTTTTAATAGAACTTTAATGTGTGTTACTAAGTGTTCGCGTTAAAAGGTGTCGTGCTAGAGAATTGAATCAGAATTCAGATTCTCTGGCTCGAAACGATTTACTCTTTTGATTTGTTTATAAAGATGCCGCGAGCATCAGGCTTTATTATTTTCAACACAAGAAAAGATGATTTAATGATTATGAAAAAGGGGAAAGCTGTTAATACCCTCAATTGATTATGATATGCGTAACGACTAGCGCAAACTAGACGTAACGCATTGGGGAGATTCTGAGTAAGGGGGTTTGTTATATAAAAGGAATAGATGGAGCACCCTAAATATATATAGTTATCTATAGCTTTATATATGAATATGTTTGATATGTTTGTGTGTTTTAATTGCTATTTCTATGATTGGGAAAGTTTCTCCTTTGGGATTTTAAGAAGGATAGATTATGTGGGATCCTAATGTTTGTTATTATTGTGCTCGCAAAGATCTTTGGATCTTCTGCATACATATCCCCTAATGGGAATCAAAGCATTTGTAGCTCGGATCTAAAGGGATCTATGGTTTGTTTGGTTTGAGGGAGAAAGAAATTTTGCTCGGCAAGGATGAGACCTTGTGCCTACGTATTCTCAAAAGGATGTTGAGAAAGTCAGAGCAATCGTAGTTCCCACTTATGCTAGTGGAAAGCAACGGAATGTTAGTAAGAGATAGACAAATGTCATCTTAATGAAAAATGTATCTAATCTATTTCATCACATACATTTTGAAAAGTTTGTCTGATAAAAATATTTCATCGTAAGTTATAGGTGTTTTGCTTGAGTGTACAAGCGTTACCACTTACATGTTTAAGAAAGACGTTTGAAAAATGATTGAATCTTTTAACTGTAAGCATTGGGTGTTTTGCTTGAGTGTACAAGCGTTACCACTTACAATTAAGAGATGTTTTTGTTTGAAAAGAGTTTTTGAAAAGTTTTTGATTGTATGTGATGTAATAGATGAGATACTTCTTCCATAGAGATGATAGATGTCTAAATCTCGAGGAGAAATTGATTTGGATTAAAGGGATGCTTTTAAGAAGCCCATGGGTCCTTGTATTGTAAGCCCAAGAGGAGGCATTCCGAGGGTCATCGAGGGTCATTGAGGGTCCTTGTATGAAGCTCAAGAGGAAGCTATAGGGTATGGCTGGCTTTGGCTTTAAAAGGGATTTCACCGGGAAACCATCCTTTTGGAATTAAGAGCAATTTCACCGGGAAATTATACTCTCTGGGTTCTATCCTAACGCGGGTGATTCTTTGTATTGGAAGCCCAATAGGAGGCTGTTAAGAGATTTTATGGTCTCTTTCATTGTATGATGCCCAAGAGAAGGCTAAACTCAATGAGGAGTTCTTTTGAACGAAGCCCAAGAGGAGGCTGACTCAACAGGGGAGTGTTGTCTTATATGAAGCCTAAGCGGAGGCTAAACTTAGATGAATGAGTTTCTTTGTACAAACCCAAGAGGAGGCTAACTCTGTGGGGAGAGTTATCTTGTATAAAGCCCAAGATGAGGCTAAACTGTGGGGAACCTATTGGTTAGACTAGTTGTTATGTTATAACTAGACAGTTGTATAAACAAGTGTGTGTGTGTGTGTGATATGTATTCACAGGAGTTTATGAAGGAAATATAAATAATGCATGATGTTTATTTACAATACTTTATGATTTGTGAAATATAAACAAGTGTATGTGAAACGAACGTTTAAAACGAGCGCAACTTGATTATTTACAATTTTGAGTGTGTACAAGGGAATGAATATGTACACGAACGAGTATTTATGTACAGAGAGGGATGGATGTACATAGGAGGGTTGGGACTTACACCATAAGGGTGGCCCATTAGTTTAAAAGCAGTTTCACAGGGAATAATGCTCCTTTCAATACCAATGGTATTCAGTGTATATACAAATGAAAACAAACGATCGAAGTTTATCTGTGTTTGAGTATTTACAGAGGTATCTGTATTATTCACAGGTAAAAATTTGTATGTATATGAAAAGAATTTGATATGTACAAAGAAAAATATGTATGTACATAAAGAATGTTGGTTGGGACTTACACCGTAAGGGAGGCCCATGATCGGTTAAGAAAAACGAGAGAGAATGAATTCGATTTTATCGTTTAATCGGATCGATCATGGAAAAAGATGCAAGTTTTGATGAAAACGTTTTGAAGAATGATTTTTTAAAGTGTTTTTGAAATGTGAAGTTTACTTGTACGAAGTTTTGAAAAGAATCGGGATTCGAAAGTTTGGAAAATTCACCTTTTAAAGTGGTTTTGAAAAGTGCTCGAAGTGTCATTTTCGGCTCGATTAAAATATAATCGGATGAAAGTTTTTTCTGAAAATTTTTGCACTATCATAAAATAGATACATTTATTGACAAGTGTACAAAAAATCACCTCAAAATGAGGAGTTTTGATTGGTTAAAAAAAATGTCAAAGTTTGTGAAAAATAACAAAAGTTTGAAAAAAAATGGTCCCATGGAGGCTTGAACCCGGGACCATTGGGCAAGGCAAGAGAGACTTAAGAGTGAGCTGGCAACCGCTGGGGCGGCAATACATCCGTGTATTGAAGTCAAACCACGTGTTAATATTATATTGGAATTTTTGAATTTGAAAAACAACAAGAACGAGCGCGAACTCCATCCTCATCTTCTTCAATCCTTGTTCAAACCTAGATTCTTTGTTTCTCAATGAAAATGGATGATGTAAACATCAAACTTGCACGAATTTTAACAAGGAACATGATGGTACTGGTTAATTTTATTTATTTTTGGTTTAACATGGTTGAATTTCTGATGAACACGAAGAACCCTAGAACTGAAAATTCTAATTGAAATCACGTATGGTTGATGATTTAATCAATTGGTTGAGGGTTAATGATCGTGTAGGGTGCAGAAAAAAAATGGCCAAGAGTTTTTTTCAAATGAATCAAAGAATCATGGAATTGAAGTTCGAGCTCTTACCTGTTGAAGCTGGAATCGAATTTGATGAAGGAGTGTTTCCAGTCGCGTTTTGAGGATTGTTTGAGCACCAACGGCCTCTATGGAAGGTGTATGAGTGGTCTGCACTTCATGAATTCATCTGGATCACTTTACCCAAGTCGACCTGCATAAGCTTAAAATGGAAACTCGAATTCTGGGTTAGAGCTGTTACAGATGGTTGTTTATGATCTGCATCATGTCTATGATGTATGTTGATGGTGTTTGAATGAAAAAATCTCAAGTTGCTCAAGCCAAAGATGGAATTCGAATGATAAGGCAGTTTTGCAAGCTTATGGTCATGAAATGTGAAAACTGGTTTTTAGCTTTCCTTGTGTTGATCTTATGTTTCAAACATGTTATATATTGATTATAAGATATGTTAGACACCAAAACTCTTCATGGTTTTCACAAGTTTTCAAAATTGCATGAATTCTCAAAATGCACTATGTTTCTTAAATTTCAAGTAAGAAGAGAGAAAGCATGTCTTGGCATTACTTTGGTGTAGTTTGAATGGCAAGCAAGACATCTATTTATAGGCCATGAGTTTCGAAAATAATTGAGAAAGTTTGGCCATTGGTAAATTTGACTTGCCTTAGAGGGCAAGGAAGTCTTTTTTGCATTAAATGCAAAAGGAAGCCTCCTTCTTTTAACCATGGTTAAATTCAAATTGATCCAATCTTGTCATAATTACTTCTCACTGATTTTTATCAGTTCTTATCTCAATTTGGCAAGGTGGCATGTGTTCTAGAAGAAGAAATCCAAAAATGACCTATAATTGTGAAGTTTTGAACTTGAAATCCATGGTTATGGAGCCTTATGTTTCAATTTCAAAAGTGTAGCTAGACTCCATGGATTTGAGAGTTCTTGGACATTTTGGAAATCTTGTTTCAAGGGCTACAACTTTCATGTTTTGAGTTTTTTCCAATTCAAAGTGGAACTATGTGAAAAAATGCCATGAAGTTTGGAAAAAGTACAAAATTTTAACACTTAAAATTTTTTCTAAGTGTTAGAAATTTTGACTTTTTGTTGACTTTTCCAAATTCTTTGATTTTTTATGATCATGATGGATCATTTGAAGTATTTTGATGATGGAAAAAGTTTTGTTTTGAAAAAGTTGACCAAAAGTCAAATTTTGACTTTTCTGTGCAGATGAAATTTCATCAGATGTTTCAGACATTGACTGATGAAGTCTGTGAACTTCTGTGATGTTTTGAATCCAGAAATTAGGTCAAGATGTTGTATCTAAGATATGAAGATCAATCTCTAACCAAAAAAGTCATTCATTGATCAGAAAATCAGAGATTGCTCATGCTCGACCAAAACCCTAATTGGTCAATCCTCGATTGATCAGTGAGAAAAGTTGGATATCTGAAGATCAGAGGTTGATGGTTTGATCAAGATAGATCAAATGAGGTGAGTAAAACTCAAACCCTAATTGTTTGCCTCTTGAATCAGATGAAAATTTGATGAAACCCTAATTTTGACCTGTGAATGCTACACCCGATTAATTCTGTTCTAGACTGTTAGTGATGCAATGATGCAAATGTAAGGTGGTATATTAGGTCAAAAATTGGGGTATGACACTAAGTTTGTTCATGGCTGCCCGGATTTTGTTACGTTTGATTTATAGCTTGCGTTAAATTTGGTTTATCATGTTAGTTTCACTTACATTCATTCATGCCATTTAGTTAAATGTTCATGTACACTCATCCTATTTTTTATAATAGAAGTCTTCGTTTCTTTGAATTAGAAGCGTTTCCCGGCCTAGTTCGACGTACGACGCTCATTCTTCGTGTTTCTTTGAGTTCGATAAATCCGAGATAAATTTCTTCCTCAAATTACTGGTATTGTGATGAATTTGTCTTAAATTTCCTTTCGTATGTTGCATTTTCTTGATACGGATCCATTCCGTGTATACTTTGCATTTTGACAGAAACGCAGTATACTGTTTTGTGCACTAATTAGTTGATATGGATAAGACATGGATGTATTCCAATCGATTGTTGAAAGACTACGAGAATGGAGTTTCAGAGTTTGTTAAGTTTGCTATTGCGCACGCCAAAGACCCCAGTCGAATGACATGTCCTTGTTTGTATTGATGTTATGGGAACCAGGTTGACGCAGTTCAGTTGGCATCGCATTTAATACGGTATGGAATTGATAGAAGTTATACATGTTGGAATATGCATGGTGAGAAAAGTAATGGGAATGTTGAATCGGGGGATAAGAGGACCTATGCTTCAAACGACAATTGCACAGATACATACGATTATGATTGAGTCGAAGAGATTGTAGAAGCGCTTGAAGAAGATCTTAATGATTCTCCCAAAATGTTTGAGAGGTTGGTAAGCGATGCAGAGACACTGTTGTATAATGGTTGTACAAAATTCACAAGATTGTCTGCGGTATTAAAGTTGTACAACTTAAAGGCGGGCAATAGATGGTCGGATAAAAGTTTCACAGAGTTATTAGCCCTTATGAAAGATATGCTACTAGAGGATAATGTTCTTCCCAATCAAACGTATGAGGCCAAAAAGATGTTGTAATCTATTGGCATGAGCTATGATAAGATAGATGCATGTCCCAAAGATTACGTTTTGTTTCGAAACGAGTATGCATTGTTAAATGAGTGTCCTAAATGCGGTGCCCCTTGATATAAGAAAAAGTTGTCTCTGGAAAAAGTCTTATGGTATTTTCCTATAATTCCGAGATTTAGACGGATGTGTCGTAGTGAAACCGATTCAAGACACTTGACTTGGCATTCAGATGAAAGAATTATTGATGGAAAATTTCGACATCCAACATATTCTTCACAGTGGATGAAAATTGATAATGATTATCCTGAATTTGGAAAAGAAGCAAGAAACCTTCGCTTGGCATTGTCTACTGATGGAATGAACCCACACGGTATTCAAAGTATCTCGCATAGCACATGGCCTGTGATTCTTATGATTTATAACCTACCTCTATGGCTATGTATGAAGCATAAGTACATAATGTTATCTATGTTAATTTCTGGGCCTAAACTGTGACACCCCGATTTAATTTAAATATTAATTAAGTGAGGATTTAATTATTTAATTAAATGAAGTCTCGAGTATTAATTTTAGTGGATTAATTGGGTCATTAAATGAGGAAATGTGTTGAGGTGTGCAGAGTAAACGGTGGGTGTAAGGGAGTAAATCACTCTACTAATTATTAAGTTTTAATTATTTTATTTCATTGGAATAATTAAAAGGAACATAAAAAGGAAAAAGAAAGGAAAGACTAGGTTTTTTGGAGAAACTGTTTTCATGTGGAATTGGAGAGCAGAGGAAAAGAGAGGAAAAGCCGACACCAAGAGAATCGAAGAATCATCGCGAGGTAAGGGGTGATTTCGTTCGGTTGATATGCCTTATGGGTTTTGGGAATCATAGGGATAATTGGGTATGTTAGAGAATTTGAATTATGATGATTATGAGTTATAGGAAATAAACCCTATTTGTGTCAGTGTTGGAATTAGGGATCATAAGTATGTCAGGTAATTGATAAGAGTGAATAAACCATGTTGATTGATGTTAAAATGGTGTGAAATGACGATGAAATGATGTTCCTAATGTACCAAATCGTATTAGTAAGTTTGGGAATGAGTAAGAATGGAAAATGCTGTCAAAAAGTAGCAAAATTGCTGTCACAGGTCGTGGGAACCGGTTCCCTGTGGGGAGGAACCGAGTTCCCAGTGTTAATTTGGTCAAAACTGGGAAAAATAGACTCAGGAACCGGTTCCTGTATATGTCGGAACCGGTTCCCCATTCAAAAACCAGGGGCGAGGTATTTTTAACTCACAGGAACCGGTTCCTGTATAGGTAGGAACCGGGTTCCATGTGTATTTTTCCAAAAACTTCTAAAACTTCAAAAATTCATATTTTCTAAACCGTAACTCCGATTCGAGTGCCGTTTTCGGCGTTATTTCTTAAATTTAAAATTCTACCTCTTGGAAAGGAAAAATATTATTTTCTCGAAAATTATTTTTAAAAGAGCCGAGCCCCGATTTTGCCGAGCCCCGATTTTGAAAAGTATGGATTAATTAAGGATGATGGATAAATAATAAGTATGGTTTGAGTTATCGGATGAATGCTAATGCTTACCATGTTGTGTTGATTATTTATTATGATTGAATACGATAATTTGGTGATTGCCATTAAGGGAATTATGTTGAGATCAAAGTCTGGGAATTGGTTTAGACTGATCTGACAGGGTGAATGAAGACTAATGCATATGTGTTGGTTCCCTTGTTGTTTATTTATGATTGTATTGATATCATGTGTGGTTGTTATTGTATATACTGGTGATAGTCTTACTGATTGAGGAGTAAGCGTTCGACATATTTATGTTTTGTGATAAGTAGTTCATGATTATGTTGTTATCATGCGATATATGTTGATATTGGCAATTATGTGGAATTATGTTGTTATCATATTCCGTTGAATTAATGTTGCATGCTTTTATGATGCATGCATGAGCATTTGTTAAATTGGTTCATTCCCATTGTGCGGTGGTGGCGAGCCAATAGACTTACAGTGCAGGTAGTGAGGCTAGATTCTTGACCCGGTGGTTATGGGCGAATCATGGATTGGATTCTTGACTCAGTGTTCTGGGAGAATCATGGATTACACTATCTTTCCACGAGTAAACGGAGCAGTGGGTGAACGCGGTTCACGTTTTGGTACCACATGCATAGAGTCTGCATTGCATATGGGATTGTAACATGCTAGGATGGTTTCGGTGTTGCAATTTCCATTGTTTGATTATATACATGTTCATTGTGTGAACTGCCTTGTGCATTGATTATGACTTGTGTTTGGTTAACGAATTAACGTATCTGTTTATTCTGTTGTATTCTAGAAACGTATAATGCATGTTATATTGAATTGGAATCTCACCCTTACTCAACAATTTCAGATCCGAAGTGATAAGCTGCATTGGAGTTGGTGAGGATAGCTCTAGCATTGAGTCAGTTGATTTAGTCCGCGTGTCAGTGTCGTGCTCGTAGATGTAACACTGGGGAAAACGATTGTTTGGAATCCTTTAATGGATATTTTAATAATTTTGGAATTATGTTGATTTATTATCCTGTAATAACTGTTGAGAAAAGTATTCGGGATTTAATTATGTTTCATTTCCGCTGTTAAACATAATTTTGAGTATGATTTAATGGATGAGTATTCTTCAGTGAAGCATGACGCTGTTTGGTTAAAATTTTATGATTTAAATCGTGACGCCTTCTTGGTTGTGATTAAAATACTCTGATTATTATGTATAAAACGCGGGTAAATAGAAGGGGGTGTTACAATAGTGGTATCAGAGCATAGTCGGTCGTTGTGACCAGTGTCTTAATGTCATTATTCCTTTGTGTCACACCCCAAATTTCGCCCATGCGTTTCAACCGTTAATCCACATATATTAGCATATCATATTCGTCTGATCATGATCTTTTGTTTGGTACTTTTGTTCATTTTGTATATCGCATTTTTAGTTGGAATTTTAGATTTTTATCAATAAATTATTATTAAAAATTAAAAAAAATATAACCATTTTTTAAATTGAATATGTTTACCATCTAACACTTTCTTTAAACATTTTTTAGTATGATTAATTAATATTTGTTTTTATATCGATTAATTTTTGTTATGTAAAATTTTATAGAAATAGCGTGTTTTGATTATTTAATAAGTAGTAAATAGTTTTCACCTTAATTTCCTTTTAAATAAAATCTGATAAGTGTTATTAATGAATTTTTGAATAGGATACATTTTGTTTAACATTCCCTGTAGCAATTAACAAAACTAGTCTTGCTCTTTATGCCTTTTCCACGGTTCCCACTACCACCATCCTCATTCAAATACAAAAAACTGCAAATTCAAAACAAAACAGAAATTGTACACAAACATTTCCATTCTACCTCCACCACCTCTTGTACAACTTGTGCACCACAACCTGCAAAATTTCAAAACAAAAACAAATTAGTACAGATGCAATTCCTCATACCTCTCTTCACTCCTCTCCACTACATAATTTCTGCTCCACTACCTTGTAGTACCTCAATCCTTCCTCACTAAGTTTTTTCCCAATTCTCCATTCTGCCCTCACTCTTCCACTGCTATATAACACACCTTCAACCTCTATTACGGGGACTCTCAATACATATACAACTTCATAGTTCCTCACCAACTAACATTCTGCTCACTCTTCACTCAACCTCACCCTCATACCTTTACGCACCTTAATCTCACAAAATTTCAACCTCAAACCATAAAAGCTCCATCATTCACTACCACTGCTAAACCACCTCATTACCATACACACTCCAAACCCCTTACAACTCTCAAACCCACAGTCACCTTCAACGTTGACAAACTCAGAATCACCCTCACGCACACTCCCTCACCAAAACCACCCTATAAACCACATACCTTCAACCTTCTCACAAACTACCTCCACTCCATACAAACTCCTCGACCGTCAATCTTCCTTCAACCCACTTAATAATCACAAATCTAGCCATTATCATTTTCATTCAAACCACACATATCCCAATATCCAAACACAAACCTCCCACACAGCCATCCTTACCTCACGTAAACACAACATCAGCAAGTGACGAACGCAAATTCTGAAACCAGATCTTAGAACACGCGTACGGAAGGAGAGAAACAACAACAATCTTTTGAACCAGAAATCCATACTTCACAAACAGAGAGAATAACAACGATCAGAGACAAGAAGAAGAATAAAGTCAGGTCACGAGGAAGAAGAAAGAAAGATAGTACCTGAGGTCGAATTCATGTCATTTTCGTTTTGCTGTTTATTTTGCATCGCATGATTTTCCCCCTGTTTTGTAACAAAGATCTGGTATAATCGATTGGGACTTAGGGTTATAGTTATTTTGATTGTTTTTGTTTGTTTGTGAGAAAATCGAAAGCCATGGACAAGACCAGGAAGAAGACGAAGCAGGAGCGAGTGAAGATGATAATCGGAACTGGTATGGGCGTTTAGGCGAGATCTGTGTGTTGTCGTTGTTCGAAATCAGAAAAGGCTGGAGAACAGTGATGAATCGTTGAGAGAGAAACGAGTTGAGTTTAGCAGAAGAGAAGGGACGCTTCCAAGTGTCTTTAGGGTTCTTAACCCGATCTGATATTGGTAACAAGGAGCCGGACCCGGGTCTGACCCGACCCGGTCCCGTACAAACCCAGTTTTTATGTTTTTTTAATTATTTCTTATTTCAGTCTTGGGCCTTTAATCCATTCAGATTTACATCCCCATGGCCCATGTATCTGTTTGTTTTTTTTAACTCTTTCACTTATATATTTTCACACAAAGAAAAAAACATCTTTTTTAATGGATAGATTATTTTTCTCTAAATAAAAATTTAGCTTCCTTAAGAAATCATACAACATATTCATTATTTTTATTTTGATACTTCAAAAAAATTCTTTTTTACTTATGGTTAATTTTGCTTTATTTAATCATTTATTTATTTTCGCCCGTAAATCCATAGACTTGTATTTAATTAATTTCATCCCCATTTGTAAATATTTATCTCCACTCCCCACGTGATGTAATAATTAATAAATACTATATTGTTTATTTTTATTATTCATCACAATTCACCAATCAAATACTTTCAAACTAATACTCGATTGCGAGCCATTTTCATACCTTGAGTCGACAAAGCTTCGAAGCGTTGCAACGGCCACACATTTGTGCACACACCACGCTTGCTCTTGGGCTTACAATGAGACTTTGATTAATTAGTTAAACATCATTTAATTATCTAATTAGGATATTTAAAATTGATTAGTCCGTCTAATTAATTTTATTAAACTAATTACTTGATTAAATTTCGTTTAATTAGTCGATTAAATTTATTTCGTGCATGCACCAACACAATATCAATTGTCTTATCATTTGTGCGAGCCACCTTGTATGGATTTTTATCGAGTTATTCTCTACTTCCACGAATGTTCACAATTATTTATTTGTTTCTCTCCCATTTCTCGCGTCTTGGTCCATATATCGAATCTAAACTTTCTTTAAGGGTCGAATGGTAGGGAATAGACATCTGTCTATTCTCTCGAGATTTAATCAAGAATAAGTCACCTGACTTATATTGATTGATCATAACCCGCTCAAAACACTTTCATAATCAAAGTTCCAAACCTCGATCCAACGTCGAGTGTCTTTTTTTCGAAAATTTCTTTTCCCAAATAAACAAGGGTTGAATGGTAGGGAATAGACATCTGTCTATTTCTCTCGAGATTTAATCAAGAATAAGTCACCTGACTTACATTGATGAATCATAACCTAACAAAATACTTTAAAGATATCTCATTTTTTTAAAGAAAAGGACTAAATGAGGGAGTCAAGGTATCTACCTTTTCTCGCTTTAAGTGTGCGAGTCCCAAGTATCTACTTTGGACATACAAACACTTGTGTCCTATAAAATCAATCCAAACTCATTCAAATATTTTTCTGTGCCCTTGCACATCACTCTCTTCTAAAATCAAATCAACCAACACTCTTTTCATTTTCAAGAAGAACTACGGAGTTTTGACTTTCCCATTGCACGAGGGAATACGTAGGCACAAGGTTTTGAAACCGCGGCAAACTCAAAAAAATATAAAAACAAAACCCCTCTTCCTTCTCCTTTCTCGATCATTACTTATAAGATAGCAATTATCATTAGCACTTGAACACACACATGAACTAAACGGGTCCCATCGAGTACGATGGATGTGAGGGGTGCTAATACCTTCCCCTTGCATAACCGACTCCCGAATCCATCTCTTGGTCTCATAAACCATCTTATCCTTTGCTCGTGGGTTTTACTCGATGTTTTCCCATTCCTTTTGGAATAAATAAATACTCGATGGCGATTTCATTTGTACCGGGAAATTTGTAAATTTTTCGAGGCGCTACACTTTGTACGCGACAAGTGTGTGCAACACTGTCGGTACTTGTTGCCTTTCTGATCGATTATTGCAGGAGTAGTGTGAAACTAAGTGGGGGAGAAGAGATGCTTCCCGAATATGCTACGATTGTAAGTCATTGGTACGAGGTACTGCTTGAGAAGGCAGTGCAAGTGTGGTTAGAGCTGTTGGAATCGTTGAACCATGAGTCATAGTTGGAAGTGCAAAAAGGTGAGTACGATTCTGAGAACAGAAAATGTTGGTAGTGATGGTTTATACTTCTGTATGATTATCGGATGTCTATTGACAAATTGAGGACTTGATCACCCTTAATCTCTTGTTGATAGTAGACGAAATCGTATTGGATGGTATATAATTGTCTTGCTATCTAATTGGGGCATAAAGTGATGAATATGAATGAAGTGTGATAGAAGCTTGTGAACCATATGAGTGGCCGAAGACTCTAATAAGAATAATGAATTGAGATGGATGGTTAGAGTTACGTGGATATTAATGATGGTGATGTGGTATCTATGTTGTATTCTTCGATGGAAGTGAAAGGAAAATCTAAGAGCGATGAATTACCGGTAGTGAAGAATTGTCTTGAGATTGTTCCGAGTAAGTTGGATTGCCAGTGGTGGATGAATTTCCAGAAGACGTCAGTGAATTGCCGTCTGAGAGAGAGGAGGAATTACTATAGATTTAATTCCTGGAACTAGTCCGGTGTCGATGGCGCCTTATCACATGTCGGCATCTGAGTTGTCTGAGTGGAAGAAACAGTTGGAAGAGTTAGGTGTGAATTCTAATGTTCCCTGAGAATAATAGCGACTCATCGTTTGAGAAAGATGTTGAATTAGCTTGAGGCTACCCTTGAGTTGAATGTTTGAAGTAAACCAAGTTATTATGAATCGTTTTGATGAGTCGATGCATATTCTTGGCCTAGAAGATATTTGGTGATTGAGAAGAATGACTCGTAGAAGATGAAGCTGGTGTGATTGGAATATTGCAACGCTTCCGGTTGATCGTGAAGTTGTCAGTGTGAGTGACCTCTTTGTGTTCTTGAAAAGATTAACTGTGTTAGTGTCAATGATTGATATAAAGTATGCAATGATGTGAATTGGTTATTGGAATCGTAACTTAACGCAATTAATCATGGTGAATGATGTGTGCTGCGGTATGTTGAAGTTAGAATCTCAAATTTTGCATTCTATGAAGTGTTGGAATTTTTCACTCTCACAAGGTGAGAAATCGATTACCTATTATAGGGAATTGATTTCCTGAAGCTGACAACATTGTTTTTCGGAAACTTGTAAAATCCATAATTGGAGTTTTGGATGTCTGATTTGAGTTTCGTTTGAAGTGTTGGAAAAAAATATGTGATGAACTTTGTTTTAAAAATGGTTCCAGCACCTGTAAGTAATTTATTTATCGTATAATGATGGTTGAGGAGAGTCGGAGTCGTTGTTAATGTCGTTCTGGGTACAAAACTTATTTCTATGACACCGTACAAGACGTCAACTTTAGATATAGAAAATTGGAGAAGCTATTGGAAGGTGCTCAGAGAGATAGATTTGTAAAACCAAGTGTATATTGTTTTGGGATTCTGAGTGTGAGGAAGGATTCCAAGAGTGGAAGAGGAGGTTGACTAGTGCTCCGATTTTAATTTTTGCCGAATCCGGAAGAGTCCCTTGTTATGTATTATGATGCGTCATTGACGGGTTAGGGTAGTGTGTTGATGAAGGATAAGCAGGTGGTGGCTTATGCTTCGAGACAATTGAAAGTGCAGGAAAGGAATTATCCGACCCATGATTTGAATTTGGTAGCCGGTGTAATTGTTTTGAAGTTCTGAAGGCATTATCTGTATGGCTCACGGTTTGAAGTGTTCAGTGATCATAAGAGCCTGAAGTATCCCTTTGATCAGAAGGAGTTGAATATGAGGCAGAGGAGATGGTTGGAATTTCTCAAGGATTATGATTTCGGTTGAATTACCATCCTGGTAAGGCAAACGTGGTGGCAGATGCATTGAGCAGGAAGTCCTTGCACATGTCGATGTTAATGATTCGTGAACTGGATTTAGTGGAACAATTCAGAGACTTGAGTTTGGTATGTGAAACTACTCAGAATAGTGTGAAGTTGGGCATGTTGAAGCTGACTAGTGGTATTTTGGAAGAGATTCGAGATGGACAGAAGTCTGATGTTGGTTTAGTGGACAAGCTGACATTGATTAACCAAGGTCAAGGAGGTGAATTCCGAATTGATGAGAATGACGTTATGAGATTTGGTGATAGAGTGTGTGTTCCAGATGTTGCTGAGATTAGAAAAAGTATCTTAGAAGAAGGAAACCGTAGTAGATTGAGTATTCATCCTGGTGCTACTAAGATGTATCATGATTTGAAGAAATTATTTTGGTGGCCTGGAATGAAAAAGGAAATTGCCGAGTTTGTGTACGCATGTTTGGTGCGTCAGAAATCGAAGATTGAACATCAGAGGCCGTCGGGATTGATGGAACCGTTGTTTGTTCCGGAATGGAAATGGGATGACATTTCTATGGATTTCGTGACTGGTTGCTGAAGACAACTAAGAGCTGTGATTCTATTTGGGTTATTGTCGACCGATTGACAAAGTCTGCTCACTTCATTTCGATAAGAATGGATTATCCAATGGAGAGGTTGGCAGAATTGTATGTCGAAAAGGTTGTAAGTTTGCATGGTATTCCGTCTAGCATTGTGTCGGATAGAGATTCGAGGTTTACTTCTCAGTCCTGGACAGGATTGCAAGAAGCTTTGGGTACTAAGTTACGATTGAGTTCCGCATATCATCCGCAGATAGATGGTCGACGGAGAGGACGATTCAGTCGTTAGAGGATTGGTTGAGAGCTTGTGTGTTAGAAAAAGATGGAGTTTGGGATAGCTATTTGCCGTTGATAGAGTTTACCTACAACAATAGTTTTCATTCGAGCATTGGTATGGCTCCGTTTGAGGCATTGTATGGTAGGAGATGTCGGACACCGTTGTGTTGGTACGAATCTGGAGAAAGTGTTGTGATTGGACCAGAGATTGTTCAACAAACTTCAGAAAGGATTAAGATGATTCAGGAGAAGATGAGAACTTCTCAGAGCCGTCAGAAAAGTTATCATGATAAGAGGAGGAAAGATCTTGAGTTTAACGAAGGAGACCATGTGTTTATGAGAGTTACTCCGATGACGGGTATTGGTCGAGCCTTGAAGTCAAAGAATTTGACTCCGCGCTTTATTGGTCCGTTTCAGATTACCAAAAGAGTTGGGAAAGTTGCTTACCAGATTGCTTTACCGCCGTCACTTGCTAATTTGCATGATGTTTTCCATGTATCTCAGTTGAGGAGGTACGTTGCGGATCCGTCTCATGAGATTCAAATAGATGATGTTCAGGTGCGGGATAACTTGACTGTTGAAGCAGTGCCTGCAAGGATTGAGGATCGGAAAGTGAAGCAATTGCGAGGTAAAGAGATAGCACTGGTACGAGAGCGCTTTTAAGCACTTTTAAAACCCAAAAGAAACGCTTTCGTAGGTATTTTTTGGCATAGTGTTTTACCTTTGTTGTAGTGTAGGTGGAAAGTAAGTTTGTTTGTTTGTGTAGTTTTTGACTTGATAGAACATTATTTGTGATTAAAGTGTTCATTAAAAAATTATCATCAATTTTAACTAAACTATTCTTTACCTTTATTATTGATGACTGATGAGTCACTTGATTACACTTTTCAACGATAAAATTCTGAATTTTTCTTCTCTCTTGCATTACAACTCTGTAGTTTTCGAATTCCTCTAATTCAATAATAACCATAATCATTCATAATATTTTTGTTTCACATTAATCAACCCCTATTGATATTTCTTAGGATGCACCATTTTTATTATTTTAATAACATCCCAATTTAAATAGTGTACTCAAAAAGAGAAGAAAATGAAAGGGTCCATAAATAAGAGAGAAAAATATATATATATATATATATATATATATATATATATATATATATATATATATATATATATATATATATATATATATATATATATATATATATATATATATATATATATATATATATATATATATATATATATATATATATATATATATATATATATATATATATATATATATATATATATATAGGAGAGATTAAATTATTACACCAAGAGTTATGAGTTACATTCACTGAAAAACGTCACTTCGGATTAATATTTTTTAAAATCAACCGTTGAATTGAAACATATACCATCATATAGATCATACCTATAAAGTTTGAGATTAATCTATAATGATTTACTATGTAATTGAGCTACATCAACATTAACGTTATATGAAAGTCAATTTTGACGTTAATCTTTAGATATCTTGATCGTGTTGTAAATCATGAGGAGAGATCAAATTACACCCGAACGAGTGTAACTCATGGTGTAACTCTTCGGGTATAATTTGATCTCTGCATATCGAACTGACAGTCACTGTGATTTGCAGGTTAATAATATGTGTGAGTCGTTCAACAACGCTATCTTGGAGTATAGGGACAAGCCCATCATAACTTTACTAGAAGGTTTAAAGCACTACATTACCACAAGGATAGTGAAGCAAAAGAATCTCATGAGTCGATTCAGAGGCTCAATTTGTTCCAAGGTGGAACAAACAATTGAAAGACTAAAGAGGGAATCTGGGGGTTGGGCACCAACATGGCATGGAGATGATGCACTGAATATCTTTAGTGTGTCCAATGGTCAAGACACTTTCAAGGTGAACTTGCAAAAATTTCATTGCGCTTGCCGTAAATGGGCCATGAGTGGCATTCCATGTGTGCATGTTGTTGCTTGTATTTTACACAACAAGACTGACATATTCTCTTTTGTGTCTAAATATTATAGGTAATTTATGCAACAGTTAAGTTACTGCATATTGTATGCATATTGTTAACTTACAATAATGCTGCCATCCAATGGCCCCAGACTCTGGCCTGTAAGTAATGGAGAAATGATTAATCCACCGATTATGAGAAAGACATCGGGCAGACCCAAAAAGAAAAGAAACTGGGCTAATGATGAACTAACTTCCAGCAAAGTACTACCAAGACTTTTGACCACTGTCAAATGTAAAAAATGTGGCACTTTAGGACATAACTCAAGGACTTGCAAAGGGAAAACAACGGCGGATCGAAAATTACCAAAAGGTAGTAATAAGGCAAGGAAGCAAGGGAAGACAAAGGAATCACCAACTGTGTTGACACAATGCTCACAAGCACCACAAACACAAGAATGAAAAACTATAACTTTTTTTGGTTGAATCCATATTTTGTGTAATGGATCACATGTAATAATTGTGAATCCAAATTCTGTTTATGTGTAATGGATTCAATTTATGTTTTGCTAGTTTGCACTTAGTTTATGTTTATGTGTAATGCTTTGCTAATCTTTTGTCATGTGAACTTAATGTTAAAGCCATAACCAAACTGAATGTGTAATGGATTCAATTATATGTGTAATGTTCATTCCATATTCTGTTTATGTATACATAACCAAATTATGACAGATTCATGCCATATTCTATTTATCCAGATTCCGTTCATGCCAGATTCATGTCAGATTCTGTTTATCCAGATTCTGTTATATATACATAACCAAATTATGACAGTATTCCTTATATGATAGTTATATAACAGTATATGTTATATAGCCAAAATATATATTCAACATAATCAAATTATATGAACTAAAGGACCAAATTATATGAACTGAAAATTATTCAACATAGACTGCATAACCAAATTATATTATATACTCAACATTCTCTGATTACCAAATTACATCATAGTTTGAACATTACATCAAAACCTCAATGATTACAACATCAAAATCATTACATAAAATAATTCAACAACATCCCTCCAAAATTATTATAATTAGTGACATCCTCCCTTCAAGTTTCTTGTAAGCAATATGACAATCAAACTCCAAGAAAAAAATCAGGAACATAACCAAATTCTTGATCTTCCTTTGGAGTTCCTCACCAATTTTCTTAACTACGCCGTCCTTATGCTTCAAATCATTAACCTTCGCCAATAGTGAGTTTATGACTTCCAGTGAGCGGTCTGAAAATTGCTCATCATACCACTCAAAGAAGGAACATCCTTTTCGTCCATGTATCTGAACAAACATAAATTGTGGTTTCAATGTATGAAATTAAGCAGAATTTAAGACCTAAAAATTAGGGTTTTCTTGATTACCTTGTATAATCCACATCCATAGAACCTATGCCCTGAATTTTGAGATGTCCACACAGTAGCCACTGGTGATTCCAAGCCACAGTAATAGACCATCTTTCTCCTCCTAGAATAAGACGAAGAACTTGATACTTGAAAAGATTGGGAACCCATAAGCAAATGATTGGAGCTCACAAATGAAACAGAATTTGAAATTTCTGAAATTGAACGAAATAGAAAGAGATTCTGGAAATTGAAGGAAAGAACGAAAGGAAACAATAAATTTTTGAGGAAGAAGGAAAGAACAACGTTGAGGAAGAAGGAGTGTCTTTTTTGGATTCCACCTGTAAAATAATTGTATGCCACCTGTTAATAACAAGTGTCAAATGACACATAGACTTTTTTGGAGCCAAAGTGGGGATGGGGGACCAAAAGTGTTTAAAAATAAAATGGAGGGACCTAAATCGTGAAAACACCAAAATAGAGGGACCAAAAATGTAATTTAGCCTAATTAATAATTATTAAAAAAATGGTGGAACGTCATGGTTTACTACATATAAAGCGCCTGTTAGAAATTTATATTTTTAACAAAAAAAGAGAAGATGAAAGATGATTATGAATTTGAGGGAATTAAAGAATAGAATATCCTAAAAAAAGATGAAATATGATTATATGTCTGAGAGAAAGGGGATAAATCAAATCTCGTTACTATTGCAAGGGATAAATGATATTTAACCTTTATTTATATTTTTAACAAAAAAAGAGAAGATAAAAAATGATTATGAATTCGAGAGAATTAAAAACCGAAAGATCCTAAAAAAAAAGATGAAATATGATTATATCTGAGAGAATTGATAAATTTAAGAATTACAGATGACACATAAAACAAAATAAGTTCTTCACTCTTTTTTTAATTTATGAAAATAGGTTCAAAGAGTGAAATTCAATGTTATTAGTGTTATGATAAGATATAATAAAATTAGTCAATCTAACTATTCTTAATAATGATCCACCATGAATCATTTATCAAGTGGTTCACCTTAAACATCATCTTAAAAAATTAAAAATAATATTTTAAAAAAAATTATAAATCGATTAGTCAAACTAAACTAGGGTCCTGTTTGGTAAAAATAACGGTTTGATGATAAGCTAGCTTATAGCTGATAGTTTATGATTGATGATCGATGACTGATAGCTTATAGCTGATGATTGATGGCTAAAGACATTTGATATATGATTATTTTATTTTAAATTAGCATAAATTATGAAGGGTAGTAGTGAATTTAGGTAAAATAAATAAGCTAAAACGATATTTATAATAGCGTATGAAAAATAAGCTATAAGTCAGTAAAATAAACTATAAGCTCGTGATGAAAGAACGGTTACCAAACAGATGTTTTATTATCATATGAGTTTATAAGCCATAAGCTAAAAAAAAAAATCTTACCAAACAAAGACTAAATTGAATCAAATCGATTAATTTAATTTAATTTAATTCTATGGTAAAAAAATACTAAAATAATCGAACCAAATTAAACGGATAAAAATACCATTGGTTTAGATATTTTTACCAAAAATTAGTCCAAACAATACACCTCTTGCTTATGTTGTCAGTGCAGCCTGTGGCGGTCGTTTTATCCTTAACAACACAACTGCTCTCTCACGACGGTCGTTTTATCCTCAACAACACAACTGCTCTCTCACGACGGTCGTGTTCCTCTACATTTTCCCGTTCAGTTCCTCTCCCTCACATACAAACAATTGCTCATATTTTCTCTCTTAGCTTCTTCCATTACCTTCAACAATCTCAATTTCTTCATTCTAATCCAACCAAATTTCACACTCACACTCATCAAATTCAAACCAAAAATGTCTCTTTTCTCCCCTCCAACACATTCACCACTTCTTCTAAACACCAAAACCAATCTTTCTTCATCCTCTTCTCCTTCTTCACCATCTTATCTTCTTCCTCTTCTCACTTTCTCATCCAAACGCTCTTCTTCACTAACCCTCTCCTCTTCTTCAAGTGAGTTGTTTTTATTCGTTCACTTAATTAATTTTGAAGAAAAAAAATCAATTTTTTTATGTGTTTCTGTGTTTTACAATGATGGGTATTTCGTGTTTCCTCTATTGTTTGCAGAATCAGGAAATGGGTTGGCAAGCGAAGAGAAAAAAATCTTACTTGAACGGTATGGTTATGATATTGACGCTGATGAGCACTTTTCTCAATCATCTCCAAAGGTTTTTTTTCTATGAATGTATTTCTATATAACTTTGTTGAGCTCTGTTTGATTTGCATTTGTGCTTAGCTTTTTAATTTGAACCGCGGTTTTAAATTGCGGCGTGGGTGCGCTTACGGGTGTTGAGATTGTGGCTGTTGCAATTTTTCGAAGTATATCGAGTATTAGGGTTCTAAATTTTTGACTTTTGACAAAAAGTACTTAGGAAACTTGAGCATGTTGTCTGATGCGGTTTCCAAAGTGAAAGTACGCCTGATATCAAATCACACCACAATTGCAGGCCGATGCTGTTGTGGAGACTACAACTTTAACAATATTGTGACCGCAATTGCGGTTGCAAACTGCAATTTAAAACCATGATTGAATATCTATATGTTGTTGAGTTACAAATAAGTACTGACTAGATTGAGGTTGAGATGAGTTTTTGAAAAAATTGAGATGCATTATCAAGATTTCTTTATACAAGAATATGCTATTTTAAAAACTCATAAATATTGTAAGAATATGCTAATTTTTTCTCTCTTCTTAAATGTTGTGAAAGCTGTATCTTAATCTTTTGTTTTATGAACTTTGCTGTGAATGCAACTGATTAGTCCAAGAGAAAAAAGGATCAACAAAAGGCAAGAGGAGGGAAGCAAGTGCAGGATCCACCTGAGGAACCTAAGACTCCTCGTACAACACATAAATTGCTTCAGGTAATCTCATTTTTGGGAGTTGGAATTGCTAATTGATGCGGAAAATAAGGATTGTGTGTGTGTGTTTATGGATAGATTTCTGTGAGGTTGCTTAAACTTTGTTATAAGAATGTTGTGAAAAAGTAGTGCATTCCAAGTGAAACGTGCCTTATTCTTTCGAGAAGTTCTTTATAACCTTCAAGGGTTGACCATATATACTCCCTTTGAATTTTATACAGATTCATTATCGGAAACGTTGAATTGATGGATTTATGTCTAACATTTATTTCATACGACTACTTAGGTTCTTGGAGGAACAGTACGAAGAACGAAGCTACTCTCACCAAATTGCATGGATGTACGCCCCATGATGGAGGTCGTGAAAGGTGCAGCCTTCAGTATATTACAGGTAAAAGTCACAAGTGTTATATCTTACATTAGTTTACAGCATAAGTGCTTATTGTATAAATCTCTATGTAGTATAAGCTATTTCTATGTCAACGAATAGAATAAATTCAAATTGTTTCAATATTAGTTATGAGCTGTTTTCGTAAGTAATTTTTTTTTCTTCTCATAATGTAAAGGCGGCTTGTGGTTCTCCTGCTTCCTTGAGACCTGGACGCTGGTTAGACTTGTATAGCGGTACCGGTTCGGTTGGAATTGAAGCACTTAGCCGAGGATGTTCTGAGGTATTAATGTTTTCAATAATCAGTTAGCATTCACCATCCCATGATTATGATTTCTCAATAACAAAAGCATATATTTTAGGTGCATTTTGTTGAGATGGACCCTTGGGTTGTATCAGATGTTTTACGTCCAAACTTAGAGGCGACCGGATTCCTTGATGAGTCAGTCATTCACACCGTCCGCGTGGAGAAATTCTTTGAACGCGCAGAGCAATTTGTAGGCATGTTCATCTTTTTTACTTCTAACTTCATTTTATCCTTGTAGGCATGGTCCACAACTCTTAATTCCACCAAACTCTATTTGAATCCGATTCATGCCTTTGTAAATTTGAATTGCTCACATGCAGGAAACAAAGGCACATTTGATTACATCAGTGTCACTCCTCCATACGTACAAGTTGACTATGCGGTGCTAATGGGACTGATTTCGGAATCACCCTTTGTTGGAGAAGACACTTTTATGGTATTTTCTTATACTTTCTTATTCTTGGTCTAATTAGTTTCATGGTTTCTAATTTTGCATTGAACTCATGTTTTTATCTAGGTAGTTGAGTATCCTATTAAAACCGACATGCTCGAGTCTTGCGGACATCTTGTTAAGGTAATAATTCTAGTATAACAATACCGTGTTTGCATTTTTGCTCAACCTACAATTATTTTGGGAGTCGTTGCATCACGTTCACGTATAAACTAATTGGAACCATCAATTTTCTTGGAACTGCAGATAACCGATAGGCGGTTCGGGCGAACACTGTTGGCAATTTATGGACCAGAATGGGCTCAAAAGAAGAGGAAATCAAAGATTCAAAAAACACAGTTGTAGTGAAAGAGTTACTTCATCTACACATGCATGTATTGTACATTCAAGTTCATATTCAGATTTGATGCAGTGACCAACAATTACAGTGCCTATAGTTAGTTCCTTCTTTACTGAAGTGCAGGAGGTTAGCTCAAATTGGAAAAACCTCTAGGGTCAATCTTGACACTTTATTTGGTGGGCTGCTTATAGTTTTGCCATGCTACTCTTTCCATTCTATCTCTAAATGAGGATATCTTTCCAAAACTTAAAAGTTTCTCCTTTTAACATTCATCGGTACAAGATGGTTCTCTCGATTTGAGAATGTTCATGTATCTGATAATTATGTAAGTGCACCAAAAGCTCCTGATAATTATGTATCATACTAATTTTTTCTCCTTTTCTACTTGAGTTAAGTTTCCTTTTCTGAACAAAGTGCTTTTATTTTTGGACTTCTTATATTTAGACTTTCCCTTTTTGTTAGTAATAGAGAATATGATGAATTCTACTCCTATTTCACATTAATAGTCTAGATTTAATTTTCAGTTATATCTTATTCATATTAATAGTCTAGATTTAATTTTAAGTTATAACTTAGGATGTAGAACTTGAATGTTCAACTCTTTCTGTATAAATAGAGCATCATGCTCCATTCCTAATTAATCAAAAAGTGATTCACATTATACAAATTTCTTAATCTATCATGGTATTTAGAGGTTCTTTTGTCACCACTGAGGTTTCATAGATCTTACATTTTCTTCTTCTGTTACAAGCTCATTGTGTGTCTCTAATGGTGAGTCCGTCATCACCGACACTCATCTACGACTTCATCAAGTATTCATTTTGCTACTTTTAATTACAAATTTATTGAAAAATTAGATGATAAGAACTATCTAGTGTGGTTACAACAGGTTGAGCTGGTGCTTTGAGCGCACCATTTTCATCATTATTGCGTTGCTATGCATATTCCTAGGAATGACAACGGGTCGGGTGCGAGTTTCACACTACCGAAACCCGCACCTAAACCCAGACTTAAAAACTATTCGTGTGGCAAAATAACACTCACGCCCACACCTGCTGGGTTCGGATTTTTCCACCAAAATTCAAATCCGCAACAAAAACACAAAAAGTACCGCAACAACATTGAAATTTGAAACTCAAGAATTTCATCCAAGTCTCGAAGAAATTAAAGAATTAAATTACAACTTTTCATCAAGTTTATGTAACATTACAATTAAAATTAAGATCTTAAATTTTTACACTTATATATTTATTTAGGCGTATTTATGTAACTTAATGTCTAAGCTGGTGTGATTTCGGGTTTCAGGTGTGGATTTGAATGAACCTAAACCCGCACCCGAAATATCGGGTGGCCCCTGAACCCAAACGCACTCAACTCAGGTTTTCATTCGTTGTCTCGAATTTAGGTGCGAGTGGGTCCCGCAAGTTTGAGTTTGCCTGTCATTCCTACGTATTCCTGACCAGTACTTATTCGAAGCAGATCGTCTTGCTGGTACCATAAATCTTGCATTCACTATGTGGGAAGTGCAAGATCCATTGCTCATCACGTGGCTTCATTCGTCACTTTACTGCGGCCACATTGGCTACTTTGAGACCAGTTACCAGAATTTCTATTTTAAAGTCAAGGCAGAAGCGCGTCAATTGAGAACTGAGTTGCAGATTCTCGAGAAAGGTACATACATGCATTGTTACTGAATTTCTCAACAAAATTAAGGTAATCTCTGATTCTCTAATGTAAATTGGTGAAATAGTTACTATGACTGATCAATTGGATGTTATTCTCGAAGGATTACCTTCAGAATACAAATCTCTAGTTACGCTTATTAATTGTAAGGTTGATTGGTTCGATCTTAATGAGATCAAAGCATGATTACTTGCGCATGAACAGCGAGTCAACAAATAGAAAATTGTTGAAGAAGTTGCCTTGCTGAATGTAACCCAAGTAGCATCTTCAAACAAATAGAATGTCACTCCTCAAGTAAACTACACTGCTCACACTTAGTCAAATGAGAACTCTAAGTCTGAAAATGTTAATTCTAGACGTAATTTTTATGGTGGTCGTGGTGACCGTGGCAGTGGTCCTTTCGGTCGTGGTCGTGGCCGTGGCAATGTTCAGTTCCATGTCTGCTATAAGTATGGCCATCATGCATCTGTTTGTTACCATCGCTTCAAAACTCAATATGTTCCAAAGGGTCAATATCCCGTTGCTCTTACTGATGGTAACTATGGTAATTTCTATGGCAATACCTATTAGTATGTGAGACATGCTAATGCTACAAATTACACTGCTAATGCTAAATCTCAACTGTAAAACCCTTCTAAAATATCCCGCGAATATTAATAATTAAATCAGAGTTAACATGCAATAAAGGGCATTACAATTCAATTAAATAGAAAGTCTCATTAAAATGTCAAGCTTCACTGAAGAACTTCATTAAATTAATCAAAACTAGTATACACGTTCTACACAGCGGAAAATACCATCAAAATCGGAATAAATTCAATTCATAATTATTCCAACATAAACCAAAAGAAAACAGAGTTTTAATATAACTCTAAACCAATCGTTCCTCAGTGTTACAATTATCAGAGCATGACACTGACACACGGATAACTAAACTCAAAGCTCAAACCATCCTCACCAGCTCATAAGCAGCTAAGACTTCAATCTGAAATCATCAAAGTAAGGGTGAGATTTCATCGAAAATTAAAATGCATTATGCGTTTCTAAAAACAATAAAACAGTCCAGTATATTATTTCACCCTCATTAGCATAATCAGATTCAATACACGAACACCAATCATACAACACATTATGCACAATGATAACAACAACAAGATTATAACATCCTATCATGTTATAATCCATATGCAATGCAAGACTCTATGCATGTGGTACCAAACATGAACTAAATTCACACACTGTTCCGTTTCCGCCTCGGACACGGCGTTAATCATTGATTCGTCCATACACCATTGGAACACGAATTCAGCCTCACCACCACTAAACACCTGGGTACGGGTATTGGCTCTGCAAGTCCAATTCCACACAATGGGAATTAACTTCACCAGAATGCATATGCATGCACATCAAAAGCATGTAACATTCATCAACGGAACATGATAGCAAAAATAACATACCATGCATAACCAACCCAACAACCATCACATGATAACAACACAATCATGAATAAACAACAGGAAACAACACATAAGCATTAATCCTCGCCCAACCTGTCAGAACAATCCTAACAGTTCATCACCATTTCTAGAACTATCATAGTTCACAAATCGGGAAATCGACTCTTATTAAAATAAAATCCATGAAATAGTATTTTCTCCATTTTATAAAATAACATTTTTAATTTAAAGAACACTGTTCAAAACGGCACTCGAATCGGAGTTACGATTTAGAAAATACGATTTTTCAAAGTTTAAAGGTTTTTCAAAATAACACAGTGGTAACCGGTTCCTCCCAGGAAGAACCCGGTTCCCACAGGCTTGAATTTCACGCTCTCTGGATTTTAATATGGGGAACTCGATTCGTCCATACCGGGAACCGGTTTCCACTAAAAAGTTCATTTTCCTTTGTAATTTTTCAACTGGGAACCCGATTCCTCCCTAAGAGTAACCAGTTCCCACTAACCCAGAAATACTCCTCCCTGGTTTTTGTACCAGGAACCCGGTTCCTCCCACATGGGAACCGGTTCCTCCCACATGGGAACCGGTTCCTCCCACATGGAAACCGGTTCCTGCGACCTGCTGAATCAAAAACCTGCAATATGACAGCAACATGTTTTTCCAACCTTTTCCTTTTCATTCCCATACGGATCAAAACATCAATAACACCAAATTCAACCAAATACACCTCAACACAATGTCATGTAGTATAATTCATTCATTCCCAATAACCCCATAACATACAATTGAATCAAATTCATGCAATCCGACAACATTAGGCATCATAATTGCGAGAAATCACCCCTTACCTCGTGAGAATTTCGTCGATTCTGACATTTAAGCTTTTCCTCCTTCTTTCTCCTCTTCTCAATTGCAAGTATGATGAAAAACCTTTCAATTCTTCTCTTTTCCTCTTTTTCCTTATTTTATTCCTTTTATTATTCTAAAATAATAAAAATAAATAAATAGCGTGAGTAAAGCCTTTTACTCATCACACCCCTACTTTACTCCTCACACCACCAACACTTCCACTTAATTAATTAATTAATTTCAATACCTCAAAAGTACTAATAATTAAACTTCTAATTAAATTAATAATTAAAAATTCTAATTATTTAATAATTGAAATATTTGGGGTGTCACATCAACCACAACAACCTACTACTTGGACCTCCTGCCTTAGTTCCTCAAGCAATATTTACCAATGCTACTAACTCTATTGCACCCATTTCTTTCTTTGATACAGGTGCCATTAACAAGTTCTCAACCAACACGTAACAATAATGGAGTTCCCCCTCATCACCTAGAAAACGCCTTTCTAGGAAATGGCCAAGGTTTGTGTGTTCATTCCATTAACTCTAAGTCCTTTCCATCTCCTATTATTCCTAAAATTCAACTACATTTCAAAGATATTCTACATGTTCCTTCAATCACTAAAGACCTAATTAGTGTTCATAAATTTGCTCATGATAACAATTATTATTTCCAAATTCACCCATTTCATTATGTTGTGAAATCACAGGCTGATAATGCTCCCCTCCTTCAAGGTCTAGTAGCTGCCAGTTGCATATATCCTCTAGACAATACCGATTTCAAGTTTGTTTCATCCCTGAATAATGTTTTCCCTTCCCAAGTGAATTACACTGTATCACCTCACACACTTTGGCATATTCAACTAGGACATCCTAGTTCTATTACTTTAAATTTTATTTTGAATGTGTAATGTCACTACTATTCCACGAAATAATATTGATTTTGTGTGTGTTGCTTGTTGCATGGGAAAGTCTCACAGGTTACCTTCTAAAACTGTTTATACACCTCTTCAACTTTTATATTGTGATTTTTGGGGTCCAACACCAATGATGTCTTCTATGGGGTATAAGTACTATGTGTCCTTTATTGACGCCTTCAATCTTCATACATGGATATATTTTCTAAAAACAAAGGATGAACCATTGTCTAAATTTAAAGAATATAATTTAAGATTTTGGTTGATCTTCAATTAAACACTAAGTTAAAGGCCATACAAACAGATTGGGGGTGAGTTTAGACCTTTCAAACAATTCCTAGTTAATCTAGGCATTGTACACCGACTTATTTACATTCACACTCACCATCACAATGAGGTTGTTGAAAGAAAACATAGATATATTGTTGAAAAAGGTTTGTCCTTGTTGGTTCAAGTTTCCTTTCCCTATCATTTTTGGGATCATGTATTCCATACTATAATTTATCTAATTAACATGTTGCTATCCTCATACCCTAATATAATTCATGTCCAAGTTTTATATAAAGCACTTCCAAACTATGCTTTTCTCAAAGTGTTTGGTTGTGCCTGTTTTCCACACTTAGACCCAACAACAATCATAAACTACATTTCAGGTCCTTAGAGTATACCTTTCTTAACTATTCACCATCACATAAAAGTTACAAAATATCTTGATGCATATGGAAGGCTATTCCTCTATAAAGATGTGTTGTTCAACGAGTCTGTATTTCCCTTTAACTATCCCAAACTACCTTCACATTCCAACCATGTATCCTCATCCATACCCTCCACCTCGCCTCTTGAAGTTGTGTCTTCTGTTCCTATGTCATCTACCCCACCTATTAGCCCAAACCCAGTCCCAACTACCACACCTTAACTATACTCACTTGTTCCATCTCACCAGATCCATATTCACCTCACTGATGACCTAAAGTCACATCTATACCATATACAACCTCTAACACAATTGATCCCAATTCCCATACCACAAGCTCCTCCCCACCCGCTCCCATTAATCACCCTCCTATGATGACCCATTCCAAAAATGGAAATTCTAGACCCCGTCAATTTCATACCATGCCTTTAAGAACCAAATAACCTACCACTGTTAAACAAGCCCTTACCTCACCTCAGTAGATTCAAGCTATGGAAACTGAGTATAATGCTCTTATGACAAACAACACTTGGACTCTAACTTCTCTACCCAATAAAAAGACCGTTGTAGGATGTAAATGGGTTTTTCATGCCAAAGAGAACCATGATGTCTATGTGAACAAATATAAGGAAAGGCTTGTAGCTAACATTTACCTTGAAAAGTATAGGTGTGACTACACATAAAACTTCTCCTCAATTGTCAAGCCCGTCAGAGTGCGAATTATTCTAACCATTTCCCTCACAAATAACTTGCCTCTTAAGCAAGTTGACGTGAACAAGGCTTTTCTTAATGGCTATCTTGATGAGGATATATGCATGACTCAACCTCATGTTTTTATCCAAAAGAGACTTATATTAGGCTAGGACAGATTCAGTTAAGGTTAGTTCAAAGAGCTTTTTCTTCATGTCTCTACCGGCGTGGCAGTAATCTATTTAGTCGCCCACTTCTTCAATGTGCTCGTCCTGGTCTCCGGTTCTATTATAATTATAGAGCTTTAGAGGCTTCACAAATGACTTTGGGTTCTTGTCGTCCTAAATGCATGCTGAAGGAGGGTTCTTCTTCTACAGTTGTGTAAGGACCTCATATTTATTCCTTTCTCTCCTTCTTGGTTGGCAAATTTTAGGAGGAATGTGGTGCCCCCTTCATTCTTCAGCATCAGGGAGAGAAGTATGATGTTTGTGTCATCAACGACTTGGATGTTTTAGGACCTCTTTTGGATCCGTTATTAGTTAGGTAGTTTTATGCATAGTCGTTTCTTATACAACATTGTTCTTCAGAATGGAAATGTACATGCTCTCTTTGATTCGAGTTAGTTTATTTGTCAAGGCCTGGGAGTTTTGTTGATGAACCATCTGGTACATGTTTTTCAACAATTCATTAGCTCGTTGTAGGTCAAGATTAACTTATAAGAGTTGGAAGCTTGGGAGTGAGTCGTGTATGTTTACATTAGTAGCTAATGTATGTCAGAAGGAAACTTTTCCTAGGAGGAATTGTGGAGCAGACCTGATAAGTAAAGGAAGTTGAGAAGTTTCTTAATCTTCCCTAAGTTGGACAAAGTTAGGCGGTGGAGAAACGGAAGGAGTAGTCGTCAAGACTTGATTGTTCTTCCCTCAAAGAGGAGATAGAGGATTCCTAACCGATTCGGCGGCTGTAGTTGTTTGCCGTTAAATGGTAGAACGAGTGGATTTTGAAGCTCTTGTCATCTGAATATCTGATAGAAATTTTTTTACTCTGAATTCGAAGAATTTGATCTGGAGAATGAGATATGCGCTTCGATTGAAAAGACCTGGATTTGATGATGAATCGTGGAGATTGTAGGAATCAAAAGTAAATTACCACACATGGCATCAATGTTTTGCTATGGAACTAGATGATGATCAAAGAGGTTAAATTCATGTGTTGTGGTCATTCAAGGTTTCCGATGCGGTGGAGAATGGACTGGCCTATAAGGTTAGCACTCGAACGCTCAAGTCATTAAGGAAATAAGAAGTGAAGTTCGAATGGAAAGATTTGAATATCTGAGAAATTGCTTGATGCATGAGATTTAAATTTGAGAATTAGTTAACAAATGTACATGCGTGATGGGCAATGTGATACGACCACCCATCGAATCGATCTGAATAGTTAGGCGAGAATTTACATGATAGTTTCCCTCCTTAGTGGAGAGAAGGAGACTATCTGTCTTACGCAGAATATTTATCATTCGTCGTTCTTTGGACTTCCGTGTTTTTGGACATTATAGACGATCCAGACATAAACAACTTAGGTTAATGTAAAATAAAATAATAAATTCATATTTAAACTTTAATAATAAATTTAAACCAAACTATACATTCCTAAATTAAGGTGTTTAAAACACTTGAGTTGAACATAACATTGAACACTTTTGAAAAATATCAAGTGTCACAACTAATACAGTATTATTTACAGTATTATTTAGTATTTCATATATTTTTTATAAAGTTTAAAATTTTTGATAGCTCTTCTCTTACTCTAGATTTGAATTTTGTTAAATGCTAGTGATTCTTATAATAGGTTTACACATAGCACTTTGCTCTAATTTTAAATGAATTCTCACTATTAAATAGAGAAATGATTCTCTCAAATTAATCGATCGATCATATGCCCGAATATACAATTTATAAAATAACATAATGTTAAAAAAAATTAACAACTAGATTATTAAGTGTTAAGTAAAGATTACCTCTAATTTGTTTATTCTGATTTTAAATGAATTCTCACTAGAAGTAGATAGTGAAATTGATTCTCTCGAATAAATCGATCATATGTCCAAATATAGAGTTTAAAAAAAATAACACAATGTTAAAAAACATTAACAGCTAGACTAGTAAGTGTTAATAAATATTTCCTCTGTTTTGTCCAAACAGAAACTTGCAAAGATATCCTCTATCTTGTGGGTTCTCTGTTTTGAATCGGTTGTTGTTTTATAACACATAACTTGCAAAGCTTTTAACTCATACACACTTGAAAGTAAGTACCATAAAAGAATATTTGTGAGTTAGAAATATCATAGTGAGAGAGATCCCCTTTTGTAGTTGCATGAAAATGCACAAACTCAACAAAAAGAGACTTCAAGTGGACCCTTATTTTAACACTCTCAAATAACTAACTTTTCTGATTCATTACCCTTTCATCTTTCTCCATCCATGCTCTCTTAAAATCTCTCTCACTTTCCCTCACACAAAACACTCTACTTCATTCCCTTTTCCTCTTTATATTTCAAGTTTTCTCTCTTATCAATGTTGTTGAAACACTCTCATGCATTTGCCTTTGCCTTCATCTTCAAGTCACTACCATTGTGTGAAAACTCATAAAACATATCAAAACATGGATGTTGTTTGTTTTGGTTTTAGTTTTAGAAGGTTGTTTCTTGGAGCTTTGTTATCTTTAGGAATCATGTGCTTTATGTTCCTTACTATCTCAACAATGAATGTTCAAACAAAAAGAACAATTCTTGTTCCATTGAATGTTAATGTTATCTCCAAGCATTTAAAGTTGGTTGGTATGAAGAGACATGTTCTCCATTCAAATTCTAAACTTGTCTTTGTTAGCAAGAGAAGAGTTCCAAATGGACCTGATCCAATACATAACAGGTATGTATATACACACATTTATCATTTTTTTTTCTCCATATATCATGGCTAGCTTCCTATCTAATACGACACTTCTGGAAAAAAATGTGTTAAAGATCAACATTGATATTTAAAATTATATTTAATATATTTATGATGTGGATATATTTGTGTACATGCTTCAAAAATATAGATAACTTTCTATAATATTTTTGGATTTAGGAATTAATAATAATATTCATTTTTATGAATATATTAATTTCATTTTTAATTCTGTTTTAATTATCAATTTATGTTGTCATAGATAATTATAGTGATAATTATCTGAATGAAATCGGCACAACATTTGTCATGTGACTTTTTATTTTTTATGATGTGACATTATTAAAATCTTACAATATTAATAATTTAATATTTAATTTGGATATATTGATATATTAATATTTAATAATGCAAGGTTGAATTCTATTTTATTTTATTCATTAGGTTTAGGTTTGCACAATTTATCTTTTACTAAAAGAAAGCTGGTAATACTTGAAGACACTCAAGAAAGAGTGATAGTTTTCACTCTTTATCAAAAGCTTCTTTAACAAACAATCTTTCTCTTATTTTTATGAGAAATCAAAAAAAGACATTGGGTGAAGAACTGTACCACTTTAGTTATTGGAGGGAAAAGAAGATGAAAAAAATTAATTAGGTAGTTCCTTTTCCTTTCTATGAAAAGCTTGATTAATTTATTTAGGATCATGAAAAACTTTTAGATACATTTGAACTCAACAATCCAATTCAAAGTAAAAATGAAATTTTATGTTTATTGATGTTAATTAATTAAGTACTCTAAATTTTAGGATATTAAGAAATAAAAAATATTAAAAAATTAGTTCAATCAAAATTCAATATGATTTAACAACAAATCAAAAGATTTATGAATCATCAATTGAACTAGCCACTTAGATTTCAAATTTTTTTCTAGTTGTCTAATGGTTCAAATTTCACATTTTAAAAGTAAATAAGTTAAACATTTCTGATTAAAACTTGTGTCTATGTATCTGCAAAATTATCAATTTTCGATTCAATTCTTAAAACACATATTTTTATGTCATTTCATTTATATTCATATAATTTATTTCACCTTCTCTCTATCTCTATTATTCTAAATATTATTTGTATTTTTATATATGAATTCAGGAGAGCAGCAAAATATAGACAACCACCTAATCAAGCATGAACATGTTGAAGTTCCACAACTAGTTTGAGGGAAAATCATAGAAGAAATCATGATTTTTTGTGTTGAAGAATTCAAAGTGTGTTCTATAAGATATTATTGTTTGTAACATAGTATTGCAAGTGTGATCTTAATGTTGTCTCTCTTCTTTTTTTTTCATTTTTCTTCTCTCTAAATGTAACTTTTTGTTGTAAATCAAGTTTTTAGGTAATGAATTAACCAAAATTTTGGATTCAATTATGTCCTATATATTTATTAAGTAAAAAAAATGTATAGTCTCCATGCATCATATAATTAGGCTTTAATTTTTCACTAGTAGTCTTTAGAAATTTCTTTATGGTGGCACCTTCTTTTAAGTGCCTAGTGTTCAACAAAGCACTTTCCCTAATTTAAAGGTTACACATTTCATTGATTAATTTAAACATCATGGTTTCCTTTCGTGTGTCATGTGGACCTATAATGGTGTCACTTGGTTATTAATTAAACAATTATAATTAAAGTAAATTATTTTGTTAATCTAATTTAATTGATAATTATAAGAATATTTAATTTAATTGTATAGATTTGAACTCGCGACATTCTATTTATTCACTAAATATTAAAAATTAGGCCATTAAACTATTAGACAAAAAAAAAGTAAATAAATTTGTTCGAAATTCTTAAATCTATTGTTAATATTGTAAACTGAACTATTCTAATTTGAATTTAATGCATCACTAATTTATATAAGTTTCTAAGGATTATTATCACTTTACTATAATTATAAGTATCTCACACGTTATCCATGATAATTTTGTTGTGCGTTAATAAGTTAAATTTAGTTAAAATCACCAAATTTGGCAAATCCTAAAGATATGATTATTGATTAAATTAAGGAGAGGTTCCAAATTGAGGCATCCCACACTACTAAAGGCAAATGAGCAATCTCTGCAGCTTGGTGCTTTTTCTTTATCTTTGCTTTTTCTTTCAAGACTGATTTTTTCTATAGATTCGAGAAGGATGTGACTTGGTCCAAAGTAAGTAAGATTCAAACAAATGAATGAATATATATTGCATGGGAGACAGATTCTCAGATTATGGCAGTTTATGTTTCTCTTTATTGACTGATGAAATTCTGCTCAATCGGATCACAAATTGTCATACTTGTCTATTTTCATTAGGGCCCCTACATTCTTTCTTGTCTTCTTAGTAACAAAAGGGTAGAATGAAGTGAAGTACACTTCAATTTTTTGTTTCAAAATGTTGGAAATTCCACATTGATGTGTCATATGGTCAAGTTAGTGGTGATTATAAATGAAGGATAAGTCTTACTTTCTTGTATCTCAATTTTGTTTTGTAGTGAAATGCATGGTTACCACCACAAGATATGAATGAGTGTGGGACTAGAATTTAGTCTTGTGATGGTTTTACTCTTGCGTATGTTTGATTCTTCTTCATTGGTGTAAATTAAGTTTTAGTTAATTGATGACAATGAACTAATCTTGATTAAAAGTAAAATGAATGTAACATGTTTTATGATTAGATACAATAAGTAAAAAATAATATATAATGGTAAATTTTTTATCTTAAAATCACATTTATACTCAAAAGTAAATTGTCTTAAATTAAAATCAACTAGATTAAGACCCGCGCGATGCGCGATTGTTAGTTTATATATTTTTTATTGAATTTTAATTATATTAAGAGTTGGTTTTGACAAAACATAATTACTAAATTTATATTACAAATATTTTTTTGTGAATTATAATAAAGACAATAATATAAATTAATCAGATAGACAAATATACAGTTTATTTGGAAAGAAAATACATGCGTGTAAATTGAGAGTGATATCCATAATTTAGATTTGCAAATTTACATATCTATAAAGTGATATTTTTGTTTTGTTTGATTTTCAGGCTTTTTTTGCACTTATCTTTTATTTAGATATTTTTCTTTAATTTGTTAAATATATGTATTTGTTTTTAGTGTTAAACAAAATTAGAATTTTATTTATAATTATTATCAAATAAAACTTCCAATGACTTCATAAAATTTATGTCTATTTTGTAGAATTTTATAACATTGTTGCATAATATATTATTTTATAAATCAACTTAAAGTGACTGAAATATTCTTAATATAATTGAATATATATAGTTTGAGTAATGATTGACTTGTTAGACTATTTTGTCCAAAATAAGATATAAACATTTTATTGTGTTTGAATTTTCTTATCCCTTTTGTTTATTATTTTGTTATTTGTCATTAGTTTATTGTTTGATATTATATATAAAAAATATAATAGTAAAGTATATAGACACTGTAAAAAATTATTGAATAATATATTATACTTTAAATAAGTTTAAAGTGACTGATACTTAAAAAAATTGTAAGAACTACTTTAAGATTAAACATATTTATTTCAAGTGTTACTTTTATTCTATGATTTTAGAAAAATAAAAAATATTTTATTGTACTTGAATTTCCACGTATCTTTTATATTTGAAATATGAGAAAATATTTTAAATTTAAAGAAACATATATAGTTAGATTAATGATTGGTTTGTTAGGACAATTTGTTTAAAATGATAATTTATTCCGTCTTTTACAAGGGTTTGAACTCATGACCTCTTATTTGTTGAAAAATATAAGATGAAAATAAGTTTTGGTGTGACACATAGGATTATAGGGTGATGTGTCAAATTTAGAGTTATGCTTGATAATGTGTGATAGTTATAACTAGTAGAAGACCCGTGCGTCCGCACGGGTGTTGTTCGTTTCTAAGATGAACAAAATATTCGTAACGCAGTAAAAATATTTAATTTTGTGATTAATGAATGTTTACATAATATCATCTAATAATATAATAAAAATAAATCATAAATTTAATTCAAAATTTTAAATACAATAAGAAATTAGGCAAAAAAAATGTCCAAAAAAAAAGGTGACCCGTGCGTCCGCACGAGTAATTGAATTCTTAATATGAGAAAGTAGTTATAACGCAATTAAAATAGATGACATATGCAGAATTAAAATATTTGAGATAGGGTGTAGGAAATACTAAAGATATGATAATAGTTTAAGTTTAATTTTAGTATGAAGTACTAAATTAATACAAAAAATAATATGAGTTTTGTGATAGAGTAGTGTCTTCAATAGAGCTTCAAAAAAGGTTGACACCATAAATTCAAGAATGTGATACAAATCTGAAAAGAATAGTAATTTAATGGTCAAAACATAATTATATAATGATTGTCTATTTTATAATATAATATGAGGTAACTAATTAATTTAAATAGTTTGTTTATCACCCTAATTGTCGTGGTTTAACATACCTTAATAACTAATACGATGAAACCTAAGAGTGTTGTATTGATAGTTCATTTATAGTGTAGTAGTATAAGATATTGGCTATAGAAAAAAATATACATAGTTAGGATGATTATTTTGAAACATGAACAAATGTGAAAAATTCAATATATGTATAATAATTATAAAGAAATTACCTAAACAACGTTGCTATAGCTATTATAGTTTAGTAATGATCATAAGAATGACACTGCTAATAATATAAATGATAAAAATGCAAAAATTAAATACTAAGGTCATGATTACAAAATGTAATAATAGCTATGTATTATGGGTTGCTATAGAACATTTAAGTAAGCAGTTATATGAAACAAAACACAAGATCTGTTAGAATATAGATCCAACAAATCACAAAGCTCACACCCAAAATGAAGAAAACATCATAAGTGAGAAATCAAAGAAACACAAACAAAAAGAAGAAGATGAAAGTGGAAAATCATTCCATACCTGTGTACGATGATTGTACTATTTTCCCTCTTATTATTTTATTCTTCTCACATCAATAAACAAATAAAAATAGAAAGTAACTATACTTTATGGAAATCAAAAGAAGGTGCCACTTGGAGGAATGGTATAATGTGATTGGTGGAAAAATTTGATTTAGCAAATTACGATAAAGGGCATTTGCTATGTAATAAAAAATTTGTTTAAGGGTAAAATAGGGTGTCTAGTGTTCTAAGGTCGCTTACTCCTCAGGAGATGACATTGAAGAGTCAGAAGTTGAAACTTCTGAAGAAGAGTCAGAAGTTGAAACTTTTGAAGATGAGTCAGAACTTGAAGATGACTCTGAATATTCTGATTTTGAAGGAGTGTTTCTTTATGAGTCTGAGTCAGAAAATGACATAGAAGATTCTGAAGATGAGTCAGAATATGAGGTGTGTGAAGAAGAGTCAGAAGTTGAAATTTCTGAAGAAGAGTCAGAAGTTGAAACTTCTGAAGATGAGTCAGAAGTTGAAACTTATGAAGATGAGTCAGAACTTGAAGATGACTCTAAATATTTTGATTCTGAAGGAGTGTTTCTTTATGAGTCAGAGTCAGAAAATGACATAGAAGATTATGAAGATGAGTCACAATATGAGATTTGTGAAGAAGAGTCAGAAGTTGAAACTTCTGAAGAAGAGTCAGAAGTTGAAACTTCTGAAGATGAGTCAAAACTTGAAGATGACTATGAATATTCTGATTTTGAAGGAGTGTTTCTTTATGAGTCAGAGTCAAAAAATGACATAGAAGATTCTGAAGATGAGTTAGAATCTGAGGTTTGTGAAGAAGAGTCAGAAGTTGAAACTTCTGAAGAAGAATCAGAAGATTAGTAAGAATCTCAAGGAGATTCTACTTCTGAAGATGAGTCAGAACATGAAGATTCTGAAGATGAGTCAGGACTTGAAAGTTCTTAAGAAGACTTAGAGTCAGAAGATGAAGAATCTTCTAGAGACTCTAAGGATGAGTCAGATGGTGATTCTGATTTTGATCCAGATTTTGATGATGATCAAGAATCTGGTGGTGACCATGCTTCTGAAAGGGAAAACTCTGAAGACGTAGGTTCTGAAGGATAAGCTTCTGGAGATGATCATGCTTTTGGTGGCAATCATGACTCTAAAGGTGGATCTTCTGAAGGAGGAGCTTCTAAAGGCATTCCAGCCTCTTATGATGGTCATGATTCTGAAGGAGGAACTTTTGAAGGTGATGGTTCTGGACAAGGTCCAGAAGTTAACAAAGGTGGAACTTCTGGTGGAAGTAAAACTTTTGAAGAAAGTCCATAAGGTGATATTCAATGATATTCAATGAAGACAAATTATCATCTGCATAGAAGTCTAAAGTTGTGCATTATGGTCCAGATCCGGTTTTTGAAGAAATAGTGAATTTGTGGTTTTCAATTTAGTCAGTGAAGTTGCAGGGTGTTTAATGATGACGTAGTGGAAGAAGGAGGTTACCTTGGATTAGTGCATGGTTCAAATCACTAATTCTTCAATTCAAAGTGATTATTATTATCAAACAAATTCTTCAGACGAAGAAGAAATCATCATTGTAGTGATGAAAAGAAAAACAAAACGAATTTTGTGAAAGAAAAATAAAAGAAGGTTAACAACTTCACCTTCTGAACAACATGAATGCCCCAAGTAAATCTCAGATCCGGAGAATATATATGTTTTCTTGCATCATCAATCACTTCGCCCTCCTCAAAACTCACAGATCCAAAATATTGGCAACTATGAAACACATTTAAGACTCAGGGATTTTCCGACCGTTGTTCACACTTGCCACTTCTTTGATGAACAATTTTTTTCTAGGGTATGAGGATTTGACATTTTTAGGGTTTGAAGGAGGAACATGGAAGTGAAAGACTAGAGAGAAAGAGAGAAGTGCAAGAGAGAGTAGGTGTTATATTTTGAAAAAAGGAAAGAGAGAGAGGGAAATATCCACTGGTTATTAGCAAACTTTCAATAGGAAATTTTGAATTTATTGTGCCACTTAGAGGAAAGGAAGAATATGATAGGTTTAGAATGGTTAATTTAGCAAATTACCAAAAAGGGTTTTTTGTAGTGTAAAATAATTATGTTACAAAGGGTAAATTAGTGAGTTTGGTGGCATGTTGCATTCTTAGTTAGGTAGTTGATTGATGATATGTTCCTAAGATATTTGATTTAATAGTTTATATATATATATATATATATATATATATATATATATATATATATATATATATATATATATATATATAGAGAGAGAGAGAGAGAGAGATAAATATAGATTGTTAATGGAAAATTAAAATGTTCAACCACAATAAAAAAATTGATATGTAGAATAAAAAACAATGAGAACCAAAATAAATAGTTTTAACTGAAAATAACTCTTTATGTAAGAAAATATCAATTTCACTTAGTGGAAGAAGATAGAAATAACTATTTTATCTAATTCCATCAAACAATTTACTCTAAGGGAGAGAGCACATCTCTAACTTACTATGCTTTCAAAAGGTGCTATCAAAGATTACAAATGAGTAACAAAAAAAAATAGTTATCCAAGTTCCAAAGAAAAAGATTTATTTTCTACTCAAGTGTTTATCAACCTCACCAACTTTCTATATATTAATCATACAAACTCAAGATTTTTAGAAGTTTCTCTCAATCCTTTTAGATAACCTCAAAAAAATTCTTAACCCTTGTCTCTCTAATGTTTCTAATATTAGAATTGTCAAATCTTTCATATGTCTTCAATAGTAAAGTTTTAAAGATTATGATAACAAAAATACAATGAATACATATTTATAAATGTTAAAAACTATTCATAGCAAATTCAAAACATACTCTTTAAGGAACAGGTATGTAGTATCCTATTTGGAAAAGTCTTATATTAGGGCGCCATCGCCTAACAATTGGGACGCCCTTGGCATAATCCAAAGGATTCGCCCATTTGGAAACGTGATCGGTCGATAACATCCTTAATAATGGGAAATAATTAAGGCCACATCCGAGGAGCATAAACCCTAGCCCCCGGGAATCCTTATAATTAGACTATCCCTCAAGGGGATATGAAAAATTTCTCAAGTCATATTCACTCACTAATACTCATGCGAGTTGGTCCCTTAAACGGCCTCAAAAACCATTATACAAGGCAACTCGTTTGTAATATCCCTATTTCCATATTATGAGGTTTATGTATATATATTTTTTATATATGGAATTGTTAAGAGAAGTAAGTGAATTGGTTAATGTTGTAAATGTGCCTTAAGACCTTTGTTAATTAAGATAAATAAAACATATTTTGGAGATTGCATATACCACGAAAATCGAAAGTTTTAGAAAGTAATAAAAACAAAAATCAGACAAACAGTACGGCCGTACAGATAGTGAATAGTGACCTTACGAACGTGAATAGTAATCGTGCAGACATGAATAGTGATTTTAGGTTTTTCATACTTTTTTGTTAGTTTCTCGTTTTGGGTGTTTTGGGCTCTTTCGGTTCAGTCCATTGATCCATGTATAATTGGATTATGATTTTGGGATTTGTTAGGTATTTTCTATTATAAATATGTATCTCTTATATGCTTGCAGGTCTGACAATCTTAGAGCTTACACCAAAAGGGAGAATAAAGTTTGAATGCATAATATAGGGTTTTGGCTATTCTCAAGGGAAACTTTATAAGGTAAAGGTTTGGGAAATCTTTGGGGTTATATAAGGTTATTGAAAATTGGGAAACACTTGTTTACACCTTGGGTTTTAATTATTCATATATTGAAGGTTGAAGGGGTTGGGAGACACTTGGTTAGAAAATAGGGTAATTTTTGGGCACCTTCAGGGTTGTTTTTGGGAACCTGGAAGGCTATTTTCCTGTAATTCATCTGTAATCTCTTGTAACAACTTTCAGAGTATAGTAAATTGGAGAGTTTCTCTCTCCCTCAGAGTAGATCGTTTGATCGAATTGGATAAACAAACCTTCATACTTTTTCTCGCCTTATTCTATTATATTTTCTGTGTAAGAATTATTATTGCTCCAAACCATTTATTTTGGTTTCTACTATTCTTTTCCTCACAATTTGATATTGATTTTTTTCTTAATTAACAAGAAGATTCACAACAAGTGGTGTAGTGAGCGTGGATAAAAGAGGTATTGAGCACCATGGGCATATGGGAGTTCAAGAAATTTTCCAATAAGAACGACTTCGGTTATGGAAAATTAAGATCCGAGCAATTTTAATTCAAGAGAAGTGTATTGATGCTTTGAAGAGTGAAGCATTGATACCTGCATGTCTTACACGAGTACAGAAGACCGAGATGGTGGATAAGGCCAGGAGTGCCATTATCTTGTGCCTCGGGGATAAATTTATAAGAGAAGTCACCAGTGATGAATTTTGCAGAAATCAAGGGATAAAAATGCATGTTACCATTACATTGTTATTGAGTTTTTGGGGGAACAGTTGAGGTTAAAACAGCTTACTTGGTTGGTAGAGAATTTCTTCGGAAGAAGAATAGTGAAAACCAAGGAAGAAACTTGGTAAAAACTATAACGGAGAAAACTCAGTTTGAGGTGGAGTTTCCTACTATGGATGCTAGTAGTAGTGAGGGAACAATTACAGAGATCTCTGATTATCATTTGACTCATGATAAGGTAAGGAGGGTTATTGTAGCATCTCAAAGGGGAGATTATGTTATCCTTGGCTATTATGTTTTTAATGTGGCTGGAGGACTGCAAAATAAAAGAAGAAAAACCTCCAGGGAGGCATTTGAAAATAGGTGGAGTCAAGGATGGTTGAAAAATATTACTTGTAGGCTTGTTAAATTACCTAAGCAGAAAAGGGTAATTGGAAACAAGTGGATGCAAGTGGAGAGATCAATATTCAAGGGTTGTTTGAATTTGACCAAGGTTATTGATTAGAGTTTCAATTTGGTAGAGAGCAGCAATGTTGTTGATGGTTAAATTGATATCAACACAGTTTACAATCAAGGTGGAGATTGTTGTAAATGTTCCTTAAAATATTTGTTGATTAAGAGAAAGAAAATATATTTTGGAGATTGCATATACCGCGAAAGTCAGAAGTTTCAAAAAGTAAAAAAAAAACAAAAATCAGACAAACAGTACGGTCGTACGGACAATGAATAGTGATCGTACGAACATAAATAGTATCGTACAGACGTTAATAGTGATTTTGAGTTTTTCGGACGTTTTTACTAGTTTCTCGTTTTGGGCTCTTTCAGTTTGGTCCATGGATCCTTGTATAATTGGATTGTGAATTTGGGCTTTGTTTGTTGGGTATTTGATATTATAAATATGGATCTCTTATATGCTTGCAGGTGTGAAAATCTTAAATCTTACACCAAAAGGGAGAATAACTGTTTGAAGGCATAATATAGAGTTTTGGCTATTCTCAAGGGAAACCTTTGGGGTTATCTAAGGTTATTGGGAATTGGGAAACACTTGTTTACACCTTGGGTTTGAGTTATTCATATATTGAAGGTTGAAGGGGTTGGAAAACACTTGGATAGAAAATAGGATAATTCTTGGGCACCTTCAGGGTTGTTCTTGGGAACCTGAAGGCGAAGGCTATTTTATTATAACTAATCTATAATCTCTTGTAACAACTTTCGTGTATAGTGAATTCGAGAGCTGCTCTCTCCCCCAGAGTAGATCGTTTGATCGAACTGGGTAAACAAACCTTCGTCTTTTTCTTGCCTTATTGTGTTATATTTTCTGTGTAAGAATTATTATTGTTGCAAACCATTTTATTTTGGTTGCTACTATTCTTTGCCTCGCAAATTGATATTGAATTTTGTCGTAATTAACAACACGATTCACAGTTAGAAATGAACCGAGTGGCAAACTAGTAATATGAGCATAGATAGAGACCTTGGGGTATTTTTTTGGGATTGACATGATTTTAGGGTTGAGGTTTTTGAGTGAAAATGTTATCTTAATCCTTAATCATGCATGATTGTGACTTTAATTTAGTAATATATTGTACAAGTATGTTATCATGATCTGTTATTGAGTTATCATGGAACACGTGTTAAGATTTTGGGGTATGGAACCTGAATTCTCCCTTGTTTCCATTTCTGTTTTTCTGAATGCAGAGAAGTTCGCTTAGTGAACTATAGTTCGCGTAGCGACGGTCTGAAGCTGATAAAAAGGCTTGTGTAGGAAGTTTTGCATACCAAAATCTAGTCCACGTAGCGACTGACTAAGACTAAAGAAAAATAAAGTAAAGAATTATTCGTTGGAACTTCGCTTAGCGAGTCTGGACCTCGTTGCGAGTTTGCATAGCGAACATCCCTTCCCAAGACACGTTTAAGTCTCTGAATTCGTTTGCTACTAGTTCGCGTAGTGAGTTGATGACTCGCTACAAGTTCTCTTAGCGAACATGGTTATGAAAAAAAACATATTTTCCCCCTTGAGTGCAAGTTTGTCCCCATAGTGTGGACCAGACGCTTCCTTGGTCTTCTATGATTGATACCTTGAAAGCTAATGGCATAGACATGCATTCTTAGTAGATGTGTTATAACGCCTTATGTAAGTTGTTATGTATTGAATACTTAATTACGTGTTTTATAAAATGAATGATAATGCATGTATATGAGGTAAATGTATTATTTGATAAATGAAATTATATGATCATTTGTGGGTTCCCGTTTGTTCCGGTTGATCATTCAGATGAAATTACCGTGTGTCTTAATATTCTATGTTTATTGTACCGTGTTGTGTGATCACGATATGCACCGTGCTATGTGATCTCAGTGGACGTATGCTTGAGTCAAAGTAAGCCGACTACCAGGACGTAAATCACTTATGACCACGACTAATATTGTGTAGTCATTAGTTTTTGCATATATGTGTGGTATAGGATACCTTGTTGTGTGGTATGGGTATGTCATACACATCTGAGCTACCATTGTGATGTACAATTGGGGGTTCTCTGAGGCGTTTCCCCGCTTGTGGTGATCACATCGACGTGCTTGGTATGGTGAGCTAGTGATGCCATGTATGCAATATCATTATGGTTTACTCACCTCTAATGGTGACATGTAGGCTACACCACTAGGATTTCATCCGGTGGGCTCGTGCTGTCAAGATGGTGTTTTGTATCGGCAATTCTAATCCCATGTGTTTGGATGACGAACGAGTTCTGACGCCACATCGGCAGATATCACTTGTGTAACTCGTCACGGATGGAATTCTATTAGGAATGATGTGTTTCGTCGTGTTGCGAATGGTATAAGTATCTTGATGCAATGCACGGGTATAACTCACCAAGGATGTGGTAGTGTAACCTAGTTAGGCGCATTAACGTACTTCTAGATTCCTCGTACATGGGTACGGGTCTGCATACTTGTTTGTGTTTTGCTTTGTGTTTGTTTTTATTTCATTGGTTAGTCATGGGACTTCCAATGATGGTGTTACCTTGTTGTGTACTTGCACCTAGCAATGAGGAAACCTCGGATTTCCGGTGAATCCGTTTTGATTGTATGTACCTTGTATAAACGAGTGAACCCGTAAGATAGGGAGGCTCACTAAGATTTAGTAATCTCACCCCAATCCTCTTATTATTTTTTCAGGAACGAGTTATAGGTAGAAGAATTGCTAGATGGTCAGTTTTGAAAACTGTGGGCGAGCAGATGGCAGAAAGACCTCATCAGATCTTATATTTTCTGTTGTGCATTGCAGAATACAAGTTTATTGTATACATTTGGTTATTAGATTTGTTTTGTATATGATTTGAATTTCTTGTTTTTTTTAGCTTTTGTATGTTTCTATGAACCATTTATAGCATCACTACATATGATAATAGACGTATATGTACAGGGTGTTACATTGTTGTTGTGAACTATCCCTAACCCACAAACGTGTAATATACCTATTATGGGCCTCTGAGTCTCCCTTCCATTATAGGGGGAGCATGCACACGCCTGTACTTTTTGGATAGTACAGTTGTGTCCACCATAGGACCCCAGTAAAACTAATCTAGGTCACACCTATTTCTAAACAACCATCACCTTCATTGCCTTTCCCTTAACTTCAACACCTACCCATTATCAGAAGTTTTAAACATAAGAGCTTCATCCCTTGCTCCTAAGGGTACCAGTGGTACAGGCGATGTCGGTGCCATGGTGGATATACGAGCCGCCTTAGACGAATTATAATGCAACAATTGGACATTGGAAGATGACATCCACAACATCAGACAGCGCCAACATTTGGTCGATTCCCCAAAAGAGGTGGAATTGATAAATCCCAACCACTCTAGAATGAAATATGGGGGCCAAGTTTGATACACATAGTGACCCCTAAGAACACATCGCCTCCATCATCACACATATGGCAATCATATGAGAACCAAACTCCCTAAAGTGTAATTTATTATTGGGAACTCTCAATGAGGCCGCGTTTAGGTGGTACATGGGCCTTACATGTGCCTCTATCAAAATCTATCAGAAGTTGGTAAGGAAGTTAGTACATCAGTTTGTTGTCAATCGTCATAGGAAGATGTTCACCACCAGCCTATTCAACATCCGCCAAGGTCCATCAAAATTTTTGAGGGGCTACCTCTCCCGCTTCAATGAAGCCAATAATATGGTCATCCCTCTGAACTAATAAATGTTTGTGGGCAAATTCTATAATTGACTTAAGATGGGAAACTTCAATGAATCCCTCACCCGAAAATTGGCGCTCACGATAACCGAAATAGTTTCCAGGGGAGGAGGGCTACATTAAAGGCTAGAAAAGCAATGCTGAAAAAAAGGCTCACGACACCAAGGAGCGTGTCACCGGCACCAAGAGCTTTCATCCATCAAAGAATAATAGTTACACCTTGCATGAGAATGAAAAAATTATGTTTAAAAGGATTGGAAAAGCGACATAAAGTTCCATGCCTTTGAGTACCCACCGAGAACAGATCTGGCGTGAAATACTCCACCTACATAACATCTTAACACCACATTCCCTCAGGTTCTAGGTAATGGGATGTAAGCCAGATAGGTGGTTTAAGTTATATAAAAGACATCATATCGATGACTGCTACCAGTTAAATAAGGAAATAGAAAAGTTGATACAAGAGGGATACCTCAAGAAGTACGTGAAGGGCGGCCCCTCTAACTAGGAAGGACAATGTAACCCGCGTGAGCGAGAATATGCCGGAATTTTGGGTGAGAGAAAATCCAAAGAAGAATCTCGTGGTGAAAATGAGCAGGTGATGCATCATTGTGATACGGTGAACTGACTTTGTAGGATTTTTGTATCCAAATGTGCGGATAGCAAGAGTCGCCACCGACTTTTATTTTTATCCAATTAAGGGAAGGTAAAAGTAACAGAAAAAGACCTTCGTTAGATTCTGAGTTCGGGAGAATGGTTATGAAAAGGGAAGGTATTAGCACCCCTTTCCATCCGTAGTTATCTACGGGCTCTTAGTTGCTCTAGATCACTTTTAAAAAATTGTGCTTTTTGTGTGTTTGACAAAGATGTTTTGAAAAAAGGCATTTCGCTTTGTCTTTGTAATGACTCATGTAGGAGTGTATACAAAGTGTTCGGAAATGTTTTGTTTTTGGAAAGAAATTGAACTTTGAAAAAGAGTGTGTGGTGTGAAAAGCATTTGGTAGAGCAAGCAACTAAAAGACTTATTTACCCACTCAGAATTGGTCATTTTGTTGTACTTCTACATTCCTTTAGAATAGCGCTAGCCATACCATTAGTTGGTAGGTAACTCCATTCGTTGGATGTAAGCGGGACATTCGAAGGGACATCGGATGGTCATAGAAAGCAACTTGTAGGAAGTATCCTAGCACATTCGAAGGGACTATCATCATTTTTCGTAGGCGACAATCGAGGGTCAAGATCATGTATTCGGAGGCGACATCGTGGGTCTTATGATCTTTGTATCGAAGGGACTATGATGATTTGTTTGGAAGGCAACGGTGCTAGAATACCTCTACGTTCGAGGGACATGACCATTTTGAATTCGCAAAACGAGAGAGAATTACCCTAAGGGGTGCGTGTGTGAAAGAAGTGTGTCGATTTCAGAATATGTTATCTTGAAAATTAGTGGGCTATGTTCAATTTTAGTCTTGCCATACACGCCTAATTACTAGCAATTTATAGGGTGCGGAAAGTAAAATGCGGAATGGTAAATGCGGAAAGGTAAATGTCCTACGCTATTACAAGGCTTTGGGGCAGATACATAATTTAAAATGCGGAAAATAAAAACCTAATTTAAACTATTACATCCCATGAACAGTTACATTATTGAAAAATAAAATGAAAATAGTAAAGAAACGTCCGAATCGGATTAACCTGTGAAACGAACAAGAAATCGGAAAATATGATGAAATCGAAATAAAAGAAAATGTTAGAAAAAATGCAAATTTTAAATTGGAAAAAATGTGACATGCTGGAAATAATGTAAATATGCTAAAATAATTTTTTTGGGATTTTTTAGATGCAATTTAATAATTAAAAATGAATTAACAATGATTTAAATGCAAAATTACAAATAAAAATAAATATGCATGCAAAAATATGTTTTTTGATTTATTAAATTAAATAAAGATTTTCTGAAAATAAATGCAAAAAGAAAATTATTTTTTGATGAGTTTTTAATGCAGAAATAAAATTGTGAAAAGAAATTAAATAACATGAAAATATTAAATAAAAATAGAAAATAGAAAATAATATGAAAAGTTTGAAGTTTGGAAAAGGAAACCAAAACCAAGTCCTGATGAGGTTCGAACAGAGGACCTTATGGAGCATCTTTCAATCCCAACGCCTTAACCACTGGGACAACGTGTCTTTGGTGTTTGGAAAGCTGGAAACATTTGAATATAAGCGCTCACGTGTCATGGATTGGTTTGAAAAACAAGTCAGCACGCGTGGACTCCAGTCAGCATGGATGAACGAATCAGAGAACCCAGAAACGCCACGCAACCCCCTCGCCGGTCTTCGCCTGAGTCAGCGCCGGAGCTAGGGCTCCGGTCATCTTCTCCGGCTAGCCTGAAATCGAAACAAGAAAAATACGAGGAATAAATGGAAAAGGGGGACCCTACCCCCCTAAATCGACCCTCCTGAATCCAATGGTGGCATTGGTTTTGGCTGAATCGGCCTTTACAGGCCGGTTCGAAGAAGACAGTTCGAAAACCCTAACTATGGCAATTACTTGTTTTCACGTGTAAGCTTCGAAACGATGGCCCAGATCAATCACATGGAGTCTCATGAACACAATAAAAGCATTAGATTCAATAGAAACACGCAGAATAATAAAATGCAAAAAAATTAAAAAAGTTTGAGATATGTATGATCATGTATGCATCGATTCAGGATGATTTAATCAATGGTAATGATGCATTCTTACTCAAACCTACCTCCTGAAGACAATTGAGTGGTTTTTGAGGGCTGAAAACGGCTGGAGTTTGAAATTCGATTTTTCAAGAATCTTGAAAAAATTTGCAAGAGTTTGGGTAGTTTTAAGGGTTAGGGTTTCGTCCTCATTGCTGGCTGCATTGCTTGGTATTTATAGAAGAGGTTTGGAAAGAAAAAAGAGTGAAAAAAGATATGATTTGGTGCATTCAATTTTTTTCAAATAAAAATCAATTTTCTTGAAGGAAATTTGATTTCCTCTTCAATGCTTGATCATGCACGAATTTGGCAAGTATCTTGGGCTTTCTTGGACATTAAGGAAGATATAAAATCAGCCCTTTTGGAAAAAATACTTAATTTTCATATTTTATATAATTTATTTTTGAATTAAATGTTATAAAATTCAAATATAAATCATAAAAATAGAAAATTACCAATTCCAAACATTTATGGGTCAAAAATCATGTCATGAACAAGTTTGGATCAAAAGATTATAGGCCCATTTGGAAAATTTTGCATTTTGACCAAAATGTCCTTTTGTGCAATTGTCCAAAATTGCCCAACTTCTGAATAGTGTATCTTGCTCAATTTTCCACATTTTTGAGTGTTCTTGGACTTTTTGGAAAGCTCTAAGAGTCCTCTAACCAACCTTTTTGGTCTCATCTCAATTGGAGTTACCATGCTCAATATATCTTCAAAGCAAAAGTTGACTTTTGTTGACTTTGAAAATGACACCATAATGTTTTGAGCTATACCTCTCAAATGAAGCATTTCTTGGACATTCTTGTGAGACATGAAGTTGTAGAGAATTTAATTTCCTTCAAAACAAGAGGTGGTGGAAAAATTTCGAGAAAGTATGAGAAAGTTATGATCATCAAAGTTACATTGACTTTTCACCTAGAAACCCTAATTTAGAAAGTTTGACTTTTGAGCAAATCTTGAGTTTTCTTGATGAATCATGATCAACCCTTGATCAAATGATGAATGTAACTTCAAAATGAGGATGTTGACCAAAAATTATGAAGTTTGGTGTATGTTGACCACGTTGACTTTTGTCAATCAACCGATTTTCAACCATCCGAGCAATTCGAGGAAACTTGACTTGTGAGGCTTGAAACTTGACATGGAGAATCTTTGAAACATATGTGGAGGCATGAAGACCATTGGAGATATTGGAAGTCCATCTTGACTTGAGAGATACCAAACCCTAATTTGGGTTGATTGTCTAAGAGAGAGTTTGTCTGATCAACTCTTGAGGAATCCTAGAGTATGGATGTATGGGATCTCTTGAGTAGATGGAGGGCAAATTTTGGGGTATGACAATCATACTTTCAACATCATATATATAGGATTCATTGGAGGCGTCGATACCAGCTCCGTCTGAAAAAGGTACGCCTCTCAAGCCTTAAGTGTCAACAACATCCCCGAGATCACAAGTAAGGAGGAATCAGAAGTCGCAATCATCTTGTGAGAAGAATATGCATTCATCATCTATCCCCTTAATAATAATATCATGGTCAACGTCATCAAATGCGAAGAGTGGGGGATGTCAAATGTATTGGTCGACTAGGGAAGCTTCACTGACATACTATACTATGATGCCTTTGAGAGATTCCATCTCGGCCTTGAGGATATTAATTTGTTCAAGGGTTCATTGGTTGGATTCTCAAGAGAACATATGCATGTGAAAGGCTACCTCACCCTGAGGATTACGTTCAAGAGCAAGACCACGCCAAGGAAATAAAAGTTAAGTACTTAGTCATTAACTCGCCCTCTTCATATAATATGATTATTGGGCGACTGACCTTTAACCTGCTAGAAGCCATTTTGTCTACCTTGTATTTATGCATTAAATACCTTTTCCCAAACATGTGAGTGAGAGTGATTTGAGGCGATCAGGAAATCACTAAAAAGTGTCAAACAGAAAGTCGTAAGCTAGAGAAAGTGCATCTTTCAAACGTGATGGCAAAAAAGGCCAACTCTGGGATAACACCACCTGATGAAGCCGATGAGATCAATGAAGCTTATCATCTATCCTCAAAACACGATGAGGATTGAAAGTAAGAAGAAATCCTTCCTACTTTAGAGCTATTTATGAATTCGTTTGGTTCTTGTTATTTATTCTTGTAGTTGCTTTATCTTCTATTCTTTTCTTAACATTTTTCCATAGGCGAGCATTAAGACTCTGTCGATTGTAAGGACAAGTTTTTGAGTGGGATGCACTATTTTCCTTTTGTGCCTCTCAAGGGGACGAGGGTTTTTAATGAGGCATCTCATTTTGGTTTTATCTATGTTTATTTTGATATGTCATGTCTATGCAGGAAATCCAAGTCCATGGGGAGAACCAATTATATTTGCTAGATCCCTCAGGTGTAGATTCATGTCGCCCATAGAGGCAATTATATTTGCTGAATCTCCCAAGGGTGGATCCTTACCTCCCATAGGAACAATTATATTCGATGGATCACTGGGTGAGGATCATTTTTGCCATATGAGCAATCATATTTGATGGATTTTGATCAGGAAAATAGCAAGTGTACTATTTTTCCTCTATAGTAATAATAGGGAAATTACCCGAATATCGATCTCAAGAACTACACGTGAATATTGAGTTCCAATAGTGGTTCAATTAAACAAAAACTATATTTGGGATTTTGGTTTGCAATTATAAATTAGTAATAAATAAAAACAACAGAAAATTGACTAAGTGGTTTTAACAAATAGGAGAGCATGTTAGGGTAAAGTGTATGATTTTGCCCAGTAATATACTTGAATCCTGATTTCTTAACAAGTTCAAAATACTCAATTACCAGATATGTAGTTTATTTTCCCCTATGTCCTTAGTGGGAAAACCTTTGAACCTCCATCCTAAATCCTAAGTCCTTAGAGATTTATGATGAACTCAAGCCTTTGTTTTATTAAGAATTATCTGGTAACTATAGGGTATTCTAAGTCCTAGGTGATATCTACAATAGTTTGATCATACAAAAACCTTAACAATCGCAGTCCATCTGATTGTTAACCGTACTTCAATACTTATTGGTTTGATAAAGAAAGCATTAAAAACATTGTACAATCAAATCGAGTATGAAGAACAAATATATTACTGAAATTAGGAATTCAAAGCGATTCATTTAACATCGCATGGCTCGACGGTTAATCATCCATGTTAGGCTGGCTTATATGAAACAAAGAACACGTCATCTTTTGTCTTTCTTTTGTTTGGTAGAAATCCCATAAACTTAAAGTATTGATGATGTTGCTTCCAAATCATTTTCAGTTTGATTTTATTAAACAAGGCATAAGTGACATCTAATACTTTTTCAATTTCTTGTTTTCCATCTACCTTGTTGTGAAAATAGGTTTTAGGGATACTCTTTTGTTGAAGATTTTCTTGTTGGATGTCTACATCTTCACAAATTGTTAAATTTATAGTTTCATCTAGAACTAGATCATCTTCAAGTTGTCTTATTTCTCCTTCCGCCTGTCTCTTGTTTACCTCAAATTCTTTTATTCTTACTGCATCTTTTTCATCTGATGTTATGCATTCTTCTTCTGGTTTCATAGATTCTTCTTCCAACTTTACCTCTCACCAAATATACCTATATGAATAACAATTAGCCTCCTTACATTTATTCAAAAGAATTCTGACCTCCCTCTTATATGCCTTAAAAAATTTAGTCGTCTCTTCCAAAGAGATTCCCGAATCATGTGACCAACATACATGAGATACGGGTGGAAATGTATAAAAACAATACATGGCTGCAAAACTCAGACACTTTATTAGCAGCAAAGTATATAATAATTCATGAAGCAACAATAATCTGACCCTTTTATTTTTATTTTTTTTATAATAAAATAAAATTCAAATTAAAAAAAAAATTGAAACAAAATTTTAGTTGACGAGCAACAAAATTTCAATTGAATTAAAATTAGAACTCTATATTTTGGCAGTCCCCGACAACGGCGCCAAAAACTTGATCGGGAAAATAACAAGTCTACTATTTTGCCTCTGTAGTAATAATAGGGAAATTTCTCGAATGTCGATCTCAAGGACTGCACGTGAATATCGAGTTCGAATAGTGGTTCAATTAAACAAAAACTATATTTGAGATTTTGATTTTCAATTATAAATTAACAATAAATAAAAACAACATAAAATTGACTAACTGGTTTTAACAAATATGAGAGCATTCTAGGGTAAAGTGTATGATTTGTTCAATAATAACCTTGAATCTTGATTTCTTCAACAAATTCAAAATACTCAATTATCATATCTTTAGTTTATTTTCTCCTAAGTCCTTAGTGGAAAAACCTTTGAACCTTCATCCTAAATGCTAAGTCCTTAGAAATTTATGATGAACTCAAGCCTTTGTTTTATCAAGAATTAACCGGTAACCATAGGGTATTCCTAGTCCTAGATGATATCTAATATAGTTTGATCGTATAAAAACCTTAACAACCACGGTCCATCTAATTGTTAACTGTACTTCAATCCTTATTGGTCCGATAAAGAAAACGTTAAAAACATTGTACAATCAAATTGAATATGAAGAACAAATATATTACTGAAATTAGGAATTCATAGTCATTACAAATTCAAATCAGGGACGCCCCCTGGCATTGGGGTTTTAGCTACTTCTATAGTTCAAAGAAAACAAAAGATAAATTGTAGACATTACAAGTATTTATAAGAAATTTGATCTTCAATCTTTTCGGTTCATGAAAATCTCCTTCTATTGAAAGCCTTGTCTTCTGCAATCTTGTCTCGTGTAATTCTTCACTTGCCAAAAAAATTATATAAACCAAATAAGGGTTTTCACTACTAACTCACACTGGGTAGGAAACATAAACCAGACTCGTAAAACGACCTGAAACAACTTAATTTCTAAAGTCTGTAACTTCAATTAATTTTTCGAGGCTTCTAAAGTTTGAATCAGCTTCTGACTTCAACATGAAAGTTGTAGCTCTTTCTCTCAGCTTTCCAACGAATATCGGAATGCGCCGATCCGATTCACGTAGCTCCAGTTATAATTTTTTGTGAAATTTCTAATGATACTGATCAATCAGAGCATTGGCTGACACGGGATGTGTCAACTGACATGGGCGGCCGTGTTAGACCTCCTAGAGCGTGCTGGAAACTTTTCTAAACTCTAGATTTTGCACTTTTCGCCCTGATTTGTCTTGTTTTATTTCTCTGAGCCTGAAAATACCAAAACACACAACCAACACATAAAATGTCGTAAAATGAAATAAAACACTCGACAATCAAAAGAAAAGATAATTGAAATCAATGGCAAATAATTGTGTAAAAACCACTAGTCAGATCCCCCAAGTGTGGATCTTTGTCGTCCATAAGTGTATTTTTTGGATCCCCAAAAGGTGGACCTTGTTGCCCATATGGGAAATTATATTCTTTGGATCCCACGCTTGTGGATCATTGCTGTCCATAGGGGAAATTATATTTTTTGGATCCCTCAAGTGTGGATCCTTGCTGCCCATAGAGACAAATTATATTTGATGGATCCCTCAAGGATGGATCCTTGCCGCCAATAGGGTTAATTATATTCACTAGATATGTAAAGTATGAATCCCTCAAGTGTAGATACTTTCCTCCCATAAAGGAAATTATATTCGCTGGATCCCCTAAGTATGGATCATTTCCGCCCAAAGGGACACTTATATTTGTTGGATCCCCCAAAACTAGATCTTTGCCCATAAGGGAAATTATATTCATGGAATCCCCCAAATATGGATATTTGTCGTCTGTACATGCAATTATATTTGTTGGATACCCCAAAGGTGGATCATTACTGCCTAAAGAGGCGACCATAGCCACGAGGTCTCTAAAAATAAAAATAGCAAAGCGGTTAAACACTAAAAATAATGAACATAAAGACGCTCTCTAAAGGGCGCTACTGTTCCAAGAAATTATAAAAGACTCAAAGGGAGTCAAAAAGATTACAACAAAAGAAAAAAATCTATAGAAGGTGAACATTATTCACCTTAGATTTTCTCCTACACAACAACATGCTCCGACTGAGGACTCTCATAATCACCACCCTCTCGAATCACGTCTTCCTCCTAAAAAGAGAAAGGCTTAGGTTTAGGAATGGTTATTTCCTCCTAATCCATAATCACTCACACCTTTCACACCCTTGAAAGGATCTAAGGAGCTCAGATCCAGAGCAGGGCACAAGTAGAGGACTTCTTCTTGGCCCGCTCAAAGGACACACAGACAAGGAGTTCTACAAAGATTTTTTTCTCAACAAAGACTTCTTTGGCTTTAGCCTGAGCATCCTTCATCCTTTTCCCCACTTATTTGTGTCTTCTAGAGAGACTCTAGAAGTAATTGGCTCTTATTATACGCCTTGTATGCTTCTGGAGCCTCACCTCTAGGTCTCTAGCATCCTTGTCATAAATCCCTTGTTCAACATCCTGAAGCATAAACACTCCTAGAAAAATGGTATCTTTCATATTCATGATAGATTATAGATATTATGAACAAAGGGCCTGATACTCCACATGGAACTCTTTTGAGAATGTGAGGTGTGAGCTTTTGAAGCGAACGAGGTTAGGGATGACATTGTTCCACCAATGCACAAGATTCACACCCCCAGCGGGTTCCGCCACCTGAACAACAACCGAGAGGGGATTTCCTGTAATCGTTAAGCTTAAGATTCTGGAAGCTCCAAGGTCAAAGTCTCATCCACTCTTTTCTACCCTCATATGATCAACCCCCAGGGTGGCTCTTCGGACTGTTAGCGCATGAACTGGAAGACTTGATCTTTTCTTATCTCTCTTTGCACTATTGGGTGGAGTTTTTCACCATTTGGTTTGCACAAACATAATGTGGTTTGGAAGAGGATATAATACCCCAAGAGAAGAAATATAAAATTGCCTACCTATATAGGAAGTAAGATGTTTGCCACCCTCTCTCTACTTCACGTCAATCCATGAACTCGAATTACTCTAGAAAGAGAATAATCCTTCTCTCCTCAATAGACAGAAATGCATAGTCATAGTTGTAACACCCTTCTAAATACCTCGCGAATAATATATTAAATTCAGAGTTTAACATGCATACAAGGGCGTCACAATTGATTAAAAATAAAATCTCAATACAATGTCATGCTTTCATGGGAAACATAGCTTAATTAAAAATGAATTACATGTTTAACACAGCAGAATTATTTATTCAAAACTCGGATAATTTAAAATATCAAATACCACCAAAAGGTCAACACCTTAATCCATCAAAATAATTATCCAACTAAAACAATTAAATAATTTAATAGTTTAATAGTGACTCTAAAGACAAACGTTCCCCAATGTTACAAGACCAAAACGTGACACCGACACATGACAAAATAAATAGCATAGCTCTACGAGTCATCCTCACCAACGCCTAAGCCGCTAAAGCTTCAATCTGAAATCATTAAAGTAAGGGTGAGCCTACATCATAATTAAAACACCAATTGCATCAAGAATGTCAAAAATCATGCATTTAGGGTCAAAACTCATAAACCTAAAAATTTAAATTGGGATTCCTAATCTACTCAATCAATCTTATCATTCCCAAAATCTATAAGGCATAATAACTAGAGAAAGTCACCCCTTACCTTGGTCAATCTCTTGAATCCTTGAGCTTTGGGTTCTTCCTCCTCCTCTTTGCCTCTTCTCTTCTCACGTACGTTATTTTCTCCCAATTCCTTCTTTTTGGCTTTTCTAACTATTTTCCCTCTTACTCCTTATTTTATTAATAATAAAATAAAATTAGTTAGAGACTTTTACTACCTTACACCTCCTTCCCCCACTAATCACAACACAAGCCCAATTCTTTTTCTTTATTTATTTTCCAATAATTCTAATATTCCAATAATTCCCAAAAATAAAATTTTAATTAATTAAATAATTAAAATTCCAATTTAGTAATAATTGAAAATATGGGGTGTTACAATAGTCAATAGCTATTGTCGGGTCCTTCGTCTAGGATAAGGAGAAGAGAGGAACATTGTCAGTATCCAAAATTCTAAGGGAATCCTCTAGACCCCTCACTCGAACAAACTTATCTTTCCAATATTTATAGTTATTCGAGTGAGGGGTAAAAATGTCTTGGGCCTTCCGGTTACTTAGGGTCACCCAACTACTCTTCATCGATTTGGTAACAAAAAAAGAGAAGAATACCCCAATAGTCGAGTTGACTTCAAGCTTCTCGCAAACCATCTTGAAAGCCCTAATATAACCTCAATCGTTTGAGAATAATTGAGAATGAGCGACATTACGCATCTTGAGGATCTCTCTGTATAACAAGAAGAAATAGGAAAAAGAACCTCGTATCTTTGATAAGGGGGTAAAGTATAAATACGGCTAGGGGACGGGAATAGACCAAAAAAGTTACCCTTTCTGAGGGTAAACAACTCTCCAAGATGACCCATCCATCATCTCATGAGGAGGAGACACCCACCTCCACTAGAAAATATGTATATATTCCTCGAAAGTAAAAATGGAGATGAAGTCATACGCGGCCTTGGGAAAGACAGATGAGGAAGACATTTTGTTCCTAAGAAAATAATATAACAAAAATAAGTCACCACCATCATTGCAACCATCAGAAAGGAACTATCTACCCAAAAGTCATATGCCTAAAACCAAAGAGTCTCTACAGAATAAACCTCTAAGATCAGACATCTGAAATTAGAGAAAGTAAAAAATATCATACTTGTGAGAAGGCCGGAAGCTACGCTAAAAACCCCAAAAGAGATGGATCGAGCAAGTTTGTAGAAAGTAAAAAAAAAAATGTGAAGAGAAAAATCCTTCTTATAGGAAAACTCCAAACCCCCCCTCAAGATTTTGTGAAACTCTGCATGCTACCTATAAATGCCACTATCATTTGCAACTTAAAAAAGCAGACCATCATTAATTGCATTAAATTAGGAAAAAACACGCATGTATTGTGATTGGCTGACGTCTTAGATGGCTTACCATAACTAAGAGAGGAACACCTGGACGCTGACTTATCGAGTGGAACTTATAAACAAAGATCCCCTCCATCATTTCATATGCCTTCATTGAGGGACTCACCTACTATTTCACTTGCCCATTTGAGAGACTCTTCTCCAATGGGGCCTCTTTCCGTTACGTTATCCTCAACTTGGGAAATCACCTATAGAGCGAGAAACTCCTTCTGAGAGTACTAATGGTTTTAAATACTTTTCTCTTTAAAGAAAAACCCCTCGTGCTTGAGGAATTGTGTAGTGTCCGATTTGGCAAACTCCTGGATTAGGGCGCCCTCGCCTAACAATTTGGCCGCCCTGGGAAAAATCCAAAAGATTTGCCAATATGATTCGTCCAATATGGAAGCTAAATGAAGAAAGAGTCCTTGATAAATCTTAAAATATGCAACAGTTAAGACCACGTCCAAGGGACCATAAACCATAGCCCATGAAAATCCTTATAAATAGACTATCCCTTAAAGGGATAGGAAGACTCTCTTGAGTCATATTCACTTAATACCATCCACTACTATTGAAAGAATACTTAACTCCTATTAGCCCTAACATCGTCAATCCAATCACTTGCCTGTAGCCTAGCGGTCGCCAATAAGACCTTTCACCTCACGTGATTTGGTCCCTTAAATAACCTCAAAAACCATTGTATAGGGATACTCTCTGTCATGAGCTTTCCCTCACCCACAAACATGTAATATACATACTAGGGACTCTGAGTTTCCCTTCCATTATAGGAGGAACACGCACACACTTGTACTTTCCTGACCGTACAAGATGCATAGAACAAAACAAAGAAGAAAAACAAAAGGTAACTAAAAACCCAAACCACACCCATTGATCGACCCTAACTGTCTCTCGTATAGATTTGTCAACTACTCTGGTATAGATTTATTCTCTATCATGTGGAATGAGTAGAGTTGTTGTAAAGTTGTGAAAGTTGTGCTAACAAAAATAGAATGGATGCATATTTATAACTGATGAAACTCGGAGAATCCATAACAAGCCCAAAACATAACTCATTAGCGAATAAATCCACAAACAAAAATTAAGAAGCCTAAAAACACACAAACCTGAAAATCTGACAGGATGATCGAAAATTTGAACCACTCGTCTGGCCACTGCTGTTAATTTCTTATTTTTGGAAGTTGTCTCCCACCTCCCTTAGAATGCCTACCTGAGATCATGATGCCTTCTTTTTTATTTTAAGGATACTTCAACATTTGAGATAAAGTCAGTTATACTTTTACAAAAATCAAACATGTTAAAACAATTGTACACCTTTAAAATCACTTTTGACTTTTTCAAAAGTGAAACCAAACGTACACATAAACAATCTTGGCTGTTGATTCTATAAAACAATTTCAATCAATATTTAAGATTGAATTGCTTAGATTTACTAGTGTTTTGAAATAACGACAAAAATATAATTCCATCAATTTCGATGTATGAATATCAACCTACGAGATCTCATTTTTTTATGTTTATTTGGCAAAATGGTCTTTAAGAATGTGCGAAACAAACTACCGGACATAGTTTAAAATTTATCATAATTAAAGTAGTAGCTAAATAGAGTCTTTTTAAAATACTTGGTTTAATAAGATTCATATTTATTTTTCATAGTTGAACCATAATTAACTTATACCATGCCTCATAAAACTTAAGATGTCCATGTTATTTGATGACCATGTTATTTGTGTTTGTGTTGGCTAATTGATCAACAACACAACAATTAAGCCTTATTTCATTAAATGAAATCGACTTGTACAATTGATTAATAACAAAAATAAAATAAATAACTCTCACTTTATTAAGTAGGTTTTGCATCTGAGATAAACCTAAGTTCAAATTATATGTTCTCTCCTATTTATTTGCTTCATTCTAAACTCATACTTGTTCAAAGCACCAAATTCTATGATTATAAAGTGAAGTTTCCAGACACCTCACAATAAGAAACATAAGCTTCAAAGTCATTGATTTAAGTAGTTTGTTAAAGAGTCATTCATTTAACTTGATAGCAATGGTCCACATAAGTTGCCATGTTCCTTTACTACTTTTCTAGTCAAAGGTACAAACATTGACTGTTTTATTAAGAGGTTTTTTCTATCAAAGGAATTGCCTTCTACGCTAAGTATGTCTCAATCAACAACTAACAAGACACAAAAACTATCACACCAAAATAATTGTTTTTTATAAGATCTAATACTTGTTATTAAAAGTGGTTTAAAAGAATTTTTAGACTACGTTTGTATTAAAAGAATTTTCCCTGAATGTGTTTGCATTTTCTTAACTGGAGCATTGAATATATGTTTGATTTCACATTTGAAACAGTCAGACTTATTTTATTCATGAATGTGTAGAATTGATTTTAATACATTTAGATGTTCTATGTTTTTTAAATTAGTTTAATTTAAAGATAAAATTTATAGTTTTTGAACTTAATTGTAATTTTTATAAATTCTACTTTAAAAATAGAATTTATAAGTTTTGAATCTAATAATAATTTTTACAATACAAATTTACTTTTAGCAAAATTTTATTTTAAAAAAGTTAATTTAAAAAAAAAAATTATCCAAGTATAAATTAATTTAACTTCAATACAATTTTAGGCATAATCAATTTTATAAAAATTTTCACTGTAGAATCAAAGAGATGTTAATTTTTTTTAACCATTTGTTCCTTTTGGAATGCTAAAGCTTTTTAATGAGAAAATAGTTTATGTTTTATTTTCTATTTTTATTAATAAGTAAAAAAAACATCAATTTAATTTTATGTTTTACTTTCCTAAATTATAGAAAGTTCTACTTTTTTAGAATTGCTTAAAAATGACAAACACAACAAAATCATGTTACTTTTTAGTATAAAAAAAAAAAGAGCCAATAAAAAGGAAGCAAAGTGTTGTAGATGGATAAGTAATTATACCAAAGAATTATTATTAAAAAGCTCTTTCTTCTTTCTTACCATTCTCAAGTGTTAAAAAATTATGACACCAATTGTTAAGAAAAATTATTTGCCAATTTACCTATGTAATTAATTAGCATTCAATTAGTAGTAGATATTTAAAGATAAGTTTAATACTACTAGTATATTATTAGCCTTAATTCATGACAAGACATAATAAATAAAATTGACAATACAACTACCTAGTACAAAACTACAAATAGAATTTTGGTCTTTGTTCTAACAAAGATGTTTTAATTTTCAATAAATAACGAAGATGTTATTTGTCACCATTTCTAACGCATAATATATATAAAAATAATATATATATATATATATATATATATATATATATATATATATATAAAGGGGTGATGCATTAAATTTACACAGACTACTTATATAACAAGATATATTTCTATTAGATGACGGTGTGCATTTCCATTAAGCTCTAAAAAAATAAATGAAAAACAAGACGACATCTTAATATTTTTTTTTGGAAATAAGATATAATATTTACATTCTAAATATTTTTTTTTGGAAATAAGATATAATATTTACATCCCAAAAAACAGTTAATACAAGCGACCCATAGGATCCAGCACAAGCCCAAAACAACAAAACCTAATTCAGTTAATACAAGCGACATCTTAATATTTATTTTATAGAGAATTTAAATGTTGCAAATCTCCAATCAAATATTTGCAAAACACAATAAAAGATTAATCATCTTAATAACACATTTTTACAGAGAAACTTAAACATACTCCAAATAACTTAGACAGCATTTAAGGTTGCACCATTTTCATACAACAGACATTGAAACATATTAGATTTCATAAATCACAATAACCTAATCTATACCACAAACATTCTTATATCATACAAGAACAATTATACCTCAGATTAGTGTCAACCATGAACATAAGTAAGAACTCGATAAAAACTCGATTTTTGTCTTCTTATTCTGCCACGCTCGTGCACGAACTAAGACGGTTCATTTTCTGGCTTACCGAAGATCAATGGAAATTCATCGTCTTGTTCGGAGAAACTGTTGTCCTTGGAAATGGTTTTCAACGAATTATAAACTTGATACATAGACGACCTATCTTTCGCGCGAGTAACAATGCAATTGGATGCGATTTTCAGAAACTGCAGAATCTCCTCGTCGTTACCTTTACCACATATCGCTTTGTCGATGCAATCCTTGAGTCTACCGGAACTAGAATGCACATTCACCCAATCCACCAAGTTACCTTTAAATTCTTGATCGCCACGGTTCACCTCGAGAGGTTTGCACCCTGTGACCAACTCCAAAAGCAAAACTCCGAATCCATACACGTCTCCTTTCAACGAAGCAACCATCGTACTCGAATACTCAGGAGCGATATAACCGAGCTCCCCCAAATCTCCGTTCACAAAACTACCGTTGGAATCAGACGTCATAAGCCTCGCAAGTCCAAAGTCCATTATCCGAGCATCAAATTCTTCGTCAACAAGAATCACATTAGAACAAATATTCTGCTGTATAATCGGAGGATGACAACCATGATGCAACCACGCAAGTCCCCTCGCCGCACCCAACCCTATCCTAAACCTCATCAACCAATCCAACGCACCGTTATTCTTATGCAACAACGAATAAAGCGTCCCGTTCGACATATGCTTATAAACCAAAAGCTTCTCCTCTTCCACAATACAAAACCCTAACAAAGGCGCCAAATTCGGATGCCTAATCTTGCCCAACCGATCCATCTCTATCTTAAACTGCTTCTCACCAATCTTACAAGTACTCAACCTCTTCACCACAAGCGTTGAACCATCCGGTAAATCCGCCCTATACGTCGCACCCGTCCTAGTCGTAATCAAAACATTCTCCGGACTAAAATTATTCGTCGCAGCCATCAAATCACCAAGCTTAACCTTAACAATCGGTTTCTGAAAAAGAATAACCTGAGCAAGCTTATGACCTCGCAACCTCAACGCCCAATCATCGACGCCACCAACAACATACCCTTCCTTACTCCTCTCCCTCCTCAACCTAATATGATACCACCACCATAACCCAAAAGCCAACAACAACGAAGCCGCCGCACCGAAAACACCAGCAGCAATAATAATAGCAAGATTCTTCTTACTCATACTACCGCACTTTGAACCAAGTGGACCACCACACAAACCACTATTCCCTTCAAAACCATCCTTATCAAAAGCATTGAAAAACGATGGAATACTCCCACTAAGCTGATTATTAGCAACGGAAAACTTATGAAGCCTAGTCAAACTACCAATTTCATAAGGTATTCTACCACTAAGTTGATTATCAGATAACACCAACTCATTCAAATATGAACAATTCACAAGAGTATTAGGAATTGAACCAGAAAATTGATTACTAGACAAATCCATTGTTACCAAAAACGGCATCCAACTACAGATCTGTGTTGGAATCACTGAATTCAATGAATTCGAACCAAGATCCAATCTTTGCAAATTTTGTCCACAATACTTCAAAGATTCTGGGATCTTACCCTTAAGATTCATACCCTTTAGCTCCAAACCCAAAACTCGATTCTCTCTGACGTTCCAGCAAGTGACACCAGTAAAATCACAGATGAAACCTACGGTGTTGTTGTTGAAACTCCATGATGAAATAGCACTTTCGGAGTTTCCTAGGGATTCTTTGATACCTCGGAGACATCTTACGTCGTCTTCTTCAGCTTGGGATGAAGTGAAGAATACCCAGAAAGTGAATACTGTGAAGAGGAGGAGGAAGAGTGAGGAAGACATGGTTTTGTGAATCGTTGAGGTGAAAGGGTTGTTGTACGATGATAAAGTTTCGATTTTTAGAAATGGGGTTTTTGGTTTTTGGTGTTTTTTTTTGTTTTGGTTTTGTGTGTTGTGTTTTGTGGCTTTTTGACTTTTTTGTTTTTGGGGTGAAAAAGGTTAATGGGTTTGTGAGAGCTTTGTGAGTTTTGGGTTGAAGATTGGTTAAATATGGGAAATTGGAATTTTTGTGTTTTATATGTTTTTGTTTCTTTGTTTTGTTATTTTAAATAGAATTTTGAAAATTTAATAGTATCTACAATGTGCAAATGGAGAAATTAAATTGGATATGATTCTAATAGAGTAATAGACAATATAACTCCAAAGTTTTGATATTCAATTTTGTTTGATTAAACATATTTAGGTTTAGAATATTTGAATGAAATGGTAACCGTTCTTTCAGCATAATTAATTAGAGGTTTTGATTTTTAGTATAATTTAATACGTAATTTTTCTTAACTTAAATGAGACATCAAAGATTTATTTTTAATTTAAGAAGAGATTTTGAGTTCAAACTTAATATTTTATTCAAATTTTTAATATTAATATTGAGATGATAATCTTTAATTGATTTGAAAAAATTGATTTTGAAAATTGTGAATAGTTGTGGGATTAGGTGATTTACGGAGTATGGAGTATATGTTAGTTTTTATTTCTACAAAAGTCAGAATCAAATCTAGAGGTGTATAAATGATTTTGAGTTGTTTGTTTTATCAAAAGTAGAATTGATTCTGACTCCATAATTGATTCTTCTTAAAGCTACAATTTGTAATTTCTATCTTCATAATTGATTTTGGATGATTTTTACACTGAAATTTATTATTCAGCTCACTTTTATATAAATATATACAAATATAAACCAATTCTATTAAACTAAATCCTATTAAAATCAATTCTATCAGACTCAATTCTACATGTTCACCGTCAATTCAAACACACCCGAAAAGGTTTGTTTTTATTTGGCAAGTTTGTTTATTAATTTGGGAAGTCTTTATTTGACTTAAAGTTGGTTGTGAGTTTGGTCTTGGTACACCACCTTCATTGCCAAATTGTTTGCTTTTAGTTGGATAATTTGATTTACACACCAACATATTTTTCATATTAAAATGAAAAAATTGCTATATATATTTAAGGAATTAAAAAAATTATTTACTTATTAGTTATTATTTTCACAAATGTTTTTAAGGACAAAATTAACCTTTAAAAAAAATAATTGTGTTCACAGAATATGACTAATTTAGTGATTTTTACCTATTATGAATCACTACACATTAGTTATTCTGTTATAGATTAAAAATGCATGAATATTAGAGCATCTTAATAGTGCAATTTATTTTTTAGTTTTTGTGGGACTCATTAAGTCATATCATCTTAAAACAACTCACTCAATTTTTATTTTAATGGTGCAATTCTAAAGAATTCATATTTGGTCCCATAATTTTTTTTTATATATTAATATTCTATTCATATTAAATAAATTAAAATTAAAATAATAATTTAAATTATATAAACTAAAAATTAATATAAAATAAATAAAATTCAAATTAAACTTAAAATTTAGAATAATAATTAAAATTAATCTCAAATACATGACACATAATTAAAAACAAGATTCAGATGCTCGACTATATAATTAAACTTAAATTTAAATACATGACATATAATTAAACTTAAATCTAAAATTAATCTCAAATACATGACATATAATTAAACTTAAATTTCTTCATCCTTGTGCCCAAAACGTTTCCAAATATGCTCGACTAGATTTCTTTGAAGTTGGCGATGAACTTGTTTTTCACGAAGACTTGCTCTTCTTTGTAGTCTAGTTGCAAGATTTGGATGAGGACCGTTAAATGTTTCAGTCGTTGAGTTGTTGTTACCTACACTATCATAAGAGTAATCAAAATCACCTCCATATGTGTGTTGTTCGTCTTCGACAATCATGTTGTGCAATATGATGCAAGCATATATGGTATGATTGAGGGTTTCCATGTGCCAAGCACGCGCTGGACCACGTATTATTGCAAATCGAGATTGAAGCACTCCAAATGTCTGTTCCACATCCTTTCTAGCTGATTCTTGGTGTTGTGCAAATAGTTTTCTCTTTTCTCCTTGCGGCATTGAAATGGTCTTGACAAATGTAGCTCACTCAGGATATATACCATCTGCTAAATAATACCTCATATTATATGGAATCCCATTGATTGTATATTGCACAGTAGCAGCATGTCCTTCCAAAATATCGTTAAACACATTGGATTGATTTAGCACATTAATGTCATTGTTTGAATCTGCAATACCAAAAAATGCATGTCAAATCCATAAGTCTTGTGATGCCACTACTTCAAGCATGACTGTGGGTTTACCATGATCACCTCGGCAAAATTGTCCTTTCCATGCTACAGGACAATTCTTCTATTCTCAATGCATACAATCAATGGAACCTAGCATGCCTAGAAATCCACGTGACTCCCCTATTTGTAAAAGATGTTCAACATCATTGTTATTAGGCCTTCTCAAATGCTCGGCCCCAAATACCTCATTCTCGCCTCTTACAAATCTCTCTAAGCACTCAATTGCAGTGCTTTCGCCAATTCGAACATATTCGTCTACAATGTCAGCGGAAGATCCATATGCCAACAAACGAATAGCAGAAGTGCACTTCTGCAATGGTGAAAGGCCCATTTTACTAGTTGCATCGACCCTTATTTGAAAATATTCATCATGATTTCCAAAGGTTTCTACAATTCGAAGAAATAAATGCCTATGCATTCTGAACCTTCTACGGAATTGGACATCCGTGTATATTGGATTTTCTAAGAAGTAGTCGTTGAATAATCGTATATGCCCTTCTTCACGATTCCGATCTATCACTGATCTTCTTTTTCGCCTTGATGAACTTCCAGACTGAAGTTCCTTCTCGAGCATTGACAACAATAGTTCTTCATCTGTGTTGTCCATAAGTTCTTCTTCAATCACCTCCCAAAAAAGTTTGTTGAGGTTGTTTGAATTTTTTGAATCCATTGAAGTGAGAGAAGGGTGATAGAAAAATGATCGAAGAATGAGAGAGAAATGAGAGAAAAATGAGATAATGATGAGAGAAGAATGAGAAAAGAATGAAAGTATATATAAGGCTAGTTTGAATAACGACTAGTTGTAATAACGGCTAGTTTGAAGAAACTCACTCAATAACGACTAGTTTGAATAACGGCTAGTTTGATATTACATAATATTTAGGGATTTTCCTTTGAATTTTTCTGTGGATTTTTCGTTTTAGGGACTAAAACCAAAATGACTTTAATATTCAGGGATAATTTCCAAAAAAAATAAATTACACGGACGAAAATTAAAAACACCATAATTTACAGGGAACAAGGGAACAAAAAACTGTTCAAAACCTTTTTTTTTTCCAATAACAATGACAAATTGTGATATTACATATTACATCATATTACGCCAATATGCACGGGTAATACACCAATACCGTGTGGATGCACAAATAGTCATATCAACATCCGTGCGAATGAACAAATTTTTATATTTTTTTGTACAATTAGAAAAATAAATGTAAAATTTATGCCAGTTGTACCATTGACATTTCATTTTTTAAAATTTTAAACTATAGTTTAAAATTTAACAAATACAACAATAAACTTAATTATTTAAATCATTTTCTTTTTAGACTTTTATCTAAAACTATTTTTAGACTTTTTACACTTTTAATAAATACAATATTAAACTTACTTATTTTTTATCAATTAATATTTTGATATTTATTAATTTGTTTGAATTTATATGATAAAATAGTGACAATTTCGCAGTCCATCCATTTAATATGATGTCATTTATTCAAAATAGAGGTATATGACGTATTTTCTCATATTTCTTGTCCAATGTTATTATTATTATGTTTTGTTGATTATGTTATACTCTCTCTATTTCAAAATGACTGTTGTTTAAAGTTTTTGTACACAAATTAAGGAATGTAATAACGTTGTCATAAAATATTACTCTTTTGCAAAAATAACTCTATTAATGTATTAATATATTGAGAGTAGAGTAGAAAATAAAAAATAAAAGATACAATTAAAAAAGAATAATCATTATTATATTAAAAAGTGAAAATGACATTTATTTAAAAAAAAAAAAGTATAATATAACACTAAAGAAAGTTGTCATTTTTTTAGGAGCAAATATGATAATTGAAGTAGAGATCCAAGATATCATCACTTGCAAAAAGATATCATCACTTTCAAGAAAAACTATCTTTAGAGTAAGAAAAATTTGTAAGTAAGATAGTAACAGGTTTAGAAGAAGTAAGTGTGTGTGAGAGAGATACAAAAAGTGGATTCTTAATAAAATACTGTATACCATGTCAATTTGTAGTACAAAGTTTGATGTGAATGCATTTCTACTTTCAAATATTAGTTTATGTGGTAAATTGGACAAAGGTACACAGTTTTACTGTTTGCATTTAATGTAAAAGTTTCAAACAGTCTAATACATCAAATCCTTTAATCTAAATTAGTATTTTATTATCACAGCTTTTAAAAGATACTAATGTCATAGTAGAAAATATTACTTAAATCTTTTTTATGTGACCTGTCATGCATCAAACCATCATTTTGATTGTTTTATTTGCACTTAGTTGTGTCTACAGTAAATAGCATTTTAATTGAATAAAAAAATAACATATTAATTAAAACATAACATGTAGACTGTTGTGTAGACTGTTCACGAAATTTCTCTTTGTCATCCTCTCTTAATTAAGACATAAATAAAATATTGGTGGTACGTAAAAATATCCAAAATGCTCTCTTAACTTAGAACAATTATGAACATATATTTATTTTCTATGACATTTACTACATTCCTTTAAAAAAAATAATAAATAACAATAAATGATATTAAATAAAATATTTTTTAACAAATTAATTATTAAATAATAAATAAATTAATATTAAATTATTTTTAATTAATTAATTATTAAATTACTAAATGATCTTTGATTTTTTAAAACTATATTTTCTTATCAACAACAACAAAATTATAACTTTATTATATCTTTGATATATTTCATTTTTAACAATTTTAAAATCATAATACATTCCTATATTTTGTTTAGAATGAAGAAAAATAATTTAAAATAATTTTTATTTAAGATATAATATTTTTTAAATAAATAATAATTAAATAATCAAATACGTGATAAATATTTCTATTTATCAATATAATTAATTCAAAATTCAAAATATTATATCAATGTCGATCATTATTACAAATATTTGATAATATAGAAAATAAATGTATTTAGAAGAAAATATCATATATTATAATGAAACAAATTTTCTATTTGTTCAAATATTTTTGAAACTAATGGAAAAACAAAAATAATATTTATAGACAAACAAAATACATATTATTAATTAAAATATTTTTATATATGAAAATAATTATAAGCATTAATTTATTATATGTCTTAAAAATAATACATTTTGTTGTTTGAACAATTTAATTTAATTTTTTTTCATTTTTATTATATTTTTGAAACAAACACACGTATCATATTAGTACTCATGAAAACGCACGGGTAACACAACGATGTCGTGTGAATGGACGAGTAACCATAAGAAAATTTGTTCAGATGAACAAGTTTAATATATGAAAATTAAAATATATATTATTGATGTAAAATAATTTTATTTTACTTTAAAAATAATAACAAAATTTGGTAAAATAACTCTGTTTTATGAATTACATTAAAAAATTATCTAAAATATTATATGAGTTCAAACATGAGAAAAATATCTTCTTTTTTATTTATTTATTTATTTTAAAATTATTTTTAATTTGAAATACACTAATTTTTAAGATACATATAATTGGAACATATATTATTGATGTTTTTTTTTTAAACTCAAAAAATTAATACAATTTTATTTTTATTTTAAAAATATTTCTTTCATTTATATATTTATCTTTGACTACTTCTTTTTTTTTTATATAATTAAGTTTAAATACTTTTCATTTTATTTAAATTTCAAAATTAAATTTATGACAATTCCACAATCCAATGCAGTAACTGTGCGGACACATGGGTAACGGACCAAAATATGTATGAATTTTCGGTAACATACCATTACCGTGTGAACGTATGGGTAACCAGACCAAAGTCTGTGTGAACGCACGGATGAAACATCAGTACTATATTTGAATACAAAAGCGTGTCTATCGGTACCCGTGCGGACGCACGGATAACACATCAGTATCATATGAGTGCACTAGTAATCAATATTGAGAAATACATTTTATTTTTATGTATCTTGCATAATTTTTTTTCTTCTAAATGGATGTTTAATATTTTTTCTTAACAATAATTGATTTAATTAAGTTATATATTTATCTTCAACTATTTTTTTATTTTTCCTATTTTATAATTAAATTTAAATATTTTTTATATATTTGAATTTCAAAACAAAATGGTGACAAATCCGCGGTCCATACCAGAATCCGTGTAAACCTACGGCTAATCATACTAAAATCATCCAAACACATGGGTTATTATATTTCTTTTTTACAATTAAAAAAATAAATTAATATATTAATCCAAACATCAAAAAAATGTATTATTTTTTAATTATTTTTGTATCTAATATTTATACTACTGATGTAAAGCAATTATGGTAATATAATTTTATTTTTATTTTTAACGTATGTCACATTTTTTGTTTTTCTTATTTAAATCTTTAGTATATTTTAAAAATAAAAACGTGTGTATCACATCAGTACTCATTATTTTTATTTTTCTTATTTATATTTTTAGTATATTTTAAAAATAAAAACGTGTGTATCACATCAGTACTCGTGTGAACAAACGAATAATATATTAATACCGCGTGAATGCACAGGTAATCATAAAGTAATTATATCAAAAGTAATTATATCAAAATTTATACGAATGCAGAGATTTTTATATATTGTACAATTAAAAAAATATAAAAAATAAACTTATATCAGTTCTACTATTGACTATTCATTTGTTTTATATATTTTAAACCATGGTCCAAAAATTTCATAAATAAAATATTAAACTTATTTCTTTTAGATAATTTGATTTATGAATTTTATGTAAAATAAAAATTTCTATTGATTTTCTACTAATTCTAATTTGAGATTGTTTTTCTCATATATTAAATTTTATAATCCATTTTATAATTACAACTCTATTTATCCTTTAAAAACATTTTTTTTTCATTTTTCATAATTGTTTTTTTTTGTAAAGCATGTGTTTAATATATTTTTCCTTAATCAATTAATATTTTAATATTTTTTAATTTATTTGAATTTATATGATAAAATGGTGTTAATTCTTCGGCACGGGTATGGCACTGGTATCTAAGTGATGAACTCGGCATTATAAAGCTTTTAAAGTATATACGCCTACTTATTAAGCAACACTTCAAAATATTGAGTATTTAAAGAAAATGCACACTTATTAAGGAAACAATAAAGTTATGTGTATAAACGGTCAAAGAACGTGTCTAAGTACTTATTAATTAAAGTGTTGCCCCACAAAAGTTATTAATTACATTGCACAAAAAATTTCACTTATGACGTATGTAATTGAAGGATTTTAATGTGATATTCATAAATATTCTATTATAAATGCCAATGTAAAATTTCATCATAGTGATTACAATCTGAAGTATATTTCCACAAATTATTCTCATAAATATAAATATATATATATATATATATATATATATATATATATATATATATATATATATATATATATATATATATATATATATATATATATATGAAAGTCATCGTAGAAATTTTCTCTTATAGCGATGAAAGTTTTTGGTATGTGAAATAGGGTGTGTATTTGTGATAAATGGTAAATACATTATATTTTTTAATTGTTTTCTCCTTTATATGTATTCGTTGTTGTTTTCTCTTTCATCATTTGGTTCAATTGTATGCGTTGTTGTCTTCTTTTTATGATTTCAAATAATAAAAAGGTAATGGATCAAATTAGAGGGAAAAAGACGAGAGATCATGCAAAAGGGAATTCTTTCATACAAAGAAATTGGGAGCAACAAGGTTTGCCCTGACACATTTTGACACATTTTGTCCCAGCTCTCGTGTCAGCTTTCAGGCTTTTAGACCTATGTAACCACCAAGCTTAAAGTTTTGAAAAAAATCATATTTTCACATTATTAAAAGTCATGTGGCCCAATCAATTTGACCAATAACCTAGTGACCTAATAGCTTAACCAGATCAATAACTAATCTGAATTACATTCTAGTTTGACCGGATCTATTGGTCTAACCATAAACCCAGTGACCTAATTACATTCTAGCCAAATATTAAATCAACGTTTATCATGAACATTCTCGATAGATAATTGTTATCATTTCGACATAGATACTTTTTTTAGATAAAAATTAAATTGTATTTAAAAAAAGATTGATACACAAAAAGGTGGGGACTAAAGCCAAAATTCACTCAAAATTATCTAAATCTAAAGAGAGGCGGACCAAGCATATTCTTTACATAGTCACCTCTAATCCCAATCGGTAAAGAATCAAAAAGAGTGAAGGCATTAGATGTGCGGTCTATATTAGCAAAGAAGTTTGCACGACTATTGTCTTCCTTACAAATATATCATCTTAGAGCAGTGTAACCATCTGTGACGAAACTGCCAAGGGATTAACGCATTAATAGCGGAACTAAAAGTGTTAATCACCATAATAGAATCTGATTCGAAGAGACTTAATTGCCAATACTATTTTTTAAAATATATTTAATATCTTTTTAATTTATTACATAATTTAGTGTTAAAATTCTCTTTTTAAAAATACAAATGTCACGAGTTTCAATTTACAATCCTAAATTTTATATCTTTACACAATTATCAATTTAACAAGACAAACATATTTATTATCAATATTATCACATTGTCAATTTATGCACATTATATATAACTTATATAAATTATATAGATTCATTAAACTGTACAATTATCTTAATATTTGTTAAACAAGTGCCAAAATATCTTATTAATAAATGCTTGTTTAAGATATAAAAAAATAGTAGTATCTTTTTTGGCCGAATATCTAATTTAAAAAATAATCGTATCTAAATTTTGTCTCTTGCTAAGACATGCTTCGACTATACCTAAAATTTGATCTAATTTTTAATTAATTTGAAAACTTCCCTAATAAATTAGAGAATTGAGACAAAAATAAGACACAAACCAATTCAAGAAATGAAAAAGACAAATTAATTATTATTATTATTTTATAAATTAAATATTTTTCACGTTTCTGTAAAAATTAATCTCTTAAATTCGAAAGAAATTTGATTGCAAATTTTTCTCGAAAAATAGATTTAACACTATTACATTTTTAAGATTTTATTCAAACTTAAAAATTTAATTATAATGAAAAAGATGTTTATAATTCTATTTAAATGTTTTTAGATAAGTAATAATTTAACTTATATTGAATTGAAATTTGAAAATGTTGTTTTTAATAGAAAAAGTCTTGCAAGTTGTCTTTAAAGACACTATATATATATATATATATATATATATATATATATATATATATATATATATATATATATATATATATATATATATATATATATATATATATATAACAATCTATATTACATTTTAATTGAAGTTTTAATCCTTTATAATATTGTTGTTTTCAATAGAAAAAAGTCTTGCGAGTTGTTTTTAAAGTAAATATATTTGTTTAGTCGATATCTAAAATTACAATGGAGTTTTCAAGTTTAACAATCTACATTAAATTTTAATTGAAGTTTTAATCCTCTACAATAGTGTTGTTTGTAACAACAAGTTATATTTAAAAAAACATAAAACTTGATGTTTTTAATCATCAAAATAGTTCATATAAAATATAAATATGGATGAAAGTGATTAAATTTTGTATGGGTTAAATTTAAAAACTTTTGATTTTGTAAGAATATAATACAATAAAATAAAATTTTCTTAGACTTTTATAGTCAATATTTGGTTGTTTGAATTTTATGGTTTTATATAATTAAAATTCACACAACTTTAACCGAGTTTATTGATTTATAAAATTTTAAATAATTTCATGACTCTTTTAGCAAATTACATATGGAAGTAAAAAAAAAAAACTATTTGGTTAATCAACTTTAGATAATGATATACTATTTGACAAGATAATATTTGATCAAATTCTCAACAAAACTTTGAATTTGTCAAGATAATGACAATACAAATTAACATACCTAAAAGATAAGAGCAATAACTTCAAAGTTCAAACAATTTAAAGATCCCCTATAAACCACAAATTTCAAGCCACAAAGAGACCCTTTATCTTTTCTACCTTAAAAAAGGCAATCATATAACATGTTTCACTACTTTTTGGTTTGCTTAAATGTTGTTAGGTGCATGTCTTGTATGCAAACTCAAGATGCTGTTTCTATCAAATGTTTTCTTTCTATAAAACTACATGTAACAATCATTTTAAATTATTTTGAGGGTATTTAATTCAATTATTACATTAAATTGTATTTTCCCTATTTTTTTATTATAAATCATTTTGAAGAAAAGTGTATCATATTATAAATCATTTTATAATATTGATAAATCATTAACATTATTATTTTTTGTTATACACTTAAATATTTTTTTTCAATTATGTGAATTTATCTTTCTCGCATTATTAATAAAAAAATTATAATTTTTTTTTATGTTTATATTTTTTCTTACCGTTTTTAAATTTAGTAATTTTGATTTAGAAAATTCTAAATCCATCTTGTATTTGTAAGCATCTTTTCGAAAAGTACATTTATATACTTAATTTTATTGTAAAAATGAACAAAATATGTGGTGTATTACTTGATGATTTAAATGTATGGAGCCCAATTATTAACAATCCAATAACGAACCAATAAAGTTAAGAGGTTGTTCAAATTGATACACCACTATGAGATCAGGCTATTGCCTTAATATAAGGTTATCTATAAGGGTGTTGAATAATGTTCTCAATAGATAAATCCATATAATGTTGTATTGAATGAGTTATTGAATATGATGTGGATTAATTTGTGTTGAAAATATTTAATATAAGGTTTTGTATAATGGGGTGTTGAAAAAAAATCAATAATTGAATTCTTGCAATAGAAGTATTGAATAGGGTGTTGAAAGTGAGGTTGATTAATTGGTGTTCAAAACATTCAACATGTTGAATGAGGAGAGAATGAAGCCCATAAAATAATTTGTAAAATTTTATTGGTTGTTTTGAATGTTTAAATTTTTAGTGTGTTGTGAATAGTGGTGAGATAGAGTGTTGAATTTTATTAAACAAAATCATTGTAGTAAATAAAAGTTGAATTTATGTTGAATTAGTAGGTGGAAGAAAGAGAATATGATGTGTAATATAAAAAGTTAAAAAAGAGGGTGTTGATTAATAAAACAAATGTACATAGCCTTATGTTGAATGAGAAAAGAGTACTTCGCAAAAATTTATTGATTGTTGTAATTATTTATATTTTATTTTATTTTAATTATTTGGAATTAATTATTTTATAGTAAATAATTTTTTTATTTATTTTTATTTTTACCAAAATTCATCATTTTTTCTCTATAAATAAAGACTTGGTTCATTAGATTTGGACTCATAAAAAAAATTCATTTTTTATCTCTAATTTTTCTATTTTGCTTCTCATAAACTCTTGTTTGTAGCTCTAATTATCTTAGTGAAATGGATCGCAACAATAACCCTTTTAACACTTAAAATTCTACTAATTACTCTTTCAACTACCAAAATCCCAACAACTATATATTTCAAAATCAATCTTCCAACCAACAAGGTCCCCAAAATATACCAAATTATGGATTTCCTCCAAATTTCATAATATTGTCATCTAATCCAAATTATCGTCCATATTATAGATCACTGATGTCATATTCATCTCAATCACCCCTGATTATTCTTCTACTCCAATGGGAAATGAAAAAGTTCTGAATGTTGGACTTGATGAATTTCCTGAATTTTCTACACAAGTGGCTCTTGGTGCCATGAGCGGTGGTGGTCAAGGAGCCACTCCAAATGCAGATGATACAACTTATGCACGCCAGAAGAGCCCTAAATGGACCACTAATCAAAATTTGGTTCTAATTAGTGGATGAATTAAATATGGAACAGACAGTGTTGTTGGGAGAAACCAAAAAGTAATTCATATTGGGGGAAATTGTTGATTATTGTAATGAGCATTGACCATTTGATCCTCCCGTGATGAAGTTGCATTCATAAACACCTAGAATTTGCATATTCACACATGGTTTTTATACATGGATCAAAGTTCAAACATAAGGCTAATCACATGCAATTCAAGGTTTCATATCAACAATCCAATAATATCAACAATTAACCACTTGAATAAGCACTTTTCTTATGAAAATTGATTAATCAATAAGTGCTTTTAATCATCCAATTCCATATTTCTCCATTATGATCACGTCAAATCAAATTCCTCAAACTAATCCATAATCTCAATTCAATTCCTCAATTAAAATCTTGATTAATTTTCAATTCTAGAAAAGTGCTTATTTCAAGAATCAATTATGCAAAAGTGCTTAAATCAAGAAATCTTACCGTCGAAACAGAGAGGAGAACGAGGAAAAGAGATCGTTGATGTCGAATCGAAGATCGGAGGAGATAATATGGAGAGAGTGAGTAGCGAAAATCCTAGAGAGAGAGAAGCAGAAAACTTTAATTCTTTAACCTTGATCCCTTGATGTTGTTGTGATTTCTTGAGAAACTTGATGAAAAAGTTAAGTTTGATCCTTGAGAGAGTAGAGAGAATAGAGAAATGTGAATTGGACTAAAAAATTGGACCCAAATTGGCTTTATCAGACCCAATTTCGTGAACCGTATATGACCTCGAGATCTGTGTCGAATTTGACAATGGGCCCAACACAAAAAATGTCTGAAACGAAAAGTTGTGTCGTGTAAGTCAAAATTTCAGCTCGATCCGACAAACGGTTAATGAGGTATGAATCTTTGAAGTTTCAGCTCACATTATAGGCATTTGACACATGAAAATTTTTAATGGTGCCCCCTGGGGAAAACGTATCGAACGAAGGTCTTCTGATCAAAATCCCAACTCGGGATACAAATGAAACTCGAAACCAACAGAATTTATGCACTTTTGACACTATTCCCGTCGCAATCCGATAAAAATCGAGTGAGATATGGTTTTTGAATGTTGCGTATCAGGTGAATTAATGCTCGATTCGACTCAAATACACCTCAAAAGATCAAAATTCTGGTATTAATCTGTGAGGAATTAACTCTCGGACCGAGAACAAAAGTTGAAGAGGACATCGAGACGGAATTTAGGACACTCGAACTACTCAATTCCGACGTTCTGGTCAAAGGTTGTGAACTTTTAACGTCCCTGTGAACACGATTTAGCAAAAAAATCAGTTTATTGCACTTGAAAGATTAATTTTCCTGGAGGCTTTCTTCACACAATTAGCTCCCAACTTGAGAATAAATGTTGGAGATAACATCGAGATGGACTTGCTTGTCGAAAATCAGCCAAAAATACCCAACAAGCTGAGATTTATAAATTTCTGAGCGTCCGAAACACAAAAGAAACTAAATTCTGCTTTATTAAGAAATGAACTGTCGGAGTCATTCTTTGATAAATTGGATCTCAACCTGAACAGGGAACATGGAAAAAATACCGAGATGGCTCTTACTCATTGCCATGAGATCTATGATATGTATGTATGTTCATGATAGTGGAACTATAAGCCAAAAAGGTTAAAATGAAGAGGATAAATTTTGGTGTACAGTAGATATGACCAAGAAATAACCTAGTGACTAGCATGTAAAGGTCAACCTCAAAGAACACCAAAGTAATACAACCATGTAGCAGGTATTTCATACTATACTGAATCAACTTCCCATGTTAAAGCATAAAGAAATGGCCTTTCTAAACCTAAAAAAAAGGTACAAAATTAACATATAAACTCAAGTCAATATTGTTATTTCTGTTGTTGCACTGTATAGACTAAGACACTCTTACTTTAATTACTATGTATTATCCAAATTTTTCTACAACTCTCAATCTCATTATTTCAAGGAATCACAAGAATCCCATAAATCAGACCTCGAAATACTAATGGAGGATTTCAATGCCTTACTAACTCACTCTCACCCAAATTACCTCTACAACTACCAACCCCAACATTTTGAGGAGTCGCAAGAATCCCATAAATTCGATCTCGAAACATTACTAGAGGATTACAATGCGAAACTAATTTATCCTCAACCAAATTTTCTCTACAATCCCCACGCTCAATATTTTGAGGAGTCGCAAGAATCCCATAATTCCACTCTCGACACATTTATGGAGGATATGACAGCGACGCTAACTAGCTTTAGGCTAGAAACTATGATAATGAAGCGCTTTGTGGAAACACAAAAGGCGACACTAACTCACTTTGAGGAACCACAAGAATCCCATAAATTTAACCTCTCAACATCAATGGAGGATTTCGATGCAGCACTAACTCACTCTAGGCTAGTATCTATGATATATCACTTTGTAGAGACACAAACTGTCCAAAATGAAGAGATAAGAAAACAAAGTCTTCAAAATAATGGCACCCTTAGGAAGCTGTATAATACGGTTGAGTCCTTCGTGACTCACAACATGGCCTTGGAGACTCAAATCTCCCTGCTTGCGCAAAATCCTCTAGGACCCTTCCTTGAGGAGCATGTGGATGTTGTAAAAACTAGTAGTGAAAAACAAATCAAAAATCCTAAGGAGAATGATAATGAGGTTGAAGAGAGTAATAATGAGGTTGAGAAGAGTTTTGGTGAGAAAAGAATAAAGATTGAGAAAAATACACCGATATTATCCAAAAGGGAGGTTGTCGAAGAGGCAGAGAAGGAAGCACCTTATGTTGTTCCTCCTCCATATACCCCACCGATTAATTTCCCGCAAAGTCTTGTGGACACTAAGGTAGACTCCAAATCCAAAATGTATGTGGAGGAATTGAAAAATATCCACACCAATGCACTTTCGTCTGAGGTCCTGTATAAAAAGACAAAAATTGAGGACCATGAAACTAGGTAAATCATTATCATTAATAGGGGAAGGTTAACCTTTGAAATGGTGGATAAAATAACTAAGCCAAAATTTGAAAAGGTGATATTCAAGATAGATCCTAAACCACCACCACAAGTCCAAAAGAATGAACCACCACACAAAAGAAAGAAAAGAAAAGACGAGGGATATGTGAAATGGATTGATAAGTGGCCATGGAAACTAAAGATTATTAAAAGTTCGATAAAGGAGTCATTATCGAGAGAATCGCCATGGGTGCTTGCACTCTTGAGCCATCGAGCTATCGACGTTAAACAAATTTTCGCGTGGGAGGAAACCCACAAGTTTTTAATTTAATGTTTTCCTTTTGTGAAATTGCAGATAATAAAGAGATTGATCATTTGTAACGTCTCAGCTACTTCTAGGCAAAAAAATCTCTGGATGCCAATCTTGGAAATGAGCCAGGTGCCCACGGACATGCCTGAGAATGTCGCTGCTAGTGGTGACACCGATGATGATTATGATAGGAGAGAGCATGTCTCAATTGTACTTCCTCCAAAAACAAACAACATGATGAGCTGCTTTGGAAAAAAGTAATTTCAATAAATAAAGGTATCTCAAAACACCAGTCGCTGAAGCAGAAGTGGCCAGAGAAGAAATGGACAACAAGAGTACGATCAAATAGGATTTGACACACAATAGCAATCACATAAGTTCTATATTTTCTTTTCGATCTTTTATCAAAACATCGAGGACAATGTTTGATTTAAGTGTGGGGAGGAACTTTATCGCTTTTCCATTTATCTCTTATTAGTTTGAGTTATTTGTTTTCTAATTTATTTCATGTTTTTAGGATTTTATTTGATCGAGTCATTGCATATGATGTCGAGTATGTATGCATGTTTTTCAGTTGTTATTGAATTTCCCCGAAATCTTAAAATTTTAACCTTCAACAAATTTTTTCTTTTTGATTCATGGCACACGCACTCTAAAAGTATATTAGTTGTCACACTTTATACTGTGTTAGAGGAACTTGGGAAGGTTTAGATAAAATCGATACTGTTATGACACCCTAAACCCCCTCATTATGTGATATCAATTTGGGTACCCGTTATGCCGAGACCTTAGGCTCTAGTTTTTTAAAGTAGATTTTAAGTAGTTTATATTAGCATTTAGCACCATATTAAACATAAAATACGTAGAGAGTCGATGAATACAAGTGAATGATCCTGTTTTCAATAAACAAATTATTTAATTGAATAATAACCTTCTAAGTTAGGTGATCCTCACCCGGTCATTTAGCCTAACGATTATTACGACACCTATAAAGATTTAATAACAAGAACCCATTGTTGGTTGGTCCAAAAGTCACTGGTACTGAACTTGGCAGGGCAGACTACAGTCTGATCCCCCGTAACCACGGTTGAGAAAAATGGGGCTGCACCATTTAAATACCAGAACCTTGTGTTAAAGAAAAGAGAAGATCCTAGCCGCTAACCGATTTCCTTACTGTGTGGGTGTACAAATAACATGATTAATGTGACCGCGCTTGAACAAAAAGAGTGAAAGAAAAAACAAGAGATATAGGTTGAGCTATAATGACATGATTTAAATTGGTTTGCATAAATAGAGAGTCTTTGAACGTCGTGTCGTTACGGTGTCCTTGGTATTGAACATTTAGTACATATTGATCTAACATTAGCCTAGCAGCCATGTATGATAAGGAGTCGTATCGCGCCCTTGTTTCAAATCACGCTTAATCATTTATTTTACTGTGTTGGTTGATTGCTTAAGGACAAACAATGGTTTAAGTGTGGGGGAATTTGATAACGCAAAAGAGCAAAAAATGCAGTTTCTAAAGTTGTGGCCCTCGCCACATGCCCTTGGCACGTCATCTCAGTTTTAAGTCTGTGGGCCAAGCCACAACTTCCTGACACATTACCCACTTTTATTATGTGGCGCTCGCCACAGGTGTGTGGCCCTCGCCACAAGACCAATTCATGCAGTTTCAAATAACGTTCCTTAATTCTCTCCATACCTGGTCCTCCATGAAGTCCACCTTCTCCTGATTTTTCTCCACGAAGAGTGAGAGAGACTAGGTCACTAAAAGAGGTTATAAAAGCATGGCATTTATATAGAAGATGGTTCGGTCAGTTTTCCAATCAGAGGATTATTCTTAGATTTTAGGTAGAGAATTTATCATGTAAAAATGACATTTCTTCCTATTTGGAAGAGCCATCACAACTCTAGTTTTAGGAATTTTTAATTTCAATTTTGTACCAAATTCTTCAAGCGCACCAACATATTTCAATTGGTTTCAAGTCATTGTACGCAGAGATATTTTTCAAAATTTAATCAGCTTTAATTTTATTCAGGTTCTATTTTTATTGCATTTTTAGTTTTAGTTTTGATTTCTATTTTAGTCTTATTTTAGTATTGTTATGTTTTCCAAAATAGTGTCCTGATTTTTTGTTTAATAATCATATTAACATGTTACTGTAAAAACTATGTTAATCTAAATTATTTAGAGTCTGATATATGAGAACTGTCGTTTTCGACGGGACACGGTAACAATGTTGCCTTAATATTTAATTTAAAAGTTATGTTTTGGTCTTTGTTTTTTTAACTTAATTTAAATAGTCTTGGCACGAGAGTGAGAGATTATTTAACATAATTTTTTCACGAGAGTGAGAAATTAAATAAGGTTCTAGTCGATACTGCGAGAGTGTGGAAGTTAAATCAGATACTAAAAACGGGGCATCGATTCCTAAAGAGGGCGAGAGCGCTTTAGGTGTCGATTAGAAATTATTCAATTTTCAAAACACATTCCTTAATTAAAATGGGCGGCGAAGAACAAAATCTCATGGTTAAGGAATGTAGCTTTATTCAAAACCACGAGAGTGTGAGGTTTAGTCTTTAAATTGATATTTTCTACTAAACACATTTTTAACATCAGTATAAGCCAACGAGTTACAAATTCATTGAGGTACGCAAAATACACATTTTAGTCTCTCTTTTATAATAAATTACCTTAATTTTATTTTAGGCTTAGTCTCCCCTTAATCAAACATTCATTAGCATTAACTTTACAAGTGACGATAGATTACATTAGATTGACATTGATCTCCGTGAGTTCGTCAATCTTTTATATTACTTCGATATTTCTGTGCATTTGCGAAGACATCAACTACCTTGCTCCCTAAATTAAAGTCCAAAACTATAAAAATCCAAAATAACTATTTTAAACTTAAGTCAAAATCCTGTGTAAAACAACGTACTTCGACCACTAACACAATTCGACACACTACTTGACTAAAGCTATTTTGACACAATCTTCATTCCCTCGAATAACCAGAATCACAATAGCCCATAGTATTTGACCATTATTAAACAAAAAAATTAATTAAAAAATTGTAATAGTTGATGTTAACATAAAATAACTAATTATCTTTTTGGAGTAAAATAAAAGAAGTAATAAAATAATGAAAGTGGCATGTGGCATGCACCTTTCTCTTAATGTGAGACTATCTATGAGCCATCACAAGAACCAAAAAGGTGAAATTACATTTCCATCCACAGAATCTGAAACCACCATCCGTTTACGATATAAATTATCAATAATCTCCGCTTTTGCCATTGTTATTACAATTTTCCAAATCACAATCCTTTTTCAGGTAACGATTCAAACCCATCACTCTCTTTTCACGCTTATTGGTTTGTGTTCACTGAATTTGCTATTATTTTATTTTGATTACAATTCATGTTCATAGTTTTTATTGGATTTCGTAGATTCATTAGATTTTTAGGATATATTTATGACAGATCCATCATCATCAATTCGTCATCATTACCCAGAAAGCTAAATGCTGATTGAATGACAAGTGTTTGATTAAATGCTTCTATAATTCCATGCAGTGCGTGTGAAGCAACTAGTTGGAGCTTTTTCAATTTCCTACCTTATCAATTATCATGTTGCTTGCTGGCCTAAACGACTTTGGCTCGTTTATATTGCTGGCTGTTGTTGTACTTATGCTGCTGCTCAGCTTCATACATGATAGCCCTGTGTCCCAAAAGAGAATCTCGATACGTTACTGTTAGAAAGTTATTTATTTCTAATGAATCCAAGACAATGGAAATTACCTGGAATAAGGGTCTTAAGTACATTATTGTTCTACTTCTACCAACTTTAAAAGTATTTTAATCTTTCTTAATTTCTATGGGATTCAAAATCAATCCTAGGAAGGAATTTATTTAGTTTCCTAGATGGAAGCGATCGTCAGTTTTGAATGAAGAATTTGTAATAACTTGGTTATATGTAATTATGTATTAGGGTTTACGTGGAAGCCAATATTGAGTTTTCATACTTACGAATGACTTAGTCATTTTTATTATTTCCCATGGCCATGAATGACATTTAGTTTTAGGGACTTGAATTAACTCGCGTGTAGTTAGCTTGATTCATCTGATTAATCTGAGCAGTTACTTACTATGCACTCTCAAGTTCTTTGAAGTAGATATTTACACATTTTTACTGTTCTTTTTACCCATATGTAAGTTTGTCTTCATGCTTTGTTGGGTGCTGATAACTTGTACGATTGTTTGTTATAGGAAGTTGCTTAAATATAAATGGCTAAATAACATTATAAATTGGGGAAACATTTTTTTTGCAGGAAATTGTTCTATCTGTTAAAGCTCTGAATGGCTTCCTCCACTCTCATCTCTGACACTCAAGCATGGAAGGAGTTGAAGGTATATGACAGGGACAATACCTCTAAATTACGTATAATGAAAAAATTGTTGACATTTATTCATTGCTTCTCCTGTGTACAGGACCATGCTGAGGACATTAAAAAGTCTCATTTACGTGATTTATTGAGTAACGAAGAGAGATCCCAGTCACTGACTGTGTATGTCACTTACTTTATAAGGCTATATAATCTTACAATCTGATATTTTATATTTTAGTAGTGACAATAAACTTATGAGATACCATTTTGAGGATTTGAAAATATTTAGTATGTGACAAATTTAGCAAATACTGGTGTACTTGTGGTGTGATGAAATAACCTTCTGAATTTTGCATTCTTTGAAGTGAATTTGATGGAATTCTATTGGACTACTCAAGGCAGCAGGCCACCCTTGAAACAAGGGAAAAACTTTTCAAATTGGCTGAGGTCAGTTCCTTCATTTTAGGTATTTGAACGGCATGTGTTATGTTCTGACCGTCAGCCACTTTCTTTTATAAGTGTAAGTTATTTCAACTGAATTGCGATCAATCTGATTACTGATTACTGTATCTGTTGGTGTGATGTAGGTTGCATCCCTCAAGCAAAAAATAAACCAGATGTACAATGGGGAGCATGTAAGCACTTATATACTGATCCAATGAGTTCCACATATACAGTTAGAATATAAAACAAAGGAGAATTAGAGTTTAGGGAGAGCTTGTGAAAACAGCTCAGGACAAATGCATAAGCTATTTTCAGTCTGTTTTACCGTATTTTATTTTGTAATTTTTCTTGGACTTTCAGATAAACAGCACTGAGAATAGAGCAGTACTTCATGTAGCCCTTCGTGCTTCAAGGGATGCGGTTATACAGAGTGATGGAAAGAATGTTGTCCCAGATGTTTGGAATGTTCTGGACAAGATCAAGGAGTTCTCTGAGAGGGTTCGCAGTGGATCTTGGGTAATATGCTTGTCAATATTTTTATGCGGACATTGTTGAACTTGAGACGAGAGTAATAATCATATTTCTGCAGGTCGGAGCTACTGGAAAGGAACTGAAGGATGTTGTTGCTGTCGGTATTGGTGGCAGCTTCTTAGGTCCACTCTTTGTTCACACAGCTCTTCAAACAGGTTGCTGACACTTTCTGTTATCTAAGTGGCATTTATATAATCATCTTTTATTTTTATTTGTACTTTTTTCTAGTACACAACTACACCTGTAAATGTAAACAAGAACCATGTACGTTATCTTTCAAACAAGTGCTGAATATGTGTTTATTACATCTTCCAGATCCTGAAGCAGTTGCATCTGCAAGAGGACGTCAGCTGCGCTTGTAAGTATCTAAAATTGCTTTGGTGTCTGAATTCTGATTTATACCATCCAAGTATATTAAGCCTTTTATAGAAGATTTATTTAAACTATGCCTCATGGTTTGTGCACTGCTGATTATTGTTAAAGATTGGTATTGTCAATGTGTCATTTAATGGCTGAAATTTGAGATATATTCGGGCCAAACTATGTGTTTATGTATGACGGTTATCTTATTGCATGTATGCGATATGTGCTGTTGGAACTGTCTTGCTAAGGCTCAACATATTAAGAAAACCATGTCTTTACATGAAACCAATCTCTATGTATTTGCTTCAATGTGCAGCCTTGCAAATGTTGATCCAATTGATGTTGCTAAAACAATCACAGGGTTAAATCCTGAAACAACACTTGGTAAGTAGATCATTTCAACTTTTCTTTTTTTCCTTCACATTTGACTTAAGAGATTGGTAATCCATCTTGTGTTTTATATGATTGCAATTTTTCTTATTTTTGTAGTTGTGGTTGTGTCAAAGACTTTTACGACTGCTGAAACCATGTTGAATGCTCGAACACTCAGGGAATGGATTATAGCTGCCCTAGGGTAAGTGAAGCTTTAAAGGTATTTGATCAACTAGATTATCTGAACACATGGGTTAAGGTCTGGTTTGAAATGTATATATTTGATTAAGATTAGCGTAAAATAGATAAAATTATATTAACTATATATATAAAAAACAAAGTACATATACTTTCATCATATTGACATTATATAATAAACAAAGTACATTGTTTATCTAAAAAACAAAGTATATATTTCGAAATTCTTTGTATACAGCGTTTGATGACGAATGAGTAGATTGACTATCTTCATCAGTTATCAACAACTTATCATAAATGTGTTTGTGATCCTACTATTTCATTTCACATTTTTGTAGAGACTTGTCAATAGGATATGGAGGTTTTTTCTTTGGGCTTTATTTGGATAAACAATTTAGTTAAGCGCTTAACTTATAAGAGCTTATGTATAAACTATCTCTATTACAAAAAATAAAATGAAATCAAACTTTTTTCAAATAAGCTATAAGCTACTTTTGTAAGTTATTCTGAAGAGCTTCATGTAAATAAACTGAAAACAGCTTATGGACATGTCATAAGCTGTTTCCAAACAGTTTCACACATGCTTATTGCAGTAGATAAATTCAAGTTAGTCAATCCAAACAGACCTTTGAACTTATAGTATTATATTTGCCACACCCCATATCCCCACTGGCTTCAAAATATATTTGTATTTATGTTAATGGTAAGTACTAACTGGAATGACAATATTATGAAGACTTGCTCATGATTAAATTTTACTTCAGGCCATCAGCAGTTGCAAAACATATGGTTGCAGTTAGTACAAATCTCGCGGTATAGCCATATGTTATTTTCTATTTTGCCATTTGCTCGTTGAGTTACAGAAATGTTGTTTGGTAAATATAATTTATTTAACGAGGCCTGTGTTTACTTTTTCTATTGCCTTGCAGCTTGTGGAAAAGTTTGGCATTGATCCTAATAATGCTTTTGCATTTTGGGATTGGGTTGGTGGTCGTTATAGTGGTAAGCATTTTTGACTGTTTTAATAAAAAAAGCATAGTAATAGGAAATTGCTTATTTTGACCTTTTTTATTTATATGTTGGTTACAGTCTGCAGTGCTGTAGGAGTGTTTCCATTATCCCTACAATATGGTTTCTCAGTAGTTGAGAAGTATGTGATTTCTTATTCTATTGAAAAGTTCTATCCAATCATTGTACTTATTTATTTTTTGTTTTATATGATTGCAAAGCAGGATTCAATGTTCATATGCTTGGTTTTTTATATCCTGAATTTCTTTTGTGAAGGTTTTTGAAGGGAGCTTCCAGTATTGATCAACATATGTATTCAGAACCATTTGAAAGAAACATACCTGTAAGATGCTACCTTGGTTTGCGTTCTTCAGGTTTCCTTTGCTTTTGTAGATCTCCTGCACATATTAAACCAAATTCAAGCCATTTATTTTACTTCAATCTAGTGGCTAGAAAGTAATTATCTTGAACAAGCTCATCCTATGCTGATGGCTTAAGCTATTCGGCATAGGTCCAATAATGATTTTACAGTAACATTAACGAAGTCATATAGTAGAGTACGGCATCAATTTCAAGAACTAAATATTAATTTGGATTCTCTTAATAATACTTTACAGTATTACAGTATCATGTAATTGCAGTATATAGGGTAACTTTTATTTTTCATAATTGTTATGATTCAGTACATACATGACAGAATTTTGCTGTGTAATACACATTTAATATATCTTTAAATTTTCTGTATCTTGCTATAAAACCAATAAACTGCTTCTGAAGACGGGCAACGAGTTACATTAATCCAATGTTGTCAAATACTCCCTCCGTAACGATTTATAAGCTAATTTGACTTTTTTAGTACATTTGACAATTAATGTATGTAGTCTATATATAGACTGCATATATTAATTGTCAAATGTACCAAAAAAACCAAATTTACTTATAAATCGTTATGGAGGGAGTAGCGCTATAGCCGCACTATAACGTAGCAGAATTTGAGCAGACCACTATTCTTCTGTGATCCATTATCATTATGTAGTACAAACACTGTAGCACATCAAAATTTGATTAACCTGCTACTTTCTGCGATCCACGGTTGATAATTCTGCAGTAATCTCACCAACACTTCCACTTCTTCAGAGTTATTTTATCTATGTGGCATTTTAATATTTCTATTAAGTGCAAGATGACATGTGCAATAATGATTGTCCATGACAGGTGCTTCTGGGACTGTTGAGTGTATGGAACGTCTCATTCCTTGGATATCCTGCCAGAGTGAGTACCTAATATTTGATTCCATTGATTTTTTTAATTCTTGTTGACTTGCAACAATTCTTAACCAACTGTTTTCATTAACTGAAATTTCTGGTCAAAATTCAGGCCATCTTACCTTATACTCAAGCCTTGGAGAAGTTTGCACCACATATTCAACAGGTATATTTGTTACTTCTATATATGAATAAAACCTCGGGCAATTTTTAATGCTGCTTCTCTCTGTTCTTATAGTTGGTGTTTGTCTCAAATTAGGTTAGCATGGAAAGTAATGGCAAGGGTGTTTCAATTGATGGCACCCCTCTACCGTTTGAGGCCGGTGAAATTGATTTCGGTGAACCAGGAACAAATGGCCAGCATAGTTTTTATCAACTTATACACCAGGTGATATGCGGATTAAGATATCTGTAATTTATTTAATTAGTATATGTGCCTTCCAATCTGTTTGTCGATTTGTGTAGATATTAACATTGTCTCTTATGAAACAAACTTTGTTGCTAAATTACATATATATCTAAATATCTTATTTTCTAGGGACGTGTTATTCCATGTGATTTTATTGGAGTTGTGAAAAGTCAGCAACCAGTTTATTTAAAAGGTAAAGTCTCTACTTCCATGTTGTGGTTAGTGCTTCTTTTAGTCTTCAAGTGGTTCTTTTTGTGTTTGAGATAGATAATTCAAACTCATGTGCTTTTCTATGCAGGAGAGGTCGTGAGCAACCATGACGAGCTAATGTCAAACTTTTTTGCACAGCCAGATGCTCTTGCCTATGGGAAGGTACATTCTTACCCTCCTTCCTTACCTAATTCATGCTTTAATGTAAACAAAGGTTCTCTTGAATATCACAGGGTATATTTATGCTTTTCTATTTGTCATTTATAAATACGAAGCAGTATAGTTTATTCCTCTTTCTCAAAATAAATAAAAATGAATAGGCCAAACATCAAAGTTTTTTGACTCATTCGACTCATTTTCAGCCCTACGATTAAGAGAATTTTAATTGACTGGTTTTAGATGTGCTCCACTTTTCTATGTTGACATGTTTTTGGCAGTTCTTGATTGTAAATTACATGCAATATTTTGATTTGTTTCGTGGGATATAATTGGTAATAACTTTTCTACAGACCCCGGAACAATTGCAGAAAGAGAATGTTCCTCAACATCTTGTGTCACACAAGGTAATATTCTTTTTGTTTCCGCACTGCTTTTGATGTTATAGAGTCAGTAAGTAGTTCCCTTACTAAGCTTTCATTTTGCTGCAGACATTCTCTGGCAACCGGCCTTCTATCAGCCTTCTGCTTCCATCATTGAATGCTTATAATGTTGGGCAGGTTTGAAATTCTTCTGCTCATATTATATGATTAATGATTAAAAACAATAATTAAGGATCCATTTGTTTCATTATTTTATGAAGTGTTTTCTAGATTGTGTAAAAAGTGATTGTTTTTTAGCATTTTTCTAAGAAGCTACTTAAAAAAACTTCTCAAAAATGTTTGAAAATTTATTGTTGAGATTCTAATTCTTAAAAAAGTCTCATTGTAAACATGTCAAGAATTATTAACACAGGTTTTTTTTCCACAGAAGTGAATTTATTAGGAAGGTTTAAATTGTTTAATTACTCAGTGGTCCCGAACTATTTGAGGATTTTCAAATAGGTTTTTAAAGTAAATTTTTTTATAATAAGGTCCATAAACTTATCAATAATTACTAAAGCGTCCCTGAACTAATTTTTATTATAAACAATTTGTAAGTCCTTCTTGACCTTAAATAGTTTATAATTAAGTCCTTCATGAACTTACATAATTTGTTTTTCTTTGATATCTGTACAAATTGAGTTCTTGGCACTAATATCAGTTCTTATGCTTTCCCAGTTGTTGGCAATCTATGAACACAGAATTGCTGTAGAAGGTTTCATATGGGGCATCAATTCATTTGACCAGTGGGGAGTCGAGCTAGGAAAGGTATGTGTTTGATTAGCTACCTTTTCATGTGCCTTGCATGAACAATACACCTCTCATGCCTTTATGATTGAATTTTCATTACTAACCCTGGAAGATCATTTAAGAAACTCTGATTATATACTAATCGGAGGAATAAGTGTTTAGTCATCTGTATTAAGTTAGACCCTGTTTGAATAAACAACTTAATTAAGTGTTTATATAACAAGTACTTATCATATAGGTGTTTATTTCTAAACTATTTTTGCAATAAAAGATAAAATAAAGTCAAACTATTTTATATAAAGTATAAATTGTTTTCATAAATAAGCTGAATACAACTTATGAATATAAGCTCTCCCAATTACACGTGCTTATTTCAATAGTAAGTTTAAAAAATAAGTCAATCAAAACAAACAGTTACTAAATTTCATTTTCTTTGTTGTTTTTGCTGTATGATGTTAACAGTCATTAGCCACTCAAGTGAGAAAGCAACTTAATGCATCACGTACAAAAGGAGAACCAATTCAAGGCTTTAATTTCAGCACTACAGCTATGATAGCAAGATATCTACAGGTATATGGAAAATCCTTACTCTGTTCTAAGAATAAAGAAAAAAATTAAACATATTTGCAGACTTACTTTAAACTAAACCTTGGTTTCTGATTCTTTTATCCAAATAATTATAGGTACATTTTTTGTTTAAATTTAGTTTAGAATTTTTTAGTTGACTCTGTTTGTTTACATTGCAGGCAAGTTCAGATATTCCAGCTGATCCTCCAACTAGCTTACCTCAGATATAACTCCCTTTTGGTGGAAGTTGATAAAAGTCATTTTACAAGGCTCACTCACATAAGTTGTTTTATATAAAACAGCATGCTTCATACTTTTTGTTTTTGAACTACATTTTGAAAAGTTTTGGCATGTTCTCAATCATACTTGTTTTTCTTTTTGTTGTGAAATGATGTCACATGTTAAAAACACCATCATTTTGAATTGGCATGTTGAGGCTCACTCAATACATTCATGTCAATGTAAGTCTCCTTAATGAAATGAATGTTGTCAAATGTGAATTATTAGCAATAAATCATCAATTTTCTTCCCATTTCAGTATATTCATTTTCTCAATAATCTATGCACATGGCCTAAAGCATTAACTATGTTTCAATTATCACACTATTGTACAATTGAAAACCATGAATTGAAATTCCATCTGGGACACTATTATTGTTGCAGAATGCTTGTATGATAAAAATATACTTGACAAACAAGCAAAACTAACTATTGAACTTTCATGACATCGTTTAACAAAGTAAAAATGCATATGAAGTTAATTCTATTCTTTGCATTCCTGTTTATGAGGGGAGTTTGAGAATTTTTCCTGCTATCCCCACTTGAATCTGGCACCCTCCAATTAGGGTAATTTTACCAAATATCCTTGTAAAATATCAGAAATTTCAAAATTTCCAGTACGTAGCGGAAATTTTATAAGAAATACCGAAAATTATGGAAAAATTACCATTTTACCGTTCTCGATGAAATTTTTGTACCTCAAATGTTTGGTATTGGAAATTTGAAATTTTCGTACAAAATCAGTACTGAAAGTTGTAAATTTTCGGTATGTATTTTAGTGTACAATAGTATCGAAAATTTGAAATTTTCAGTACTGTTTTTGTACCGGAAATTTGAAATTTTCGGTAGTACTGGGACTTAAAAATTTTTGAATTTTTTTTACACTTTTATTTAAATAGAATACATAAATATTATTAATGTCATACGTAGAGACATTACAAATATAATTAATTTCAACAAATATAATTAATTTTATACATATAGGCATTACAAATAAAATACTATCATTTCTCAGACAGTACTGCCCAATGTATGATCTGACCCGCATATGCTGATTCCCATCCTTTTGCAACATCAAAACAATTATTCCTCCAACGCTCTGTGATAGGAAGCAATGGACAACCGAGTTTCAATTTTAGCAGAACCCAATGATTTATGTTGACAAAACCAACTGCAACAATTGTATGACGATTTGTGTACAGATGTGGAGGTATGAGAAACGGAAAAAATGTTCTACTATGACTCATGGATAAAGAAACAAAAACAACACCATATCTACAAGCAATAGGGTAACCCATATCTGGAATCGACATCCATTTCTCCATACCCTGAGGACCCAAGTGTTTCACGATTAGTGAATTTCTCACATAAGACACAATGTCGTAGAACACCTTGAAAAACAATATTTTGTGTTGATGAATATGAGTATTCAACTACCTCCTAACATCAAAACATGCATTTGCGTCCCATTCCAACGCAGTTGCAATACAACGACACCCATAGTTCCCATCTGGTTCTACATCAATAATATCTTTAATGTATGAATGAAAGAAAGTAGGAAACTGTGGCAAGTACTCGCCTTTTGCAGAATTAATACAAGGTTGCTTATGAATCGATATGGTTGACGATTGACTCCCACTTGGTTATGTACATGATCTCTTTCTAGTCTGACTCCCTTGTGAAGCTTCAACATATTCCCACTGACTTGGATCACGATGCACATCACTTTCCGTACCATTTCTACTCTTCTTAACTCCTCTCTTTGATGACTTATATTTCACCAGCGGTGGACACATTGAAGTTGTTGATGGATAGACTAGGTCACATAATTTTTTCAACACTCTTTGTCCCACAATATCCAGAGTACTGAACTGTTTCTTCAACTCTTCGCACACCTCTTATAAATCCCACTTTGTCTCTTCAGGACTTTCCTCATGTTTTACAATTTGCAATTTTGTCCAAAACACATGAATTGTTTTCAAAAGTATAGGAATGCATAAAATCTGAAAACCTGCAAACTGACACGCACACGATAACTCATGTGTTATTCTAATGTAACAACAACACCTCTCTTTGCTTGTACCAATATATTTGACTCTTTCAAGTTCCTTTCTACTGAGTTGTATACACTGTCTTGAAACAAAACTGTGTAACTTAGAATAGAATGGGGTGTTATACTTGTGATCAATATTGACGATACTTTTTTGAAAAGACACCCTTATAGAACCTAACTACAACTTCAACATTGTGTTCACAACATCCCAGCTTGCACATAAATCACCACGACTTGTAGTCAACATGTTTTTCAGTCTCTAATGTGCAGACTCCACCATGGACATCATAAACACATTACATAAACAACTCTCAATTTAATGCATAAACATAAACATATTTCATGTTACAAGAATGTACCTGTTTGTTGTTGTGTTCCCTAAATGAGTAATTTTGTTAGTCTATGCAGCAACAAATCGTTCTTTATATGGTGTTAACCATGTTTCTTTCACATACTTCACAAATTTAGGAATATCACCACAAACACTCTCAAAATGGTTCAGATGTACATCAAATTCGTCTTCTGTATTTGAATACATCATGTTGTTCCATTGATCCATGGCATGTTCCCGTCTCTCTGATTTCATATTGTAGCGGCAAAAACTGCGAGTATAAGCCATTGAATTGACTCAACTCAAAAATTAACAAAAGAGTCGCCACTACACTTTTAATTTGTGACTCCAAATTAAATTAAAAAATCAGCAAAATAAAAGTCAAATAAAAATATTGAAATTAGGTTATTTAATTGGACTTTATTGACGAAATACATAAATAGTATTTTTTCATCAAAATAAAATTCCAAGAAAATTACCCAAAGTCAATCAGAGGTCAACAAGTGTTGACATAATTTTTCAGAATTTTTCTAAGTCAAAAACTATTTTTAAAATAAAAAAGAAAAGGATGAAATAAGCCAAAAATAGCAAAAAAATAGTAAAATCAGAAATAAAAATAAAATAAGGTCACCAATATTTGTCAAATGACCATTGGGTCCTTCCATAATTTTTCCAGAATTTTAAAATGTCAAAAAGTATTTTTAAACAATTAAAAAACATCAAATAAAAGAGAAAAATCATAAAAAATATCAAATCTGAAAATAAAATTATAAAAAAAATAAAATTCAGAAAGATAATATTCCAAAATATTTTTGTGAATTTTTTCATAATTTTTGGACCATAAATGAATTTTATATGATTTTTTGAAGTTTAAAACATTAAAAATATAAAATCAGAAAATAAAATAAAAGCAGAAAAATGTGGACCATTTGATCATAGTCAAAACGCGTTAGTAAGCTAATCTAATGGATTAGACACATTGTGCTTGATATGAACTTCTTTTAAAATCACACCGGATAATCATTTAAATGAAAATTAAAAAAATAAATTCAGAATTAATGTCACGCGTTGGATGGAGTCTGACTCACAAAAGTAATCAGATCCAATGGCTCTCATTACGCGCGTATGGTAAGATCAGAACACTAGATCCAATTTAAAAAATTACATGTCAAGCCTTCATTGATTGAAGACAAACATGTAACGCCCGTTTTATTTAATATTATATTATATTAATATTTTTGAATTACCGTTTGACGATTGTTTTGGCGACGAGAATAATTATATTAATCGATATATCTATTAATATGTTTGGCGACGTTCGGTTCGGTTCGGTAAAATATTATTCGGACCGATATTTAATTCCCCGGAATTATTTTAATCAATTGAATTAATGATATAATTAGATGTTATTAGTGAGTTAAGAATAGATAGGGGTGTGGGGAGCAATTTGTTAGAATTGGGTTTTTCACCCTTAACCTTACTAGTAAGACACACCATAAATACACTTTCCATTGTTTTCTTTCCATTTTTCAAAACACAAGCCAAATAGAAACTTGGAAGAAATAGAGAGGGTTTTGGTAGAAAAGCAAGAAGAAGGGCAAGGTGGGGTTTGTAGAATCATCAAGAACAATCAAAGCTTTCAAGGTAAGGGGTTTGATTTCCATCTCATATAGTTAGGGTTTGATGGTTATAGTTTGGATTGGGGAAAAATTGATAGTTGATTTATAGAGTTTTGGTTGGTTGATTGTTGAAATAGTTTAGAAAAGTTGGATTAGGAGTAGGGATTATGAGTGTGTTGTTGCTAGTATTGTAGTATATGAACTTATAGAATGAAAATGGAAAAGAAAAACTATAACAGTAAAACAAGAAAAACCAGAAAATGAAGAAACTGTAAAACAAAATGCAGGGAAGAAGAAGGATGGCGTGGACGGTGGGTGAAGGGGCGCCCACCTCAGGGTGTGGGGAGACCGTCCCCCCTATGCGGCCCCCTCCTTCTTCCTCAAAACACACAAGGGACGTGCGTCCCTGTTGGCACGGGGTGGTGGAATGAAAATCGAGTTTTTCTGTTTTCTGTAAGCTTAGTTTTTCTGTTTTCTGTAAACATGATTTTCCTGCATAATTTTGATGGTTAGCCACTGCCTGTTTAAATTTCTCCAATTTCACCTAGTAATACTTTATATCAATAAAATATAATTAGGACATAAGTTAGCTGATTAAATTTAGAACCCGATTATGTTCCAATTTTCCGATTTCGGTAGATTCGACGACGGAGCAAGTTGCTCCGAATTCAACGAAAATTGACGTGCTAGCTAAGTTCGACGTGTAGAACGTAGTGGTGAGGTTAGTTTTTCGAAATTACAAGTTTTTTCGAAATGACCCGAAATAGGCCAAATTACGGTTAAATTGAACCGGATTGTGTTTTAGTCAATTTAAGACATGTATGGACAATCCGATTTTGATGTTGATGATTATGATTAATGCCGGTTATTAAGAATGACTTTGGCGACGATTATTGGTGTTTTGACTATTTTTCCGTTTTTGGAATTTGGTGAATTAATTGATAATGATGTTGTGTGAATAAACATAATGTTTGCGGCGGTGTATTTATTAATGAATACTTGTTGATTATGCGATGCGATGATATGTTTATTTGATGTGAATAAATATGGCGACGTGGACTTTATGTCAATTTTGATGAGCGATGATGATGTGTTGTTGTGTTGTCCTTATTATTGAGTCACATACATTGCATTGGCGACGATGGCTTTTATGCCAAGCGACGATGGGCTTTATGCCAAGTGTTCCTAATTATGGACAAAGCGACGGGTACCACATGCATAACATAGTCGTGTCTCATGGAGTTGGTTGTGTTTATGTTTGAGTTGTTTGGCATTGGGTTTTAATTTATGAATGATGTTGAATTGCGATGGTATACGATGTTTTGTGTTGATGCGAGTATAATGATTATGTGATGAAGTTAAAGTGTTAATTTATACACTAAATGCTAATTTAAAGTATGTAAGCTTTTGATACATGTTGACATACTCTATTTAACTTATATCATTTATAATTCCAAAACTATTTATATATTCTATCATGCTTTTAATTATATGTTTTGGAGTATCTCACCCTTTACTTGTTTCGCCGTTGCCTTTATATTGGTAATGTGCAGGTGATCCCCGAGGATGATGAGGATTAACTCGAATCTCTTTATTTTGTGTCACTCTGCTCTGGTCGTAGTAACACTCGGGATTTAGGTGACGTTATTATTTTGATAGGATAGTTTATGTATACTATCTTATGATGTTATAACCTTAGGTATTGATGATAACATGATGTTATGTATATTTTGTGAACACATCCGCTGTGCTGCGAATAGTCATATGTGTATATGATGAATTATGTATGAATCGGTATATCCGACTTTTGATGTTTATGATGTGCATTATAATGCGAATTGACGATAATGCGAATATGTGATGCCTCAATTTTGTTAGACGAAATTTTGAAACTCTGATTTTATTATTAATTACGAGGGGTAGAATTGGGGTGTTACAAGACATGTAGGTCGTCTTCAACCTCCAACCATCATCCATGGCCAATTCTCAAACTGTGAAATAAATCCTTCAGACCGGTGACATTCGCTTCGTCTCTTCAAGACGATTCCAATGATACCCTCACGAAAAATTTATTTCACTTGTACAATGGACAATTTGGAAAAAATAGAAATAATAACGAGCACTTGTTTTCAAAAGTTCTCAGTCAATTCTTAATGAAAATGCAAATGGTGAATATCACAAGGATCAGGGAGGAGAGTGCAATGATGTTTCATTTTGCAAGGTTTGATGGAGATTTCTACCTGAACGAAGTTCACTTTCAGAGCTCTGAAACTGGAGTTGGATAGCACGATTCAGGAAGCTTCAAGGCACGATTCTTGTTCTGTTAGCTTTAGTGAGGTTCAAGGAAGAAGAATGAATGGTTAATTTCAAGCTGGAAGTGGTCTAAGAGTGAGAACGAAGTCTCATAAATGTGAGGTTTGGTGTGAGTTTGGCAGCGATTTTCTGGCTCTCAAAGCTTGAGGAAATGAGTGGAATGACTTTCTTATTTATAGGAGAAGTGAATGGGATCAAAAGAGAGGGTGTATGATGCAATTTGGAGCGAAATCGTGCACACCTGCATCATGAGCAAAGTGTGACTTGCAAGTTGTCAAAACTCAGTCAAAACGTGCGTTTTATCCCTCTAATCAAGCTTGGCAACTTTGCTAATCATGTTTAAGTCCAAAACACGCATCAATTTGATCATTAGAAGCCACATTATTGAAAACAAAATCTGACTTCACGCACAAAATCAGTTCCACGAGGCTCTCTTTTCAAACATGGTTCTCATCACTCAAGGACCTTTATGATGCAATCTTGTGCTCTTTGGAAAGCTAAGATTACAAGCTTTACAATGCACTTGGAAAGGTAGCATTTGGAAACTTGAGCTGAAAGTCGTGATCACTTGAAATCACCAAAAAACACCTGACTTTTTATACTTAGAAAAATTTCTAAGTTTGGCAAAAAATGACCTATAATATTTTCAATCCAAACATGGTCTTCCTTCCAAAATTTTCTCTTGATTTCTAAAAATGCAATGAAGTAGATCATTCAAAGAACATTTTGCAAAAAGAACCAACCAAAAACTCCAAAAATTGAGCAAGTTATGGCCTTGTGAAGTTGAGGAAAAAATGACCTACAATTTTTTGATCTTTTCAAGTAACTTCCAAACAATTTCAATCTTCAAATCTTATATGGAGATAAAGTTCACATCTTCAAGATTGTTGTGCAAAAAGAATGACCTCAAGGACTTCATCAAGGACTTGTAATATTTTGACCTCATAGGCAAACTTCCAAGCATTTTATTTTTTCACCAATTGAACTAAGTTGTTTTAGACACCCTTAGGTTTATTGTGAAAGAAAAATGAGCTCAAGGAGGCAAGGGGTGACCAAGATATGATCTTTGAAGTCATACAAGGTGATTGAAGCATCAATCTAGAGAGTGGGCAATCATAGGTCTTCAAAACAAACTTATCATCATTTAAACTTCTTGAATCAAAGCATATATTAGAAATCCTTTAAGGATCAAATGATCTTAAATTCATCCACAAACTTCACACACTCATCAAGATTTGGTCCTCAGAAGTCCAAAACCCTAATTTCAAGAGAGATGGCCATGGGATGGAGGAATTTTTGAATTTGATGATCTCTTTCAAGCATGAAGCACATATTCAAGATGAGAGAGCATATTTGATGATAAAATAAGTCTTCAAAGAGAGACAATACTTTCAAAATCTTGAGAAATGATGAGAGAAGACATGAAAATAAACACATGAACCTATCAACTATTTGAGGAACTTGTGCACCATTCACCTACAACATATAGAGCAAAGTATACACATCATGGTTAATCAAATATCAATCATTACACACAAACAATAATCACTTCCACAAGGTGCTTGATGATCTCCCAAAGGGCAAACCCTAAAGATGATATATATATATATATATATATATATATATATATATATATATATATATATATAGAGAGAGAGAGAGAGAGAGAGAGAGAGAGAGAAACCAATTTGTGATCTTTGTGCAATGTAATTGTATGAAGTATGCGAGAATCTTAGGGGAAAAAATTGGGGTACAACACACATACTCCTTACACTTCATGCTAACATTTTTTGAAATATGAAACGTAAACAACATATGAGAAGCATTCGGATACACCGACTCAATGACATTCATTAACGCAAGCTCCCGATCCGTCACCATGACATTTGGTAGCAACTTCTCAGAATAAAACAACTATTTCAACCTCTCCAGCGCCCATGTGAAGTTCTCTTCCCTTTCATGTTCCAAATATACAAAAGCAACTGAAAACGTCAATTTTGTTGATGTAACACCAACAACCTCAAGCAGTGGTATCCGGTACCTGCACAGTTACAAAATGCAGACGATTCAACAACCAACTCAATCAACATATTTTTAAGATGTCATGAAATTAAACTTAAAATTGTTACCTATTTGTTTTGTAAGTGCAATCAAAAATCAACACCATCGGAAACATATTCAACAACTTTACAGAATCAGCGTGTGTCCAGAAGATATCAACCACCATAACTGAATTATCCTTATTTCTAGACCAATAAAAATATTTCTCTTGGTGAAAAATATCCAATAACATTTGCATTTCTGTCATTGCACCTCTCTTGTTCATTATGTATGTTGATCTAGCTTTATATATTTGGGTAATACTCATAAGGCTTTCTGGATCTTTGTCTTTCAAAGCAGAAATAATGTACCTTGGAGCCATGTTGTACTTTGTCATTTCATTCACAAACTTTCTTTCTTCCTCTTTTAGACGACCCAAAATGTCATGCCCTACCAATTCTGTCTAGTTTATGATTGTGCATCCCGCATCTTACCATCACCTTCCAGCCATCACCACTCGGAACAGATCTCAGCCTGAATGGGCATTTAACCTCCATAGAATAAGTGCCATCGGAAGGAGCTGCAACTTTATTTTCCTTTTTGTAATTACCTCCTCTGTCACAGTCCATTATCAATTTATCCTTCATCCCTTGCATATCATTAGCAGCGTCAGATCGGATTGTAACAACAACAATACCATGAGTTTTTCCAATTGACCGTGCCCTTTCAAGAACTTTCTCTCGTGATTCAAAAATATGGCAATCACATTAGCGTTTAATTAGCTAAATTAGATCAATTTAGAAAAGAATTTAACAATGCGTATAAAGTCAAGAATAGTGTACCGTATCGGTGATGAAGTACTGCGTAAGATCAGTACATGAATCCGTAGAAGAAGCTGAAGCAGCCGATTCAAAATCACAAATATATAACATTTCATCTGCCATACCGGAAATTTCAGACTTCAACGAAATTTCTGGTATACAGGAAATATGGAATTTTCGGTATTACTTGTATACCGGAAATTTTGGAATTGCCGGTACGTGAAACAACGAAAACAAATACACCAGATTTTTGGCAATTTCCGGTAAATCGCATTGGAAATTTCACAAATTCTAGTAAATCGCACCGATAATTTGTAAATATCTGGTATATTGGTACTAGAAATTTGAAAATTACAAAGAATTTCTGGTATTCGCCAATAAACGATATCGAAAATTTTCAGAAACCTACCAGAAATTTAGTCTTTGGTTACTTTTATCAACAGTAATTTTTTTTCTCTAAAAAGTAAATTTTTTGAGTAAATAGGGTCAGGGTATTTTTGGAATATGCAAATATGAGAGTATTAGGTTTAAAAACAGGTGTGGCAGGAAAAATTCTCGAGAAGTTTTGATGAGTATAGACAATAGCCCACCACTATTATGGGCCCATAGACAAAACAAAAGCCAAGGTGCTCTAGACATAGTCCCTACATGGTTCTTCACATGCATAACTTTCATTTCTTGAGATTGGTATGGAGGTAAAAACCAGAGCAAGGTTGTTAGAATCAAGTTTTTATCTTGACTCGTTTTGTCTAAATAAAATCGAAACGTAAAATTATGGATTTTACCTCATATTAAAATAATATTAAATTTATGGTTAAATAAGTTTTTGGTCCCTATAAATATTGAAGTTTCATTTTTAGTCCCTCCTGGGTTTTGGCAACGGTTTTAGCTGGCTTTGGCAACAGTTTTTTTTGTAAAAACCGTTGCCTAAAGGCAATGAGGGACTAAAAATAAAAACTGCAATATTTATAGGGATCAAAAACTTATTAAAATATATATATATATATATATATATATATATATATATATATATATATATATATATATATATATATATATATATATATATATATATATATATTGTAAATGCATCAATAATTTGAATCTTTAACTTAGTTATAAATAAAAAACACTATATCACCATAATAAAGTGTAATACAACAAACAACTTTTATCAAATTATCTAAATTATCTAAATTATCCACCAAATCATAAAAAGTAACATTCAAAATATTTTCTCAAAAAATAAGAGTTTCATATGTTTCTAAAGTTCAAAGAAACAAGTGTTTTCTTCTTCATCAGTTCAATTCATTTACAACATCTTCTTCATTAGTGAATTTTATTCAACTTGATTAAATTTATATCTAGATGACAAATGTTCTTCAATACTATAACCAAGATATAAATGTGAATAAAATTAAAAAGCATGAAAGATGTTTTCATGAGGGAAATATATAAAATGTGTTTTTTAAAATTTTACAAAAAAGGTAAAATCAGGTCAAAGTGTAAAATCCAATGATTAAACACGATTTTATTGATTTTAGAGCGATTTAAATCACGTAAAATCATTCCATAATATGATTTTACATAAAAAGATTTTCACCTACACTTTAAAACGAAATGCTGACCTAGAAACGTGAAATCTATAAAGTTTAGGTTTTAAATAGAGATTTTAACAATCTTGGACCAGATTCGAGACTTAAAAACGTGCTCTTCTAGAGATCTCATATTCTAATTTCAAGTGTCAACAATTTTTGTATTGGATTAGTTTATACAAATATTTGTTCTAATTTCAATTGGGTCATCCAGTAGAAGAGCAAACAGAGAAGTTGATCTTCATGATTAGTAGGCCTTTAAGCCGAATATCGAGAGATTTGCTTCGATTTCAATTGAATCTTGTGCTAAAAAAACCGTGAAAGGTCTTTAAATAGAATATCGAGTTAAAAAAACATGAATAACTTTCTAACACAAAAGACTATACTTTATACAATGTACTATGGTTGGTCCCTTTTAGCAGATCCAAAATAAAGTTAAAAAACAGCAAGTTAAAAATAGCTTACATCATTAGACATGTGGGGATATTCTGTGATATATATGCATACTGCATACATCAAGCGTGCTTTTGGTCCATCACGTTTGAACCTTTTCTTTTTGTCTTTCATACAGTAAATCTAGTAAGTAATAGTGATCTTTACTCACAACAGAATAAGCCAGCTGTTTCTTCTGTTTTTGAATAGGACATTCCAATTCCCTCTTCTCTAGATGTTTTGCTTTTCTAGTGTTACTTCTACATCATTGGCTCCCATTTTTACTCCACTAGTTTTGTTTCAAAAATGCATACATCAAGGTTTGAAATAACCAAAACAAAGATAAACTTGAAGTTGAATGAAATATATTTGTAGTTTAATGAAGAATTGTAGTAACCACTATGTGTTTGAAAATGGGTTCTAAGTAAAGTATTTGCTAAACTTGTCAATGTTCATAAGACGATTTATATAACGAGATCTATATTTGTTTGATTTTGATATAAAGATTCATGATGCGTTGATAATAAATCGTGAGAAGTATACTTATCAAGCATGCCTTCGTGCAATCACACCTTTAACTAGTTGAAAATCACGATTGTTGATCATTCTTGAACGATTTATGTAATGCATTATATATTCAACGTATACGTCTCTATGCACTCACACATTTATACAATTTGACAATTTGACCATTGATCTTGACGGAATGCATTATATAATAAGACATATACTTAACATATCAATATTTCGGACCGTCGGATCTTGTTTCAATTTGTCCATGTGTCGACTGCATGATTGTGAGATTCTCTTAGTACAAGAATCTTGGTCACTATGTGCCTATGTCACAGGCCTATCACTCTTTTAAGAGTAGTGACTATTGGTGATTTGGTTTTGCACGCCAAGATCAAACACTCTCTAATTGATTCTAAGTTGGATAAGGAAATCATCAACAAATAGAGCCAATAGTATTTGTCACAAAGCAACATTCCTTGTTTGTATTATGTTTCTTTGTCTCCTCAACACCTTACATCACGTATTGGCTTGTTATATTCTCTCATCATTTCTACTTTACTCTTTTATTGTGGTTATCAAGTCCCCCACATGACTAACAAATCTATCATTCTTGCTTCCACATGAAAACCACTTTCTCACATTCATTTATACTCAAGTTTTCTAGCTCTTTACCTCACACTACTAAGCAAACAACAAGAAAATTTAAACTTCCAATATGGATATGAACAAGAGTGAATGTGAGAGAGAAACCAAGGAAGAAGAGTTCAATGAAGATAGTATACAAAGTATAATGTTCACATTAGGTACTTTTCTTCTAATGGTTTGTCTAAAGAGTTTCTTAGTTAAAAAATGGCGTTCTTATGTGTTCCTCTTCCTCAATGTGATTCTATTAGCCATTCTTTACATGTCTATGAAACCAAATTATTGGAGTAGTAGAAATTTAGAAAATGAAAGCAATGTTGAAGATGTGAAAAATGATGAGAAAGAGAAGAAAATGGCATGTGAATTTTCACAAGAAAAAGAACTTGAAGATGATAAAGAATGTTATAAAAAACAATGTTGGAATAGTACTAGTTCTAGCACTACTAGTATTCATCATGTTGATGTTGATGTTGAGAATGAGAATGATGAGGATGAGGATGATGAAGAAGAAGATGATCAACATGTGGAAGTGTTATCTAAGGAAGAATTGAATGAAAGAGTTGAAGCATTCATAGCTATGTTTAGGAAGCATTTGATATCAGATGATAAACAAGGTGAGAATTTTAGGCACCAAAAAACATCAAATTTGACAACAAAGATTCAAGTTTCTTGTTGTTGAGACTTTTTAGAATCTATAGAGAGAGCTAGAATTTTTTGTTTTATTTTTATTTGTAATTTTGGTCTAATTGATTAAGGATGTTTTGTTGGTACTAGATTGTTTGGATTGATGCAATTTGTAGACATATTCTTTACATTATTAATTATTAGTGATAATTAATTAATCTTATTAGTACTTATACTTTGTTGTACTTTAAATTTTCTAATTTTTTTTTTTGTGAGTATGTAAACTTTCTCTAGGTTGCTATTAATTGACAAAATCATAAAATAATAGAACATAATGGAGAGAAAATTCAAATTCTGAAATAAAAGAATGATTTTTTTTTTCCCGGTATAACTCATTTTAGCGGTGGCAAAATGAAAGGATTGGATGAATATGGATTGAATTGTTAATAAATGGATCCAAACAATCCATTAATCCATCACAATCCATGGATCCAAATAATCCATTAAAACTTCCTTAAATATATTCAATTCAATCCATCAATTAACAACATTTTAATGCATGGATATCCATTTATCAATTTTTTTTGTTTATTCAGTTATTTTTTATTTTTCTTTTAAAAAAAATTATTTCAATTTCTTTTTTTGGAAATATTTTTTCAATTTTTAAAAAAATGTTTTTCTTCAATTTTTTATTAAATTTTTTAATTTTTCAAAAATTCTTCTTTTTTTTTTAAAATTGCGCCTGTTTATTTTTTTGGAAAACAATTTTTTTTAAAAAAAAAAATTCCAGTTTTTTTTCCACATTTTTTCATTTTTTATTTTTTGGATAATTTATTTTTTTCAAAAAAATTTCTCCTATTTTATTTTTCAAAATTAATATTTTAGAAAAAAAATTTCATTTTTTTTTATTTTCATAAAAAAAAAATTTAACTTTTTTTTAAAATTTTCCAAAAACATATATTTTTCAGTTTTTTTATTTAAAAAATATAATTTCCTCTTATTTCGGATTTTTTTTTTAAGTTTATCAATTTTTTATTATTAGGGAAAAATTTATTTATTTTTGGATTTTTCTAAAAACATTATTATTTTTTAATTTAAAAAGAAATAGATTTATTTGATCTAAAAAATAATCCATTGAATCATTAAAATGTGGTGGATGTATTAGATCAATTCATATATATAAACTGGTACTTTAATTTGTTTAACGACATACAGTAGCTAATAAAGTTTGTTTAAAAATAACATTCTTAATGGGAAAGCTTTAAAGAAATGACCAAATAATATTGGTTTAAGTGAAACAATATATATGAATGTTAAAAACATATTAAATAGAAAGAACCAAGAAATGAAAAGAAGAAGTATGACTATGTAGAATTGGTAGTAACAATCTACCAGAATGTCAATTGACATCAAAATCTTTATAAATGTCATTGTATTAGAGTTTGTAGTAATGTCTTTTACTTAAGATATTAGCAAAGAAAAAAATAAAATAAAAGACTTGTTACAATCAATTGTGAAAAATCATAGATTTGTAACATCAATCTTCAAAAAGCCTTGAATTTATGGACCTGTAAAATAATGCAAGATATTAATATATGTGGCAATTTATAAAATTATAAACAAAATGCTAAAATTATGTCTGATGAAAGATAGTATGAACAAACCTTCTAAATATTTTAGAAAATTTCTTTGAAAATAACATTTGTGGTATTAGTCATGCTTGATTATCCTTCAGTGTTTCCTTCACATGTAACTTATGCAGCATATTAGCAAAATGTCATACATTACAAAATATGAATTATCACAACAAAAACAGTAAAAAACATGAAGTTAACTTAATAAATTAAACATGATTATGAAGTGTTTAAGTTAACTTAAAAAACTGCCTCATATTATAAAGTTATTAATTTTAAAGTTATTAAAAATTGTTAATTAGGTAATGTATTTAAGTTTAAGCTTAAAATGATAGTTAATCAACAAAATAAAAAAATGTGACATGGACAAAAGAGCTTGCATAAGTGTTATTCCTCTTTTGTATATGAACAACTTTTTCTAACAACAAATGTGTGCTAACTGCAAAAGTATAAGGTTGACCTGATGTTGTAGGGAAAAAAGGAGCCATATGTAGACAGCCACAACAGACTGTGCAAGTACTTGTTTATCCTTAATTCAAGCCACTGCCATAAAATATTGGAAAATAATCTTAGATAACACCTACCTGTTTCTGCTTTATTCCGCTGAACCGTACCAACAACATAACAAACAGCCTATGAAGGATAATCAAGCATGTAAAGAGTTAGAAAGGTACATCAAGCATTTATGAATGAAATGACCCATTCTATGAAAGTTTTTAAAATATCAAGGCATAATGGATAGATGATATAGACAACTCAAGGATTCATCGAGTAAAAAGACATGGTAAGATGTAATATTGAAAAATAAAGAGATTGAAGCCAAGTTGATCTGCACTATAAAACTATGGATATAAAATGCATTAAAAGAAAATTCAAACAACTCTACAGCATAAGTTTCAAATGATGAAACAGTCTTGAGTTATCCTAGGAAAAAATATGAGAAGTATTGGCATATAAGTTGTATTAGTGTAGCAGAAGTTTGTATTGTGAATTTACATATTTACATATGTTTAATACCTTATAGCTGCATAGGAAAAAAACACATTGATTAAATAATGGATGTAGTGCAGATCGGTTAAGATGGAGAGATGAAAACGGTATCGTTTGTTGTAGTAATACATTTTGAATTACAATTTTGATGTAGCACTAGTAAGAGACTGTGCTCCCGCACGGGCATTTTAATTTGTTTAACGACATACAGAAGCTAATAGAGTTTGTTTAAAAATAACATTCTTAATGGGAAAACTTTAAAGAAATGACCAAATAATATTGGTTTAAGTGAAACAATATATATGAATGTTAAAAACATATTAAATAGAAAGAACCAAGAAATGAAAAGAAGAAGTGTGACTATGTAGAATTGGTAGTAACAATCTACCAGAATGTCAATTGACATCAAAATCTTTATAAATGTCATTGTATTAGAGTTTATAATAATGTCTTGTACTTAAGATATTAGCAAAGAAAAAAATAAAATAAAAGATTTGTTACAATCAATTGTGAAAAATCATAGATTTGTAACATCAATCTTCAAAAAGCCTTGAATTTATGGACATGTAAAATAATGTAAGATATTAATATATGTGACAATTTATAAAATTATAAACAAAATGCTAAAATTATGCCAAAGATATTAATATTTGTTGTACTTTAAATTTTCTATTTTTTTTTGTGAGTATGTAAACTTTCTCTAGGTTGCTATTTGTTGCACCCCAAAATTTGCCCTCCTATATCGATCTTATCTGGTTTAGGCTTTGCATTTATCATGACACTCACATGCATTCATATCACTGGTTCTGTGGTTACGGATTGGAGTTGATTCCCAAAGATTTCTCTGTTGAGCAGAGAAGGCGTGGTGTTTTCGACCAATTTGAGGATATTTGAAAACGATGGGGTTTAATGTTAAATCTTATCCGTTCATATCTATCGGGTTTCAGGGCTTGGTGCTCGGTTGTTGAAATGAATGGTCTGTTCTTGATGGAGCTACAGAAGTCTGGATATCTTGAATGTCATTGCCTCCTGATTCGGAGAGTTCATCGCGAGTTTGGGTTTCTGTTGTTTGAGTTCTTGGTTGGGATGTAAGAGGGTGGCTTATGTTTATCCGATTATTGATCAACAATTCAAGTTCTAGTGCATTTGGTTTGCTCGTCAACTTCATTCGTTCTTGGCGATAGTTGATGTGAAAATATTCGTCGGAGGGTCTTTGCAAGATTTAAGGATGTCCAAACCGCCGCGTTGAGATCTTTTCTGTCACGTTCATCGCTCACAAGATTCGGGCATTCTATGAAAAAAACTAGAAGCTTCCTTTTGGAATTCGTTTGGTTCCGAATTTTACTCCACTGCTGAATATGGGTCGATTTGGAAATGCGTTGATGATTCCATTATTTTCAAGTGGAACCTATCGATTAATTCAAAAAAGGGTGAAATCGTCAAGTTGACTGAGGTTTTTGATCAAGAGTTCCATTTGAAACTTAGAGTTTCAATTTTTGTCTCAAGAAGCAAAAGGCTCCGAATTTCTACGAGAATGGATAAGAATGGAAACTTTTGTGGCCGGGAAGTTCAAATGGGATTAATTTAATTACCAGATAACTTGGATTTCGAGTTTTCTTTTATCACAAATTCAAAGCTTTTATAATGTGCATTATTGAGCTCGAAGGAGGATTTAGGAAATTGAATACATATTCAAATTTCATACATAAGTTCTCTTAAGACCTCATTCTTTTTTTTAGAATTTGAATCAAGATCATACATGACAATTTTTCCTAAGTTCTAAAAAATGCAATGACCATGTTATCACTCATTTGATTCAAGGCTACGGATTGAGTTGTAGATTGAAGTGGATTTGAATACATTTATTAGTCAACATTTCGACTTAGTTTTGTTTTAACCAAAGTAATTTTGGTTCATGACATTTTGGTTGGAATGTTTTATTCGTCGTGTTTTTCGACTTTCATGCACAAATGCTACGATGAAGGCCACATTAGTAGTATTCAAAGATTTGAAATTTAAACTCACGTCGATGCATAACTACCAAATTTTGTGTTCATAAATTTTCAAGAGCTTTGAATTACTCTAAGGTCTCACAAAAGTACAAGGATGAGTACGGTTTTACAACCTATCAAATCTTGAATACAAGTTCTAATCCGAAGCCAAACAATTTCACTCATTATTCAACTTCTTTTGTCATTCAAGTGTCACAAATCTTGTTTGAATACAAAAGGACATTCGTAGAACTTTGTTTACAAGTTAGAATCAAACCTCCGTGTTCAAACATTCTCTTAGCTTTGGTTTGTAAAAATACTACAATGTTTGAGATTCCTAAATACAAAGATTCCTAGGTTACAAGTTTTGAATTCTAACATTATGCTACAAGTGTTATATGCCTAAGTCCTTTCTTTCCATCAAGAGTTTTCTTTGTTTCGTCGACTTCCAAGTTCTCTTGCTCCATTGAAGATTTTGCTTCCTTGCCCATCCTTTGCCATTCCTCCAAGCTTGCATTGCTCATGTTCATGTAACAAAACAAAGAAAATCGGTTAGCAAATTAAAACGGGCAGCAATAATAACACAAGGCAGTTTACACAAATTCCATCTCATCATTAGGATTTTCTTTCCGGAATCAGGTTGTGCGGTAGTTTCGTTCAAAACCGGCCTCATAGCGAATCATCGGCCATAAACTCGCTGTTGCAAATCCTCAAGGGTGTACCCTTGGTTCACAGCAGGAGGTGTGGAAAGAAGATGAGGAAAAGCAGTTTTGAAAACAGTTTTGGCATGACAGTGCTGTAGCTTTACACAGGGCAGCAAGGGTAGACACTTTTTAAGGAAAATTTTACCATAAATAGCATCCAACAGCCAGCATATCAAAACAAATGACAGAACAATAATACTAACAGCCAGCATTTCAAAACAGATATCAGAAAATATAACATTATCAGCCCAATAACAAGATTTTGAAAGCCCAACAAGTATCTGGTGAAGCCTTGTTTCTCAAAGAATCAGAACAACCAAAACCCTAAAGCAACTGACAGTATATAAACATTAAGTTTATAACAAAGGAGGGAGAGCAACTGTTCACTAAACCCTAGCCGCATACTAACATTGCCAAGCCAAAACCCAGAAATATAACAATGTTCATCATCAACCCAGAAAGATAACCAACAGCATTCAAACGAAAAACCAGAACAGCATATATCTAACTAGCATCATCATCATTTTCCGGTCAGAATATCCTTCAGAAAGAAAGCAAAACGAGGCAACAAAAGCAAAGGTCAAGGTAAATATTCGATCTCACCGGGGTTGCGGTTATACACCGCCATCCGCCGCCGATCCAACCTTCATAATCACCATAAACCCTCTTTTCTTTGCGTTTTGCCACGTCTTCATCATGTATCATCCCCCTAACAGCATCGATTTCACTGATTAGGATCTAGGTTTCACTTTCCCTTTTCCGTTCCCAAATCTGTAATAAACAAGGACACAAATCAAAAGCGTTTTTTTCAGAAAATCGGTAACAACAACAGAGTTAGATCGAGTGAGAGAGAGATTAGAGAATCGGTGAGGTCCGGCGAAGAACCGTGAGCGTAGTGACGAGAGAGGCGACGAAGTCGCGATTGAAAAATCGATGAGAGGTGAGCGGCGACGGCTACGTGAGGGTCATGGCCGAGAGAGATGATGAGAGCGTATGGTTAGAGTTCGAGCCGGCGATGAGGGATCGCATGAGAACCAGGGCAGCAGCGAGGTGAGATCGCGATAGAGGAAGAGTGAGGATGAGTTTTTTTGTTTGTTTAAAGTCTGTGTTGTTTTTGGTTTTTGTTTCATAAAATAGGTTTAGGTTAAATGTTAAGTTGATTCAATTAGGATTAGTCTTTTATTTATATAGTTTATAATAATAAAAAGGTTTAGATTAGCTCTAGGTTCAATATAATTAGGATTAGTGTTATCCTGTGAGTTATTGTTTTTTTATCATTTATTTTCTTCTTTTAAAATAATAATATAATTTCAGTATTAATATTAATGTAATTAATTTTCTTTTAGATAATTTATAGATAAACAAAAACATTAGCTTAAGTACTTTTTTTATATATATATGATTAATACTTTATTTGGTTAGTAAATAGATTAATATAATAGGATATTTAGTTTTGAGATGGGTTGTCTAGTTCAGGTGGTGACAAGTGTCACCACACATGTGGTCTATTTCGAAATCTGGTGTATACATGCCCATGGTATATATATTTTGCACCCTCCTGCATCAACCATCAGATCTGTCCAGATCCAGATCCAGCGATCCAGAATGGTGGACCACAGCATGCCTCCATGGAGCTTCTACACAAGATCCAGCAGCATTTTTGGGCTTGGGCTCAGATTGCTATCTACACCCTCCAGATTAAAGCTCCAATCAGGCCCATTTCTCAACTTTTCTCTTTAAAATTAATATTATGCAAGTTTTTTTTTATATAATGATGTATTAAATAATACTTTGGCATATGGTAGTTTTTTATTTGTTGAATTACCAATTAAATTGTTAATTGATTTTTCATCAAGTAAAAGAATATCTATACTAATAATTATTTAAATTCCGATTTTGTATTGTGTGTTAATCTATTTTATTATCCGTAATTATCATTATCGGTTTGCATGTTTATTTCGCGATTGCACACTCCGCTCTCACATTAATATAAAAACAAAAAAAAACAACGCTTCCGCTCTCTCTTTTATTTTTGGTTACCCACACCAAATTCTCTAAGGGTCTCATGGTTGGGGATGGGCATGGCCATCCTCACGAGGTTAATTAAGGCCCTCGTTGCCTTGATTAATCATAACCCGAAAAATAATTGGTCCATATACCAATCACCATGCACCAGGGTCTCATGATTAATCAAGTCCATATACTTGGTTAACCATAACCCGAAATATCATTCCTCTACGTCCAACGCCGCAATTTTCAAAATAGTGTTATGGTACTTAATCAAATTGTTAGAGGTTCGCCCAACGATTTAATTGAAAATGTAAAGTATTTGAGCCATTAGAGGGAAACCCAATGACTCGAATACTTTATTCCATACACTTGAACATTTAAAACACTTTCAAATTAAATTAATTAATTGAATTTGTTTTCAAAAATCAATTTTTTCTACAAAAACAAAAAAAACATAGTGATATGGAATTTAATTAAATTATTAGAGGTTCGCCCGACGATTTAATTAAAATATAAAGTATTTGGGCCATTAGAGGGTAACCCAATGACTTAAATACTTTATCCCATAACACTTAATAAAAGTGAACTTTGTTTCACCTCACCCTTTTCATAATAAAGATTTTGGATGAGAGAAGATCGGTTGACCTCAATCACCAATCTCGAGTATCGAATCGTTAGAGGACCTCCCAACGTTTTGGTACTTGTCATCTACCATTAAAATCAATTCAACCCATTCAAATCCTTTTTCGCTCATATGCGATTATCAAAAATCAAAAACATTTTCATCTAAAATCAGTACAAACAATTCAAGACATTTTCAACAAGAACTACGGAGTTTTGACTTTCCCATTGCACGAGGGAATACGTAGGCACGCGGTTTCGAAACCGTGTCAAACTCAAAATAATGACAAACAAATCCATTTTCTTTTTATTTTATTCATGATTTAGAAATAAGCGATTACACACACAAACACATTTCGAACTAAATGGGTCCCATCGAGTACGATGGACGTAAGAGGTGCTAATACCTTCCTCTTGCGTAACCGACTCCCGAATCCATGCTTTTTGGTCTTGTAGACCGCCTTATCCGATTTTCGTGGGTTTTATCTATATTTTCCCGTTCTTTCTAGAACAAATAAAATTAGGTGGCGATTTCATTGTTGTTTTTGAAAATTCATTTTAAATGATTATTTTTTGAAAATCGAGTTGCTTCACTATTAATTGGCAAAATCATAAAATAATAGGACATAATGGAGAGAAAATTCAAATTCTGAAATAAAAGAATGAATTTGTTTTCTGGTATAGTTCATTTTAGGGGTGACAAAATGAAAGGATTTGATGAATATGGATTTGATTGTTAATAAATGGATCAAAACAATCCATTAAAACTTCCTTAAATATATTCAATCCAATCCATAAATTATCAACATTTTAATGGATGAATATCCATTTATCAATTTTTTTTTAAATGATTTTAATTTTTTGAAAAAAAATTTTCTTCAATTTTTTATTTGATGAATGGATTAGATATATTTTGTCTTAATGGATTCAATTGCCACCCTTAATTCACTTATTAACTATGATAATATCCGAATGAATCTGAATTTAAATATAAAATTGTCTACTTCATATTTTTAAATATTTGAGTCTAACCATTAAGAAATTTGATAAATAAAATAAAATAATGACTAATAAAACAAATTTATTCTACTATATAACTATCAATTTCTAAAAATCAAAGCAATATATTTCTTGGCAATCTGTAAAAGATTTTTCTTATTGTTTTCGAAAATACAACTTTCACTCACACATGTTTAGTAGATAAGAGAAACACGTGAGCCACAAAATGGACTTAATATTTTATATACTTGTTTCTGATTTCTTTTTATAAAGCAAATGAGATGGAGAAGAAAATCCTCTACCACACCCTAAGTAGATTAAAAATAAAAATAAAAGAGAATAAAAAAAAATAGTAAGAGGTAGATATTTGATAACTAATAATTTAAAATGGGAAAAATAGACAATCCTACTCAACAAAAGTGGTTTAAAAGAAATCAAAGTATGTACACACAATGATCCGCGTACAGACGCAAAATCAAGTAGTAAAAAAAGTGTTGTGTGGACCTTCACAATCTTAAGAAATGGCGAATAAACAGACAACATAGACAAATTCACATATTAACAGTCCCCTGCGAAAAGTCACATGCATAAACAACTCTTTCAAACCAAACACACATAGATAGTTATGAACCATGATTGAGAGTTCTGAACCAAATTCAGGCGAGAAGCAGCAACACGAGGACATCAAGGCTGTGAATCAGAACAAAATCATTATTACGGTGATGGTAAACCAAAAACCTTGAAAGTTAATTGTAGATCTCAGCACTTCTAAAAATAATCGAAGATTAGATACAAGATACATGTTCCTACATGGATCGAGGCATGGGTAAAATCTGACCCATAAGAAAAAAATCATATAAGTCAAAGAGGCAAAGATATTGAGAGCAATGATATCAGACTAATGATGTCATAACATTGCCATTGAGCATAAGGTTCCAAGAATAAAAATTCATCATAGACCTACCCTATAAAACACCTGATTCGAGCATTAAAGAAAGATAAAACATTTGGATAACATAACAAACCTACCCTGACATCTGACATTGTAGACAATCTTAATTAAAGCTAAAGGAGAATAACCTATTAAAATCTTCACGAGTCTCTTATAAAAGGAACAATAGACGCCATAACAAGGTACTCATTTTTGGAAAACCTAAAACATTCCATTCGTTTCCTCGATCACTCACTGATTGAAGAATTAAAGTGTTTTGCAGATACCATCCTTGACAAATCATCCAATCGAGAAAGAACCAGTTAGACCGAAACCATACAAGAAACAATAATATTATATGGAGACATTTTGGTCGAAAGAGATCACTAGTGCCATATGTGCAAACTCTATATATGGAATTCCTTTTCATTCAAGATATAATGATGTTTATGGGAGACAAACAAAATCTCTCATGCCCAGCCAATAGAGAATCAAAATTATTCGAAGAATCATTTATCCATTGGATCCTTGATAAGTGCCAAAATGTCGTCATTTTGTATATAAGTTGTGTGGCACTTATCTATTCTTTTGTTGATATTCTTTTGAATAATTTCCTGATTTGTGTATAAATATGTATACTTTGTGTTTAATCGAGTTTTTGTGTATATATTGTATCGTTTGGTAGTTTTTATGTCTTTTTGTAGGTATTCATGCATCGTTGGAGCATTGAATAATAAAGGCCAAAGGTTAAGCTTCAAGAATGCAATTTTTAACAAATCATCAAAGAATAAGACCAAAAAAAAATGATAAAAATAATCAATTTGGTTTATATTTAAAAATTGTTAGATATATCATTGAATAAGCTTTTCAATGCTTCGAACCAGGCATAAATCAGAGTTACGGTTCTCAAGTTATGGCGAAAACAAAAATCTGGTTTTTTCTGCTGCCACTTAGCTGGATTTGTGTGCTAAACGCAGTCTCCTGGGTAAAAACACGTTAAAAGGGCCAAAATACACATTTTTACGGTTATGTAATTTTATGGTATTTCTTCTCAACTCATCAAACCTTCATTCTTGGTAGTTTAGAGCTTAGAAAACAACACTGGAGCTTGTATCTGGATGATCTGAGGTCTAATTTCTCATCGATTGGTGTTGACAAACAAAGAAATGTTTGAATATTCTTCTTCTCTTCTCTTTGTAATATCTATTTTTTGGAGTTTGCATGTGATTTTACCTTGATTATATGTATATTTATTTCTCATGGTGTTGTATGAAACTCATTTTACAAATCGATGTTGATGATTGCTTTCTTGATTTAGGTTTGGGCTGTTACAGAAATGGATGGTTTGAATCTGGATTTAGGATGAACATCTATTGAGTTTTAATTCTAGAGATATATCAAGGCTTAGTATTCACAAGTGTATCAGAGCTTAATGCTTCAGTGTTGTTTGAGTTGAGCTGAGAGATCGTCGACGCGAGTAATACTATCGTTATCTCAGTTTATGTTAGAGATAACCTTTGTGTGAGAGATACATGGTGATATAGACACTTGATTTAGGTTAAGTACAACTGGGAAGTAAGTTCTAAGTATTTGATAGGGTATATGAAATGTAAACTCAAAAGTACTCTACTCTCCAATAAATGAATTATTTTTCTGTTAATAACTTGAATTCCCACATTTTACCATATATGCAAACCAACCCAATTCAAAATCAAACTCATAAACGCGAGAGATTTTTGAACGACAAAATTCAGTAGAAGTAATCCCTGTGGAGACGATATGATACCCTATAAAACACTTACTTTTGCTTCCCGCTTAAGCAAAATGACATTGTTGTCGGGGATTGGTATTTTATTTTTTTTTTTTTTTTTTTTTAAATATAGTCTATATTGTCTATTTTCACTTGTCTAAATTGATATTTGTATATGTTTCTCAAACTTGTAAATTTTATATGTTTTACATATTTGTGAATTTTGTATATAGTATACTTATTTCTTTTCACGTTTGTCAAAAGTGTGGTTAGATGTGTAGTTCTGGTTAGATCTTGAAAAGATGAGAGCAAAGGCGGAGTGAAGCATTTGACTCATTCGAAGCAATGTGCTAATTTGTAAATATCAGGCGTCGAACTTACGACGTAAAACAAGCATGTTTTATTATTTTTAATTTTTGTTAGTTTAGGTAGTGTGTTGATTGTTGTTTAACCAAGTTAAAATTGGACCTGTTTTAAATTCTTAAATATTCACTTTTCAACCTGTTTAGTTCACTTTCATCATTTGTTTTTGTTGTTGTTTGGACTCGAATTCTGGTTCGATAGCTTGATGTACAATCAATGATTTTCCAAAATTGAGTGTTTCAATTTGCGGATATATGGTAATGATAATGTTTTGAAGTTGGTACTACCAGGTACTCATTTATCATTTTCTATAGCATAACATATTTAGGAAACTTTTCATTTGTATAATTACCATGCCATCCATTCTTTTTGTATTACTTGCTCATGGCTTGAATCACTTTAATTCCCTTTTTACCCCAAATGTGAGGAAGCTTTCCATTGTTTATGTATGTTGGATACCACAATTCTTGCTTTAACTGAATTTTATTATGCTTAATCTTTTGTTTGTGTTGATTGCATGATTGCATGAAAAGGATCAAGGTATTTTGTTTGATTTTAAGCACAACCATCTAACCAAATGGTCAATTTACCTTGTGAGTGTGTGAACCTTTGTAACCTCCTTTGAGCCTTTTTGTTAATGTCCATGTTATTTTTGAACTTAATGCTTGTCCATGAGTATTTGATTTTCCTTTTAGAGTGGACATTAATTCATTGTTTTCTTGAACCCCCAACTATGATTTGTAGTAAATTTTTTATCTTATCTTATCTTATAAAGTAGGACATATTCACTAAAATATTGGTTGAATTCAAGTTTGGGAGAGCATTGTTTTCTCATTTATAGTATGCTTGCTATGAGGTTGTGAAAAGAGAAAGAAAAGAAAAAAAGTGTGAAAAAGAAGGAAAATAATTTTTTTTGAAAAAGCTTTGAAAAACAAAAACAAAAGGAGTATGGAATAATATTCCACGCTTCAGATGTAATTCCTGGGTGTGAGAGAGGGTGTTAATAGTCCCACATCTGATAATATATGGGATAAACATGTGTTTATAAGAGGAGACAATCCTCACCTTGCAAGGTGGTTTTGCAGGGTTGAGTTAGGCCCAACCCACACATTATAAGACATTGCAAATGATCTGGAATGAGTAAAATTCGTTGGTTCTGACAAAGATTCACGTGGTTGCTTCATTAGAACTCTCATGAGTTACCTTGTGCGTGTCAACTCGCAGGTCTTCAAATAGAAGGTGAGCATGTTCCATTAGGTTCGATTCATGTATTTTGGAAGAAATTAAACATTGAAGAGCATGAAGTCAATCAAGAAGATAACGCGGCACAATTGAATTTAGAAGAAGAGTGTGAAAAGTTGAAGAGGTATTTCAATACAGGGGATACAGTTTGGCCAGAGGGTAATGATTTTTTTGGGAACTAACACATCCATCCACATCTTCCATGTGTCTAACACCAAAGAATTACAAGCTAAAGAGGGGAAATAAGAAAAGTAAAAAGAGTCAAGAGAGTGATGTGCATCGTGATCCTTCTTAGTGGGAGTTTGCTGAAGGCTCAGAGGGAAGTCAAACAACAAAGAGATGATATTCTAAACCAACTCCAAGTCAACCGTCTAGCAAGTTTGCAAGACATATTTTCTTAAACTCAGTTCTCATCTTTCTTACATGACTATGTTGATAACATTGTTGATGTGGAGCCTGATGGAAATTCTAGTTTATATGCAATTACAACTTTAGTTGGATTACATGAAGAATCCTAATATTTGGTTCAGACACAGTTAGATGCTGAAGTATATCAAATTCATGAATTATATTCCAATGTGTTCTATGACACAATCTCTAAAGTTAAGGATTAGTTGCGAGTAACTACATCGCGAGTTCAGGCTCGTAACAAATGCATGAAGATTCCTGATATGGTTACTCTATTTCTTTTAGATACAGTGTCACATTGGTATCGTTGACTAAGAACCTTTTCCACTATTGGTATCTCCATCTATATATGCAATTATACATACGCTTATAGTAGTTGGTTTTGTTAACAACAATCATTAGGTTCAGGTGAGTTTGAAACCCGGTTGTCCATTACTTCCTGTCATTGATCGCTAGAGATAAAACTATAGTAAATGTGCAAAATCAGGAAAAACCACATATGTCAAACGTATATAACAATGGGAAGAAGAAATTAGAAAGTTATCATAATTTATTTTGCACTGATATTATAAATGTGAATGTAGTTTAAAAAACAAAAATATTTAAAGAAACCTAGCGTCTACATGATTCTTTTAAAATTTCGAAAATTTTAGTATGTACTAGATTTCTCATTATATCCGGTACCTAGTATATGTTACCAACATTTTTGAAAAGTCCAACACTTATGAAGAAAATTTTAAAAAGATTCGACATTTCTTCCTACATTTTCTAAAAAACATTGCATTTTTTCGGATGTTTTTAAAATATCATACATTTCTTCATAAAAACTCATAAACTCCCGTATTTTTAACAAAAGTCGGGTATAAACTCATGTAAAATTCTACAAAACTGCAAAAATCCGATATTATATGAAAATATCAAATAACATACGGCAGCTTTTAAAAAAAATTGGAAAAATTAGTAACAGTAAAATAGGTGCCAAGGACACTAAAATTTCCCATGTGCTAACTTACATGATTGCTGTATTTTCTTATCGTAAGAGTCTTTTGCACTACGTGCCTATGTCACAAATATATCACTACTAAGGCTAATGACAATTGAGCTGATTTGGTGTTGCACGCCAAAACCAAACACTCTCTAATTGATTCTAAGTTGGATAAGAAAATCATATCAACAAATAGTATTTGTGACAAAGCAACATTCCTTGTTTGTGTTATGTCTCCTCATCACCTTACACCACTCACATTCACATCTTGGTTTGTTATATTCTCTCATCATCACTACTTTACTCTTTCTTTGTGATTATCAATTCCCCAACATCACTAACAAAACTATCATTCTTGTTTCCACATGAAAACCACTTTCTCACATTCATTTATAGTCATGTTTTCTAGTTCTTTACCTCACAACACTAAGCGAACAACAAGAATAATTTAAACTTCCAATATGGAGATGAAGAAAAGCGAATGTGAGAGAGAAACCAAAGAAGAAGAGTTCATGGAAAATAGTATACAAACTATAATGTTCACATTAGGTACATTTCTTGTAATGATTTGTCTAAAGGGTTTCTTACTTGAAAAATGGCGTTCTTATGTGTTTCTAATTCTCAATGTGATTTTATTAGCCATTCTTTACATGTCAATGAATCCAAATTATTGTAGTAGTAGAAATTTAGAAAATGGAAGCAATATTGAAGATGTGAAAAATGATGAGAAGGAGAAGAAAAGGGTATGTGAGATTTCTCAAGAAATTGAAGAAGATAAAGAATGTCACAAAAAACAATGTTGGAATAGTACTAGTAGCATTCATCATGTTGATGTTGAGAATGAAAATGATGAGAATGATGATGAAGAAGAAGATGAACATGTGGATGTGTTGTCTAAGGAAGAATTGAATGAAAGAGTTGAAGCATTCATAACTATGTTTAGGAGACATTTGATTTCAGATGATAAACAAGGTGAGAATTTTAGGCACCCAAAAACATCAAATTTGTCAACAAAGATTCAAGTTTCTTGTTGTTGAGACTTTTTAGGTTCTAAAGAGAGAACTAGAGTTTGTTTTGTTTTTTATTTATTATTTTGGTCTAAAAATGATTAAGGATGTTTTGTTGGTACTAGATTGTTTGGATTGATGCAAATTTGTAGACATATTCTTTAGTACATTATTAATTAAATCTTCACTACTCTCAAATGATTAGTTATAATCAACCTTATTAGTATTACTACTTATAACTGCACAACATATACTTTCGCTTTTTTGGGTGAGTTGTAAACTTTCTCTTTGTTACTAATTGGTCATGTATAGTGTATATATAAGTAGAATAAATTAATGGCCATAATGGAGAGAAAATTCAAATTCTTAAAAATAAAATAATGATTTTTTCCTTCTATATAGTTCAGTTATTATTACTAGAGCTGATAAAACGGGTCGCATTAACCGGATCGATCTGAAAATCCATCAAAAAAGTTTAGGTTTGAAAAAAAAAATAAGAGAATTTTTTACCCAAATGCCATGTTTTGGAAAAAAAAATTCCAAAATGCCATCAACCCACATTAAAATCCCAAAATGCCACGAAAGTTACTGGACTTTTCAATGGATCGTCCCATGGAGAGACGATCGGGCCCACCTTGTTTACTTTCTGCACCGTGCGTCCAGGGAGGGACGACCGGGTGTTGAAATTTTTTTTTTTGGTTTTTTTTCCTGATTATAAATATGATTTTATATTAGTTTTTATAATTAAATTAATTTTATATATACTAAATAACCGTCTTTGTCGGGCCGTCGAGATTGAACTAATCTTGTCATGTAATGAAAATTCGTTTTAATTCGCCAAATTTAGTGTATCAAACTTATTTGACAACATTCAAAATGTAAACTGAAAACATGATTGTGTAACAAAATAAGAAACTGTCATTAATCTGTGTAACGTTTTACGAAATTATTTTTAATATTATAACTTAGTTCCGTTAATAAAATAATTAAAATTATATCAATATTATATATTGTATTTCCATTATTTACATTAAATTGATTTTTAATGGATCAACTAATATTTTAAAAATAATTTAATTGAATTAATTGATCAATTAACTCTTTAATAAAGTTACTATACATATAATCGAGTAAATGATTAGTTAAATAATTATTTCTTTAAAATACATCATTTTTATTAATATTTCATAAAAATATATGATTTTAAATATTTTTAGTAACAAAATAATATTTAAACTATAACAAAATGTAACTTATTCAATTTATAAAAAGGATTGTATGAATAAATTTATACCTTTTATTATTAATTTTTATGATTATCATTTTTCATTAAAATTTCATGACTACAATTTAACATTTTTTTATCATGATTACAATTCTAAAGTTAATTTAAAAAGATTGTGATATGCTTTATTGATCATAAATTTTTGAAATCAAATCATGCATAAAAATAAAATGTATTAATGTTACCATTCAAAATAATTTCTATATATAATAAAATTAAATAATATTAATACCTCCATTCAAAAGATATATTTGTAAAGTTTTGATTTAATTATTTTCATATTTTTATATATTCTAATGTATAAAATATTGGTACAATATGAAACAGTATCAAACCTATAATATTTAAAGAGAATTCAAATTTGATTGATCATAATATTTTACAAAATCAAATCATACATAAAAATTAAACATATTTATTTCACCTTTCAAAATAATTTCCATATAAGTATAATTTCCATATAATTAATTGATTAATATTATTTTAATATAATAAAAAAATTAACAATTTTTTTTAATGCATTTTAAATTTATAAATAGTATATTTATTAATAATAATATAATTTATATATTATATTATTACGACTTGAAAATTTATTACGAAAATGCATATTGAAAAAGTGTGTTGTCCATCAACGGACGAAATGAATTATATTTTAATATATAATTAACTGAATAAATATAATTCATTTCGTCCGTTTGATGAAAACATTTTTAATGTTTCATTCGTAATAATAATATAATAAATAAATTATATTATTACTAATAAATATACTTATTTAAAATGCATTAAAAATTTATTATATTAAAATATTAATCAATTAATTAATATATATATAAATTAATTTAATTATAAAAACTAATATAAAATCATATTTACAATCAGAAAAAAAAAAAAACCAAAAAAAAAAATTTCAACACCCGGTCGTCCCTCCCTTGGACGCACCGGTGCAGAAAATAGACAAGGTGGGCCCGATCGTCCAGTAACTTTCGTGGCATTTTGGGATTTTAATGTGGGTTGGCGTAAAAAATTCAAAATAAGAATCTATCTATAGTACGAGTATTTAAATCTGACCCGTTAAAAATCTGATATTAACCGTGCTAGCCCGACCGGATTGCGGGTAACCCGTTTATTTAACTTTTTTTTCTTTCTATTTTTTTAAAAAACTATAATACATTACACAATTAATTATTAATGTCCACATTATTTTTTAATAAAAATACAAATATCTATTTTATAATACATTTCACTACTAATGTCTATTTTAATAATATAATACATTATATAATTAATGTCCATTTTGTAATATATTATACTACTAATATCTCAACTTAAATCTTGATTATTTAATTGAAATAATTTATTTTAGATGTTATGAATGTAATTGACTTATACTTTTTAGTGATCAATAGTCATATATATTTTAGTTTTTTAATTTATAATTTATTAATTAATAAGTAAATTAATTTAAATTTTTTAATAAGAAATTAATATTAAATATTATCCGGAACTGTCTAATAACCGTAGGCCGTGAAGGATCAGGCTTGAACAATCAAATTGTAGCAAGTTTAAATTTTGGGCTTTTAAACCCGACTCACCAAAAACTCGAGTATAATTAGAATATGATCCGCATTACCTAAGTACGTTTAAATAAAAAATGTATTAGAAAATGAAATTAATCATTTATTTTAGGGCTCTATTTCATTTTAAATGAGTCACTTATTGTGGGACGAAAGAAGTATTTTTTAAATTTTATGTAATTAAAATAACGATATTTGAAGAATATCGAGTTTGATTCCTGGCAAAATCAACGTTTGACTAGTGCACGTGTCTTCGTAGCACCACTCTGGATTACTAGGATCCTTTTTTCTAGGAACAAGAGTGCGAAAGAAAAAAAATATTGTAATTAAAATCATTTTTAAATATAACTTTATTAGTGTAGAATTTAATTGACTCTACAAAAAAAACTTATTTTATATAATATAAATCATATATGACTATTAAATCATAATTTTTATTATTTTAATGTTAGAAAATGAAATTTGAATTGTATATGTTAGGATTTAAACTTTTGATCTTAAATAGAAAATCAATACGTTATTTCGTTTTTTGAAAAGCGGTGAGTAATAAGAATTATGCTTAGTTAACTAAAATGATTCTTGTGTTGTTTGGATTTTTAGTTCATAATGAATTTTAAATCTATATCTTTTAAAATGTTTCTTAGAATAAGAAAATTATATATATATATATATATATATATATATATATATATATATATATATATATATATATATATATATATGTATTTGAGTTTTGTGAAGTAATTTTAATATCAAATGTTAAAATTAACAATTGACTTATCATACAAAAATTCTTTGTTGTAAATGGTACACTGAAATAGTGATATAATATTATCTTTTTTTAAAAAGAAAGAAGCTAAAATTATTTTAGATATATTATATCAAAAGCTATGTAAAATTTATTTTATTTTAATTTTATTAATTAAAAATAAATGCAAAGAAAATAAAAATACATTTTTAAAAGTTTTATAAGAACATGTAAGTAGTTATTAAGTTAATATATTTTTAAATTTTATAATTTTTTAACAAAAAAATTATCGCAAGAAAAATATAGATATTACGTTATAAGTTTTATGAAAGTATGTAAGTAGTTCTCCGGTTAAAAATTATTTTTGCATCTTTTAAATTTTATAATTAAAAAATTATTACAAGAAAAATAAAAATATTATTTTATAAGTTTTATGAAAATATGAAAGTAATTTATTAGGTCGATAGTTTTTTTTTTTTTTTTTTTTACAGATTCGAATCCATGAGCTAAGTACAAATTTTATATGATTTGACTTTTAAAAAGTGAAGATAAATTTTAAAAAATGCCACATAGAAATGAGACACGAGTGACAAAAATGATTGTATGTGATAAATATATGGAGAGTTTGTGTTAATCTATATAAAATAGATAGAAGTGATATATCTATTCTATTGTATTTAAATGTTTAAAATGTGATTTTAAAATCAAAGATTAAAATCAATAATAGGCTTCTCATAAAAGTATTATTGTTGTAAAGTAGTCTATTGAAAAATTACTATAACTTGTAATATTTTAAATTAAAATAATCTAAAATTATTTTTGTGATATTATATTGAAAAGATATATTAAATTTTTTATCTATTATTTTTATAATTAAAAAATAATTAAAATAAAAACAAAAATAGTGTTCTATAAGTTTTATGTGTTGGAATACAAGGGTGAAGATTAAGATGAAAGAGGAGAGAGAAAATAATTATAACAAACGTTTAAAAGAGAGAAACCCTATTCATTACTTACTATAAAACTAATTACACGAAGGTATTTAAATACATCAAAATTAAAATGACATGTAAGGAAACTATGTCACATAGGCACTGCTCAAACAAACTACAAAACAAACACCAAAATTTAAACAACACAACATCTAGAACAACAAAAACCTTAGAAGCTTCTGCTTATGAGTTAGAACACTGCTCCTGAATATGAATGACTTCTAACACCATCTCTTAATTCATATTATGCTAACTAAACTCTACAACACCAATTCTATCCATGAAATGGATAAAGTGTTCAATCTTAACAACTTCGTTAGAACATCTACAAATTTCTTCTGGGTGTTATAATGTACAATTTCTAGCACTCAATTTTGGACTTGATTCCTCAGAAAATGGAACTTCGTGTCAATGTGTAATTTGTTTCTCCCATGTGTTACACCCCAAAATTTACCCTCCCATTTTTAAGATCAATTGGTTCAAAGTTCATCTACATACTCAAGAACTACTCAAAGATTGATCAGACAAACCCTCTCCTAGGCAATTGACCTCCAAATTAGGGTTTTGTTTCTCTCAAAGTAAACATGGTTTCTAATGTCTCAAGTGAATTCCATGCTTCCTCATATGTCCCAACGTATCTTCATGTCACATTTCAAGTCTCACAACACAAGTTTGCTCAGTCAATTGCTCAAATGGTTGAAAGTCAATTGTATAGGACAAAAAGTCAATTGTGGTCAACCTACAGTCAAACTTCGTCATTTTTGATCAACTTCAGGACTTTGAAGTTATATTCATCATTTGATCAAGGGTTGATCATAATTCATCAAGGAAACTCAAGATTCATGATTAATCAAGGAAACTCAAGATTCATCAAAAGTCAAAAGTTACTAAACTAGGGTTTCTTAAGGGGAAGTCAACATAACTTTGACTAAGTATAACTTTCACACACTTCATCATAAATTCCTCAACAAAAGCTCTTTTTGAAGGAAATTCAATTCTCTACAACTTTGTCTCTACAAATTCTATATGATTTAACTTTTAAAAAGTGAAGATATATTTTTAAAAATGCCACATAGAAATGAGACTCGTGTAGCAAAAATGATTGTATATGATAAATATATTGAGAGTTTGTGTTAATATATATAAAATATATAGAAGTGATATATCTATTATATTATATTTAAATGTTTAAAATGTGATTTTAAAATCAAAGATTAAAATAAATAATAGGCTTCTCATAAAAGTATTGTTGTTGTAAAGTAGTCTATTGAAAATTACTATAACTTGTAATATTTTAAATTAAAATAATTTAAAATTATTTTTGTGATATTGTATTGAAAAGATATATTAAATTTTTTATCTATTATTTTTATAGTTTAAAAATAATTACATTAAAAACAAAAACAGTGTTCTATAAGTTTTATGTGTTGGAGTACAAAGTTGAAGATGAAGATGAAGATGAAGATGAAAGAGGAGAGAGAAAATAATTATAACAAACTTTTAAAAGAGAGAAACCCTATTCACTACTTACTATAAAACTCATTACACGAAGGTATTTAAATACATCAAAATTAAAATGACACTTAAGGAAACTATGCCACATAGGCACTGCTCAAACAAACTAACAAAACAAACACCAAAATTTAAGCAACACAACATCTAGAACAACAAAAACCTTAGAAGCTTCTACTTATGAGTTAGAACACTGCTCCTAAATATGAATGACTTCTAACACCATCTCTTAATTCATATTATGCTAACTAAACTCTAAAACACTAATTATATCCATGAAATAGATAAAATGTTCAATCTTAACAACTTTCGTTAGATCATCTACAATTTCTTCTGGGTGTTATAGTGTACAATTTCTAGCACTCAAATTTGGACTTGATTCCTCAGTAAATGGAACTTCGTGTCAATGAGTAATTTGTTTTTCCCATGCGTTGCACCCTAAAGTTTTCCCTCCCAGTTTTAAGATCAATTAGTTCAAAGTACATCTCCATACTCAAGAATTACTCAAAGATTGATCAGACAAACCCTCTCCTAGGCAATGGACCTCCAAATTAGGGTTTTTCTTCTCTCAAAGTAAACGTGGTTTATAATGTCTCAAGTTAATTCCATGCTTCCTCATATGTCCCAAAGTATCTTCGTGTCAAGTTTCAAGCCTCACAGCACAAGTTTGCTCAGTCAATTGCTCAAATGGTTGAAATTCAGTTGTATTGGACAAAAAGTCAATTGTTGTCCACATACAGTCAAATTTCATCATTTTTTGTCAACATCATGATTTTAAAGTTATATTCATCATTTGATCAAGGGTTGATCATGATAAATCAAGGAAACTCAAGATTCATCAAAAGTCAAAAGTTACTAAATTAGAGTTTCTTAAGGAGAAGTCAACATAACTTTGACCAAGTATAACTTTCACATACTTCATCATAAATTCCTCAACAAAATCTCTTTTTGAAGGAAATTATATTCTCTACAACTTTGTCTCTACAAATTCTATATGATTTGACTTTTAAAAACTGAAGATAAATTTTAAAAAATGCCACTTAGAAATGAGACTCGTGTGACAAAAATGATTGTATGTGACAAATATATTGAGAGTTTGTGATATATATATATATATATATATATATATATATATATATATATATATATATATATATATATATATATATATATATATATATATATATATATATATAAAATAGATAGAAGTGATATATGTATTATATTGTATTTAAATGTTTAAAATGTGATTTTAAAATCAAAGATTAAAATCAATAATAGGCTTCTCATATAAATATTGTTGTTGTAAAGTAGTCTATTGAAAAATTACTATAACTTGTAATATTTTAAATTAAAATAATATAAAATTATTTTTGTGATATTATATTGAAAGTATATATTAAATTTTTTATCTATTATTTTTATAATTTAAAAATAATTACAATAAAAACAAAAACAATGTTCTATAAGTTTTATGTGTTGGAGTACAAGGTTGAAGATGAAGATGAAAAAGGAGAGAGAAAATAATTATAACAAACTTTTAAAAGAGTGAAACCCTATTCACTACTTACTATAAAACTAATTACACGAAGGTATTTAAATACATCAAAATTAAAATGACACGTAAGGAAACTATGCCACAGAGGCACTGCTCAAACAAACAAACAAAACAAACACCAAAATTTAAACAACACAATATCTAGAACAACAAAAACCTTAGAAGCTTCTGCTTATGAGTTAGAACACTGCTCCTAAATATGAATTACTTCTAACACCATCTCTTAATTCATATTATGCTAACTAAACTCTACAACACCAATTCTATCCATGAAATGGATAAAATGTTCAATGTTAACAACTTTCGTTAGAAGATCTACAAATTTCTTCTGGGTGTTCTAGTGTACAATTTCTAGCACTCAATTTTGGACTTGATTCCTCATAAAATGAAACTTCGTGTCAATGTGTAATTTTTTTCTCCCATGTGTTTCACCCCAAAATTTTCCATCCCATTTTTAAGATCAATTGGTTCAAAGTACATCTCCATACTCAAGAATTACTCAAAAATTGATCAGACAAACCCTCTCCTCGGCAATGGACCTCCAAATTAGGGTTTTGCTTCTCTCAAAGTAAACGTGGTTTATAATGTCTAAAGTGAATTCCAAGCTTCCTCATATGTCCCAAAGTATCTTCATGTCAAGTTTCAAGTCTCACAACACAAGTTTGCTCAGTCAATTGCTCAAATGGTTGAAAGTTAGAGTTAATGGACAAAAAGTCAACTGTGGTCAACATACAGTCAAATTTCATCATTTTTGGTCAACATAAATATTTTGAAGTTATATTCATCATATTATAAAGGGTTGATCATGATTCATCAAGAGAACTCAAGATTCATCAAAAGTCAAAATTTACTAAATTAGGGTTTCTCAAAGAAGTGTACATTAGCATGGAAGCTTAAATTGAAATGAAACAAAATATAGGTTTTATAGGACATATTAAGCTTTCTAAAAAGTCCAAGATCATCTCCAAATATTGAGAGTTGAGCAAGATATGATCGGTGCAAGTTTCGAAAGTTTAAGAAAGTGCATGAAGAGAATATTGAGCAATCTTAAAATTTTGTCAAATGGGCCTATAATTTTATGTTTGAAACATGTTTCCAACATTGTCAAGGACCTCTAAGCCCAGGTTTCCAGGAGTCAATCCAAGCACTCACACGACCCGAAAGCATCCCAGAATCATCCCATCCAACTTCACTGGTTTGGTAAGGTTTCTTGAAATCATTTTTGATAACTCATGCATTGTTGACATATTTGATGTGTTTACTTGTGTTCAGGACATCTATTAGAACAAGTTTTACATTTTACATGTAAGCTTTGAGGCTTAAATCGATTGATGCCATTGTTAGGGCATAACAAACTAAAAGCTTCGAATCCCTAGCTACAGGCCGTTTCAGACCAAACCAACCACACCATTGGATTCATTGCCATCAAATTAGGGGGGTAGGGTCCTCTTTTTGCTTTCATTCTTTTTATTTCGCAGGTTTGATGCCTTGAGCAATCAGAAAAGATAGTCAGAGTTAACTCTGACATCTCTGACCTTTGTTGACCGGCGAGGAGGAGGCGTGGCATGATTCAATTGGCTCATTTAAATAACCTGGGCCCGAGCGCGCATTTGTTTTAAAAACCTGATTTCAGGAAATAAGTTTCACTTATATATTTATGATTATGTATATATTATTTGATGTATCACCACCCTAGTGGTTAACCTTGCACGTGCTAGTCCTTTCCTCTCGCTAGACATGGGGTCGATCCCTGCCTTTTGCTCTCTTTTCTTATTTTTCTGTTTTTTTTGCAGGATGTCACACATATACTTTCGTGGCGAGATAATTACACCAATGACGTATGGCTCAGTGGTAAAATTTTGAACCGAGTTCAACACCTTCCAGGGTCATTCCTTTATTTTTTAACACTAATTTCCTTTCTTTTTCTCTATTTCTTTTCACAATTTCTTTTTATTTAATTTCTTTTCACAAATTATTTTAACTATTATAAAAAACCCTAAAAAATATTTTCTTTTTAGTTTTAGGTTAATAAAATATTTATTTAATTTTTAACACAAAAATATTTTTATTTAATTTAGTTTAAAATTATTTTCATAATTAATTGATAATTAACTTAGAATTTTGTTTTCTTATTTTAAATCAATCACAAAAATAAATAAAAAATTTATTTTAATGCTTAGAGTTTTAGGATGTTTTCACATGTATTAAAATATTTTTCTCTTTATTTATCTTTGATTTTTCCTTTTAAAATGTTAGAAAACGATGTATAGGTCGCACAAGTATTTTTTGTAATAGCATAGTTTAATTTCCTCGCATTTTTTTTCTAGATTATATAACTGCTTACGGGATGTAATAGTCTAGGTTTACTTTCTGTTTTTTACTTTCCGCACCCTATTATGTATCTGCCCCAAGGCCATGTAATAACTTAGGTTTTAAAATTCCACACTTTACAAAACTGTATATATTAATTAAACTGTCTAGATGTATGTTAATAGGATTGTATGACAAGATCTAAAAGCAACGCTAGATAACCCTAATCTCAAGATAAATATCTGAATTGAGTCACTATTGCACACTTGCACCCTTAGGGTATCCTCTCTCGTTGCCTTACGAATAATGGTCATGTCCCTCGAACTTAGGGATATCTTAGCAAAGTTGCCTACGAATAACATCATCATAGTACCTTCGATATTAAGATCGTAGACCCTCGATGACCCTAGATGTTGCCTACGAATATATGATATTGTCCCTCAGTTGTTGCCTACGAATAAATGATGATAGTCCCTAAGAAGTTGCTAAGGTATCATTACATGTTGCCTTAAATGACCATGCGCCTGTCCCTTCACATCCAATGGATAGGGCTACCTACCAACTAATGGTATGGATAGTACTGTCTTTAAAGGAGAAGAAAAATAACAAGAACGACCTTGAGTGGGTAAATTACTCTTAATTGCTTGCTCATTAAACAAAATATTTTTCACACTTCACATTTTCAAAACAAATATTTTCAAACACTTCGTATACATTCTTGAGGACTGATACAAGAATCATTACTAAGTCAAAGTTAAAATATTTTCAAACAAATCATACACACACAACAATTTTTCAAAAGTGAGCTAAGAAATTAAGATCCTGTAGATAACTACGGAAGAAAAGCGTTTTAACACATTCCCTTTTCATAACTTACCCCTGTTCGAGTGCAGGTATAGCAGGCAAGCAAAAAGTAAAGTATTTATTTTTACTGTGTGATATATATCGGTTAGATTATATCGTATCGTATCCACAAAGATTAATTATTGATTCGTCGTCAGATAATTCGTCTGTTAATGAGTTTGGAATTAAATGGGTTGTAAAGAAAAGACAATATAAAAAGTAAATGAACAAAAAATATAAAGGATAGACAACTTGTCCGGAAAGAATGCACACTACCCGTCACAAACTTAAATCTACAGTACAATTATACTCAATCTACGATACTCGTCCGTGTTATCACATACCTCTCACCACCCAAACTATTTCTGATCCAAATTGAGAATTCAACCGCATCACTCGCATCGACTATGTCTAGCCCGACACTCCTGACACAAAGGCATTACGATCAGATACCCTAAGTGAATGTCAACACTAAACCTATTTCTAGCATTCAGAAACTAACACATAATCATCCTAGGTAAGAATATAAGCAATCTATGTCTAGAAAAACTCAAATCCCTAACACAGAGTAAAAACCTAAGACAATCACCAACACAGATTCATAAAGCAAACTTTATACAATGTCAAGGGCGATAAATATACATGTGTTCAGAGTAAATATACATACAAAACCCAACAAAAAAATATTACACGAAGAAGAGAAGAAGAGGAACCAAACATTTATTGGTTTGTCAACACCAATCGACGGTAGATTCGACTCTGGATCATCCAAATGCAAGCTCTAATGTTGTTTTCTAAGCTATCTCTACCCAAAAATGAAGGCTTGATGAGTTGGGAACAAATACCCCAAAATATAACCTAAAAAATGTGTTTTTTTTTGGAACCTTTTAACGTAATTCTGGTTCAAGGGGCGTGCTCAGCGGCCTAAACCCCGCTCAGCGGTAGTAGAAAACAAAACAGATTTTGTTTTCGCCATACCTTGAGAACCGTAACTCGGATTTGCGTACGGTTCAAAACATTGGAAAGATTATTCAATTTACTATCTAACCATGACTATATATCACCCAAATTCATGATTTTTATCATCCTTAATTTGAGCCTTATTCGTTGATGAATTGCTAAAAGTAACATTCTTGAAGCTTTGCCTTTGGCCTTTATTACTCAATGCTCCAATTATGAATGAATACCTACAAAAGAGATGATAAACTATCAAATGATACAATATGTACACAAAAACTTGATTATACACTAAATATAGATATTTATACAAAAAGTGGGAGATTTATTCGAAGAATATCAACAAAAGAACCGATAAGTTCCACAAAACATATATACAAAATAACTACATTTTGGAACTGATCAACTCTCCCCAACTTGAAACATTGTTTGTCCTCAAACAAAGCCAAGTAAACCTAAAGAAACAAAAGATGATAATCAAAGAATCACGAATCAACAAGTTTTTAAAACGAAAAATAAATGTATGCTTCAATCAAAAACGTACACGACAAATACATACTTACCACCATACTACAACAATAACATATAAACGAAACAAATCCCAAGTACAAAAATTATGAAAAGCATTCTAAAACAAAACAAGCTCAATCATGAATCGCACGTAGCAAAAATTCATCGGTAGATGAAGAACACACAAAGGTGAGGAACTTTTGACACTCACCCACAATCTTGCAAACAAAAGACTAAATTATGCATTCATCTAAAAACTCATATTGAAAATACAAATGCAAGAATCACAAGGACTTTTCAAGGTTGTAATGTGGCTTGGTTAACAAACAAGTGAAAAGTCCTAAAGCTAATCGAAACAAAAAACTTGCCTAAACCTAAGGGAGTGATCAACTCACAAAGTTACAAACAATACAATTTCAATCAAACTTCTTAATCATAAATTCTTAAACCAAAACACGTCACTTATTAACACAATATTATTCATACTTTTTTATTGTTTTTCTTTTTCAAAGCTTTTTTTTTCTTCTAATCTTTTTTTTTCCACATTTTTTTTCTTTCTTTTTCTTAACCTCATACCAATCACAATATAAGTACATAAACATTCCTCTCCCCAACTTGAATTCAACCAACACCATTATGTGAATACTCCCTACTTTCTAAGGCAAGGTAAAAGTTCATACAACAACATATAGTTGAGGGTTCAAGAAACAAGGAAATCAACATCCATACAAAAAGGTGAATTCAACACTCATAGACAAGCATTAAGTTCAAATAAACATGGATATTGATAAAAGTTCAAATGGGTTAACAATGGTTCACACACTCACAAGGTAAATTGAAAATTTGGCCAAGGTAGTTGTGCTCAAAATCAAACAAAAATGCCTTGATCATTTTCATGCATTCATATAATCAACACAAAACAAAATATTAAGCATAATAAAATCTAGTTAAAACAAGAATGTGACCTCCAACATATGTAAACAATGAAAAACTTCCCTACATTTATGGGTAAAAATGGAACTAAAATGATTCAAATCATGAGCAAGTAATGCAAAAAGAATGAATGGCATGATAATTGTACAAATGATAAATTTCCTAAACATGTTATGCTATAGAAAGTGATAAACGAGTACCTGGCGTGTACCAACTTTGAAAACTATCATTACCATACATCTGCGAGTTGAAACGATCAAACTCGAAAAATCACAAAATGAAATCTCAAGCTACCGGACCAACATTGGAGTCCAAACAAAAAAAAGAATTAGAAAAATAATACTAATTTTATTCAATACAAAAAGCCTTGGTGAAAGTGGGAAAAGGAAAACGAAGTGAAATTTTAAAAGAATTCGCTGGCTCTGCACAGCAGAACGTACTAAGCGTGCTACACGAGTTGTTGAAAAAAAACAGCAACAAGTGCAGCTGCTATGCAAACTCCACTTACACACCTACATAATCTCATTTACACAACTAAACTATATTTACAACACATACACACTTCCATAAGCTAAAACACTACAAGCTTGTGGAAAACAACTAATTACATAACAAAACAAAAGAAAATAACGATACAAAAACCGGGTGCAAATGAATTAACAAGTTGAAAAATGAAGATTTGAAATTAAGAACAAGTCCTATTTCAACTTGTTAAAACACAAGCCACCACACACATAAACAAACATAAATAAAACATGCTTGTTTTACGTCGTAAGCTCGACGCCTTTATTGTGCGAGCTCTAGTAACCTCCTCTCTTCATGCCATGGTATTGCCACACCACGCAAACCTAAAAAAAATCCTAACATTCACACAACAAACGTTACGATACCGAACAAATCACAACAATACGTGAAAACTAGGAAAAACACAAATATCCATAAGTATGAAAAGTAAACACACAACATGTACAAGTTCATATACAAAGTCTATACAACATATTCATTAATTACAAAACCCAAAAACTCAAGAATTATCGCGATGAAAAATCAATAAAACCAATCCCCGACAACGGCGCCATTTTGTTGCGGCGGTAGAGCGGAAAGCAAAAAGTTTGGTATTTATTTTTACTAGGTGATATATATCGGTTAGGTTATATCGTATCGTGTCCACAAATATTGGTTATTGATTCGTCGTTTGATAATTCGTCCGTTAATGAGTTTGAAATTAAATGGGTTGTAAAGAAAAGACAAAATAAAAAGTAAATGAACAAAAACTATAAAGGATAGACAACTTGTCCGGAACGAATTCACACTACCCATCACAAACTTAAATCTACCGTCCAGTTATACTCAATCTATGATACTCATCCCTGTCATCAGAAACCTCTCACAACCCAAGCTATTTCTAACCCAAATTGAGAATTCAACCGCATCACTTGCATCGACTATGTCTAGCCCGACACTCCTAAAAGAGAGGCATTAAGATCAGATACCCTAAATGAATGTCAACTCTAAACCTATTTCTAGCATTCAAAAACTAACAAATAATCATCCTAGGTAAGAATCTAAGCAATATATGTCTAGCAAAGCTCAAATCCCTGACACAGAGTAAAAACCTAAGACAATCACCAACACAAATTCATAAAGCAAACTTTATACAACGCCAAGGTCGACAAATATACATGTGTTCTGAGTAAATATACATACAAAACCCAACAAAAAGTAATTATACAAAGAAGAGAAGAATATGAACCAAACATTTCTTGGTTTGTCAACACCAATCGACGGTAGATTCGACTCCGGATCATCTAAATGCAAGCTCTAATGTTGTTTTCTAAGCTATCTCTACCCAAAAACGAAGGTTTGATGAGTTGGGAACAAATGCCCCAAAACATAACCTAAAAAAAAATGTGTTTTTTTTACCCTTTTAACGTAATTCTGGTTCATGGGGGTGCGCTCAGCGGCCAAAATCTCGCTCAGCGGTAGCAGAAAAAAATAGATTTTGTTTTCGCCATAATTTGAGAACTGTAACTCAGATTTGCGCCCGATTTGAAACATTGGAAAGTTTATTCACTTTGCTATCTAACCATGACTATATATCATCCAAATTCATGATTTTTATCATCCTTAATTTGAGCCTTATTCGTTGATGAATTGCTAAAAGTAGCATTCTTGAAGCTTTGCTTTTGACCTTTATTACTCAATGCTCCACTTATGAATGAATACCTACAAAAGAGAT